>JACSVZ010000008.1:34429865-34562365 GCA_014706295.1 Lycocorax pyrrhopterus obiensis
TCTCACACTGGCTCAAGGAAAGTGATTTAATCCTCAAAGTGTTCCGAGGAGGGTAAGAGCAGGATTTGACACTGCAGGGATTGTGAGTGGCTGTGGCTGGCTTGGGAGAGGCTGGCAAAGCTTGGATCTCACAGTAACAGGAGCAGTGATGCCACCTGGGGTGGAAACACCAAACATTGGTTTAAGCCAGGGTTGGAGGTGCCTGGCTCTCGTTGGCATTGCCAGGGATTGGCTCCCGTTGGCAATGCCATGGACTGGGTATCTTTAAACATCTTTGGGTGTTGGGAGGGGGTTGAACTGGTTCTGGTTGGGGCAAGGCAGGGATGTTCCAGTTGGGAAAGTACAACCCACAGCAGAACTCGTGTCTAAGTTCTCCAGTTAAGGAGGACGTCCCCTGAGCTGTGACAATGGTGAAAATGCTCGAGGTGCGGTCAGGTGAAAAGTGCAACAGACACCAGGTAAAAGATAACAGGAATTCAGAACTCCAACATGCAGATGTGAAAGGCACATTTGAATTTAATCCCTGGGAATTATGAGAAACATAAAAGTCCCATTATGGGATGGCACAATGTATTAGCAGTTATAGGTGTTAAATCAAACCAAGGTGCATGATGTTAATGGGCAAAGTGACTGTGTTTAAACAGTTGTCTACTTATTAAATCTCTAATTAAGGACATGCAAACCAAGTGGCGAAGATTTTCCACTAAACATGATAAATTGTGATTAGCAGAATGTTTTTAATGTGCTGCAGAGCAAGCCAGTTTTATTAAAAAAGAACAGAAGCCACCCAAATTTCTCCCAGCAGCTTTACCTGTAATGACAGTGGTACCTCTGCAGGTCACAATAAATTGATTTTCACTGTGTGTATTAACCCCTGACTGCAGTTTGGATCCCAATTTTTCTGGTTTTACAGCCCTTCTTTACAGCATCTTTTGGGATTTCTCTCAAACAGGCCAGACAAGCTGGAAGTGACTTTTTGGAAGCTGCCTCATGACTTTCTGCCTGGATTGCGGGTGATGTGAGTGTAAGTATTTTCCTGCTACAGCACACCCCTCCATAGGAGTAAGTGCACTTACTTGACTCAATCAGCCATCTGTGACTCCATCAGCCACAGTGGAAACTAATGGTAATTGCCAATTGTTAACCAGACAATAGCAGATGCTAACTTTAATATCCAACAGTGCTCTTCCGAGCATCTTTTATGGAGACATGGCCTCACTTTAATACGTGTTTTCTTTCCCCAAAATAAGGCAACTAGTAAAGGCTGATTAGCCTAGGGAGCTATGTGACTTGAAGCAATGAACTTCCAGGAATGGCAGCCCATGTGCTGTTTCTGAGCCATAATGTCTACAATGTGAAAATTTAGAAGACTGGATTTAAAATTCTTCTCGGAATGCAATTTTTTTCCAGTGAAATTTCACAAAGAGCCAAGTCCTGGATGCTAACACGAGAGCGATGCCTTTCCTGGCAGTGTCCTTGCCTCCTATTAGATAATCAATTAGTCTCAGAACATTAAAAAGCAAAATGCTGCAACAGGATTTTCCACCAAATTCAAAAATATTTACTAAAGTATTTCATTGCTCCTGTTTATTTACACGGAAGCCCGAAGGCCGCACGACAAAATGCTGCTGCTCTGGCACCAAGACAGCTCTGCAGCCTCGGCCCCGAAGGACATCTGGAGTTTCTGGGTCGCAGCGGTTCCTTTTTGCACAAATTTGCTCGCGGAAAGTAATGAATGAGCCCATTTTCACTTTGACTGGGGCCTGCAGTCTACAGGAGACATTAGGAGCAATTTGTAGTCAACGTGCAGGTCTGTTCCATCTAAAATATTATCAATGAGCTTGTCAACCTGAGCCTTAACCTTCTTTGTTATTTTCATCTGCTCCCCTCTCAGATGTCTCTCCTCGTACCCATAACCTCTGAAGACTGGCAACAGGATGTCATACACCTGTTTTGCTCAAGGCTGGGACTCGGAGCCCTGCGCGAGGTTGTGTCGGCATTGGCTCGCTCGCTGCTTTGCTCAACGTATATGTCAGAATGTCAGATGATCGTTGTTGTATCTGCAGCTGTTGCATGAGCAGAGTGCCAGGGGCACAACTTTCCTGCAGTGAGCTTTAATTTGCTCTCCCCTCCCTGAAGAGCTCCCGCGCTTCACCTTGCTGCTGCTGCTGCAGCTGGAGGAGAGCTCAGCCCGTGTGCAGCTGAGGCTGCGGCACGGGAGGCAGAGAGGGAGGCAGGGAAGCAGGAAGGCGGGGATGAAGGCAAGGAGGGAGATGGGCATCAAGGCAGGGAGGCAGGGAAGGAGGCAGAGAGGCAGGGATGCAGGGATGGAGACAGGGATGCAGGGATGGAGACAGGGAAGGAGGCAGAGAGGAAGGGATGCAGGGATGGAGGCAGAGAGGCAGGGATGCAGGGATGGAGGCAGGGATGCAGGGATGGAGGCAGGGGTGCAGGCATAGAGGTAGACATGGAGGCAGGATTTGAGGCAGGGTGGCAGTGAAGGAGGAAAAGCAAGGAGAGAAGGAGGTGGGGAGGCAGGGAAGGAGAGATACAGACAGGGACGGAGGCAGGGGTGCAGGAAGGGGCGCAGACATGGAGACAGGAATTGAGGCAGGGTGGCAGGGAAGGAGGCAGGTAGGGATGGAGGCAGGCAGAGAAAAAGGTAGGGAAACAGGGATGGAGACTGAGAAGCAGGGATGGAGACAGTGAAGCAGGCAGAGAAGAAGCCAGGAAGGCAGGGAAGGAAGCAGGCATGGGAGTGGGGAAACTGAGGCAGGCAGGGAGGCTCAGCACCAGCCAGGGCTCAATTTGGTGGAGGTGCTGCAGACTCTTATTTGCATCTTTGCTCAATGAGGCATTTTCCTAATTGTTTGCAGGAAGGAATTGTGAACACTGAGGGATTTATACTTGTGCGAGTCAATCTGTAGTATATTTGGAAGCTGTTCCAACAGCGCTGCTCGTAGCCTAAATAAGCCATAACCTGCCAAGATATTCATGAGAGATCTGAGTAGGTTTTTGACTGCTCTCAGAATTAGGTTGACAATCAAAACAGATGTAGAATGAGACTGCAACTGGATTGCCAAAGGCAAAAAACTCCTGTCAAATTCTTTAAAGGAGCGAGCTGATAAACCACCGTAATACATGGGAATAGTGGACATTAGTGACTAGACAAGGACACATATGTCCACTTTCAGTTTTGCTCGGGATTGTGGACTTGTTTCTCAAATTAGGTAGCAAGGGCATTGGGAAAAACTGCTTTAAAATACACAGGTAGTGAAAGTTTAAAAAGACACGGCATTGCTGCATGAATATTACAAGATGTTTCCCAGGGTTTTTTAAAAATACGTGTTTTTGTGGAATTGCTGCATTGCTGAGTGACAAATTGGGAAGGCACAGATCATCTGTAATTTAAAAGAAGAAAGCAATAGAGAGTTTGATTAAAAAGCAACACAATTCTGTATTACTGGATATTGCTTGGTTACATCTATTATTAAGGGAGACATGAAGCTTTTTGTCTTTCACTTGAAATGTTAACTAAGTCAAGATTAAATTTATAAAACGGGGCTTCATCTTTAATAAGGAGAATGGATGTAGTGGCCTAATGTGTACATCTAGATCTTGTCTAAGAGTTGCAATTGACAATTCCTGCATCCATGTCTTTGTAACAGAGGGAAAAGGAGAGTTTTTGAGGGATGAAGCACAAGAGTGAAAGATACTGGTGGGAGAAAAAACAACTGGTTGACAGCTGCCTGCTGGGCAAAATCCCTGGCTGGAAGGACATCTCTGGGTGTAGGGATCCATATGCTGGGTCTTCATGGTGTTTCAGGATAGGCATGGCTGACAAATATGGAACGACACCTTTCCTTGGGGAAAATGCTGAGTCATTCAAAAGGGAGCTGTTCACAGGGTTTGTTTCAATGAATATCCCAACTTGAAAAACTATAGAACAAATCACAGAACAGTTTTCAAAATGTTTTACTCATTAATCATGTTTTTTGGAGTAACCTTTGTTCTTCGAATGTAGCTTATAGGTGGCCTTTAGGTGTTTTTCAAACAGAAAGACATTTCAGAATTATATTTAGAGTAATATTTTAACCTCAGAAAGCTTTGTAAAGATTTTTTTCTGTGCTGAAGGTTCCTTGCTGTATTTTTTGTCTCGAACAGCTGTGCAGGGGTCAGGATGGTAAAAGAATTGTCCTCCTTTCCCCAAACCTACCTCCCAAATATTGCCACCTTCCCCAAACCTTTCTCTATAGAAGGTAAAGCATTCAAACCACACCTTGGATCAGCTGATTGTGCTCAGGACGTGTGTGTCCTCCAGCTCCGGGCAAAGGGCTCTGTGTGGTCTCCTTCACATTTCTGGCTAGTCCACACGAGCCAGAGCAGCTGGGAATGTGCCTGCCGGCAGCTGGCTGCCAGCCCGAGCCTGGCAAGTTGGCTGGGTGGTCACTTGGCACAGGAGGGCTGTGGCACTGAACTCACCAGTGCTGCCCAGCTGAGCGTTAGAGGACCCGGTCCCTGCTGGCAGAATCGCTCTCCCTGCTCCAGCGATGAAGATGGATTGGTCCAAGTGGAGCATCAAGTCATCAGGGCCAAAAATAAGCTGGAAATGTGAGCTCAGGCCATCCTGGCCAAGTCCTCCTCTGCACAGGCAGGACATTGTCCCATGGGGACCTTGGAGCACCTCTGGACTTGCAGAAACCCCCGGAACAAAATGTTCATGACATTTCTTTTGGCTCAGCTGCCATTTCTCTTCTTTCCAGGAGGATCTCTCCCCTCTATTAATACCTCTATAATCTTTTTAATTAAAATGAAATCTATTTTTGATACCTCACCACCAGATTCAACTCTGTATTCCCGAGTGAAGGACGTATTCCCTCCACTGCAGTGTGAGGCAATGTTATTTCTTGCACTGTATTTCCAATCAAGTTGGGCAACGTTAACTTATCATTTTCTTTTCTTCATTAGTATTCAATGCTTTCATATCCTGGTTAAATCTTGATAGGAAAATATAAAAATACATCAGGAGAGTGGTTCAGTTACAAATGGACTGCAAAAATGATTTTGGAGAAAGCCCATTTGTGTGTGATTTCTAACCTAATTTTGCAAACCCTGGTGGTTTGGAGAGTTTAGCATCCAGAGGTTTGGGCGTTTGCCCAAACTAACCCTAAAAAGCAAACCTTTGGCCGCTTGCCTTTCAGTTGAGTGTGTGATATAAATAGCTGTGCTAGGAACAAACAAAGGAGGTATTGCACGGAGCAGCCAAGAGAAACCACGTGAGCCTCTCCATTAGGCCGAGTTTCGCTATCCCAGCTGGAGACGTGCTCCTACTTTTTCCTGATACTCATGCAGTGGTGACTGGGTGCCACAAGGCAGTGAATCTTCAGCACTTTTTTCTTTCTTCAGCTTCTGTGAAGACTCACTACTCAACTCCCCCAGAAAAAAAAAAAAACCCAATTAATTTTAAAAATACTCAGTAAAGTCCTTCTCGTGTTGGCTTTGGTGGTTCTGTTGTAGAGCTGCGGTTTCTGATGAGGAGCACCACCATGTTGTTGCAAGACCAGACCAGAGAGGAAGGGTTCAGACCTCTTTTGTCCCTGCACTCCTGTTCAGGTGAAATAAGATTTGGTGTTTTCTTCAACATTCCAAATTCTTCTATATTTTTTGTCTTTTCCTAGACTGGTTCATGGGATTGCCTGAAGTTCTAAACAAACCTTTATCTGTATACACAAGTTCAGCCTTGACCAGGTAAGAGCCTGGAATTAATCAGCTGTTGGAGAAATCTAAAGCCACATGCTCAGGGAAATGGTGGAATCACCCACCATCCCCGGAAGAATTCAAAAAACTGTAGATATGGCACTTGGGGACATGGGTTAGTGGTGGTCTTGGCAGTGCTGGGAGTCTTGATGATCTTAGAGGGCTTTTCCAGCACAATTCTGTGATTTCAGGATTCTGTGGGGTCTTGTTAGTACCTTTAGTACCCATTTTTGGGGTGTTCTGGTCTGTATTAGGGTATAGAAAACAACGTTGAAAGAATAGGAGCAAACACCATTTTGTCATTGAAAGGCGGAATTTCCAGGGAAAACAAGTGAAATCTCACATCTCTGCAAAACCCCATAGCATCCTCACAGCTCAGCTGAAATCTGGATATGCATGGGAGGTGTAGGAAGAATCAGGCTGCTTTATCTGCATCACCTTTCTCACGTTGCCCCTTTGTGGCTGCTCCTCCTTGGTGACAATTTGCTGTAAAATTGCCACTCCACCAAACCTTCCTGTCCCTCGTGTGCCTTCCCTGACCCCTGCTCCTTCCATTTGGCAGAGCTGAGCAGCCAGGGCCCTAAATCACCCCAGCAGCCGTGGCTGGGGTGCGGTGCCTTTCCCTGGATTCCAGCTGGCGGCCGCTCCCAGCTCCTGTTTTCACAATTCCCACAGAAATGGAGCATTCTCACTCTAAGAGCCAAGGGCTGAGCTACTAGTAGAAACCCTGATGGATGGTGGAAGGGCTTTTCCATAATTCCCCATTGCTAATCAATGGGCATGTTTGACGTCTCGGCAGCTCAGCGTTGGAGAATAGCTGTCGATAGTGCTGAAAGGAAATGGGAAACTCTTACATCATTGATGGGAGCTGGTTATTATTGATGTCATCACTCCTGTCACTCACTGATAAATGCAGCCCACAGTGACTTCCCTCCAATCTGTAGAGCCATGGATTTGAAAATAAACATCAATAACTTGAGAATCACTGTGCAACTGAGGCGATGCTAACTCCAAGTGGTGATGAATCTTGGATTTTCTCCAGCCTATTTCCATAGTTCACCCTGATAAAGGACATGTGGGCAATTGCCTGTGCCATTTGGGATAAAGTAGATATTTGGATTACAACGAGGGCATGAATAACTGGTGCCTTGTTCTCAAATTGCTTTATGGATGGATCTGTATGTCAAGTGTGCATAATAGTGGCTGTAACAATATGTTGCCTATTTACTATGACAAAATTCTGATACCTTATCAATTTAAGCATCACGCAGAAAGACCTTTTTGAGCCACTTTTGCTTGTAACCCTCTATTCGTCAGTTGATATAGGTGGAAGCAAGAAGTGGAAATGTGGGCAATGTCCCTTTTCTCTTTTTTGAGGCCAGCTCCTGGAGGTCTGGTTTCCAGAGAGCAGCGAGCGGGAGCATCCGCACCTGTGTCCCAGACAGCTGGCACGCTCTGCCCGTGCCACAGCCGCCATCTGCGCCAGCACCACGCGCCAGTGACGTGACTTGGGGGAAGGCAGGAGCAAGAAAGTGACTTCACACCACGACAGAGGTGGGTTTGTGTCTTTGAGCACTGAAATATGCTGTGGGTTGAGTGTCTGCCTCTCTTTCCACACTCTCTCACTGAAGCTGTTGCTGGTCATACAGTTAATTATAGGCATTATGGGTGGACTTAAGGACTTTAAGCACAGGGGATTTTGTTTCTGTAGAGCTTATATGGAATTGTTCAGGCTCTGAGCAACCTGGTTTAGTGAAAGGTTCCCTTCCCACAGTGGTTGGAATGAGATGATATTTAAGGTCCCTTCCAACCCAAACCATTCTATCATTCCATGATTGAAAGCATGAGGTATTTTTTCTGATACATAAAGAGATTGTTTTCCTAAAAAGGAAGAGGCTCCCTCCTCCATCTCCACCAACCTCTTCAAGGTGCCAGTCTTCCAGGTCAAAGCCAATGGAAGGCTTTTCTACTCCATCCTGGAATCCTGGCAGCTCCTTGTTATTGCCCAGCTTGGCATGGCTCAAAATAGTGGCAGAGGATGATGTCTGCACTTGGAGTTGCAATAAACAATGGGTCCATGGTCTTCCCTCTGGGATGCTGTCACTTCTGCACGGGTGGAGATTGCTGGTGGTGGGGAGACACCATCAAGGCTTCAGTTGCTCTGTAGGTGTGATGACCAGAGTGACCCTCTGTCTCAGGGGCAGAAGCTCTCCAGAAGAAGGTGGGAAAGTCCAAAGGTGGGAAAACAGAACTTTTCTCTCCACTCTTTCTTTTGTCTTCCCTTCAGATACAGTGGGGCACCAGGAGGACATTGTGGAGCTGTTCCCAGCCCTGTGTGGCAAACGCTGTGGCTGTCAGTCCCCTTGGGGCGGGGGGAAATGAGCTCCAAACAAATGTTTCTCTGTAGGTGCAATGCACATAAGTGCATTTTTGGATCATGGTCCAAGTCTGCATCCTTTGTGAGCCCAGGAATGTGCCAGGATGAGTCGGTTTTTATCAGTCCAGCACTTCTCCATTGAGCAGAGACAGGGTTGGGAGCATTGCGCATCAAAGAGAGGGGAATTAATGAATGAGAAAACCTTGACATTTACACAATTTAGGCATGTTACTTTTATTTAAGGTTTTTTTCGTGCAAAGGGTGCAGAACCCTTGGTGAATAGACCTGTTAATGCCTCTTGCTTTTTGTGTTTATATGTGCCAGGTCTAATAATTGTCACGTCAACCTAAGTGAGAAACATCCAGACACGTTCATGGGAGAAGCCACAGGGCTTTAGTTCAAGTGACTCCTGTTCCTCCTGGGTGGGGAAGAGGGAAGGGCAATAAACAACAGGAATTTGTTGGTTTCTCAGCACCAGGGTTTATCACATGTGAAAACGAAGGACTTTGGAAGCCATTAATTATACATAAAGTCAATAACCAATCTTAATAGAACTTAAAGTGACAAAAGCGATGACATTTAAAAAATCAGCTTCCCCATACCTCGAGTCTGTGTCCATCAGGGAAAGGAAAAAGGCTGGAAATGTACTCTGGACATGCAGTAATTGCCACTGCCATTTTCTGATTTCATTAGAGAAAACTGCTTTTCGTGTAGGTGGATTAAGGGAGAAATTCTGGATAACAAAGGTCAGGTCTGTCTCTGGGATAACCTGCCCTGCCTGTCAGCAGCAAACAGAGGAATTTGGGGTAAAAAAATATGAGGATTTGCTCTTTTATGATATTTTTAAATCTTATGTAAGAGCATATTTTAGCTGCACTTTTATTTTCACCCTAAAAAAATGAAGCAGAGTCATAGTGGACAGATAGGAAAATAATAATGCTAATAGTAATATTAGTAATAGTAATAATTCCTCTGCACTGCTGGTGATTTCCAGAGACTGGAATCTGACCAAATCTGACAATAATGAATGCATCTGGATTTAGACTTGTATTTCAGTTTGTAAAATTGATAAGAAATATTATGTACCCGTGAAAATCCAAGATTTAAAAGAAGTTCTAACACCCAATTTAGGCATTTATTCTGATTAATCTTATGCAAGGCGAGAAGGTCTGCTATGAAGTCATCACTAATTTATATTCCTGCAGCACAGTTTATCTCATTTACTTTGTACCTTGTTTTTTCATGGAAGATCAAGAACCAATTCTTGGCCATTATTCTTGACGGAATCCATTTGAAACGAGCCAGAGGAGTGAGAAAAGCGAGGCGCCCACACATGGATAAGCCTTGCCAGGTTCTGGACCTTTTTTTCATCTGCCTAATTGAGGAAATCTTTCTTGCTCTTTGTTTCCAGGGGGTGGGTGGGTTTGTTTTCTCAGGAGCGGGGGAATCTCGGTCGGTCCTCGCCCTTGTTCCAGTTTGGAAGAGCAGGCGCCGGGGCTGTTAGCAAGTGACATGCCCAGGAATATAAAAGAGCACTACATCTTTGGAGCTGTTTCCTGGTATTCCCCAGCATCCTTGTTTGTTATAATTTGAAAGAAGCTATTGAGCTGAAAGGAGGGACAAACAATCTCCAGGCGGACAAAGCCAGGGAGAGCTGGGAGAGGCCAAATTTCCATGAAACACTCGTGTTCCAATTCATATTTAAATGGGCTCCTAAGCAGCTGGACAACCTTTCTGTGGCCGGCCACAGCTGAGCGTTGCAGCCAAGGAGAAATCACAAGCAATTTGCTGAGAGCAGATGAAAGGTGTGTGTGTGTTTCTGTCCTTTTAGTGAGGGAGAATAAACACTGAACTCGCACAGGATGTCAAGATGTTGGGCAGAGTTTAAGTGCAGCAGAGCAGATTCCCAGGACTGTGGATTGGCACTGCTTCCTTTCAAGTCATCCAGCTTCCGCTGATTTACAGCAGCCAAAGATCGACACAAATATGGTTGTTTCTGTAACTAATTTCGTTGGCCTTCTGCTTAATGATTTTTTTGAGGGAAATTATTATTATTTCTTACAAACGTGCCTAGGCAGCAACCACTCTATCAAATAATCATTTAATTTTTGAAGGGCTGAATCCTGCAGCCCTCATTAATTTAAAACTCAGGTAGAACGCACCTGGAGAAAGAGAAAGCCTGGGTCAAAAGTGTCTTTTTCCATATCCTAAACTGACCTCGGGCTTCCCTGGTCTTCGGCAGATCCCCATTGTCGTGGAAAGTAGCGTAAATTCTCCCTAATTTGCATCTTGCACCTCCCTAGCCGAGCCACCTTGGAGCACAAAGGTGCTTTTGCAGTCCCCTCACCGCATTCCCTGTTCTACTCAAGGTGCCAGAGAGGGCCCTACACCTCCTAAATAACCCTTTATCCTGGGCTTTCCTCTTCCAGAGGCGGTGCTGGTATCTTTGAAGGCATTTTGTCTACAATCACCTGGTGCAGAGCATCCTTTGTGCAAAGAGAAGCAGATTCCTCAGGCTCCAAAGGAAGTTTTTCCACAGTACAAACAGGCATTGGTTATAATTTATCAAGTGACACTTCTGCAGGTTTATTGTGAATTAATATTACCATTTGCTTTGAATATGGTTTAATGTACTTTAGAGGCATAACTTAATTGTTCTTTGTCCTTGAGTCTCTGCGCCGCAGCCATTTTTATTAAGAAAAATATGAGGAATTACTAAGAATGTTAAAAAATTACTTTTCACAGGATCTGGGTCAGGTTAAAGAGTGAGTTTGTTGTACAACATTCTTTACTCTCTTTCCCTGGTATTTTGTTTTAACCATGTGTGAGATATTTGCTATAGAAATCAAGCAAGGTTTGCTTGATTTTCCTTCCCCCTAACTAGAGATTTCTCAAACTATCTCTTCCCTGTTTGAATTTCTTTTTATGCCACATTAGAAGAAATGTGTGCAGTTATTGGGCAGGAGATTTTCTCTCTGTTTTTTGCTGAGATTGGAGTGTGAGGATGGTGTCTGTGATGATAAGAGAATGCTGAGAGTTCCTATGGCACTAGAAATATTAACATAATCAAGAACTGGAAAGAATTAACTGGAAGCAGTTTTACACCCCAGTATGAGAGCTAAAACCAAGAGAGAATTTTCATGGCTTTAGTTTGACACAATGGAAGGCAGCAAAAGGTGTTTGTGCCTCCAGCTTTGTCCCTGAGCTTCCAGAAGCCACCACCCATTCCAGGCTCTGGGATAAAAACAAGGAAAGTGCAAATGATTGAGAATCCCAGAATCCCAGACTGGTTTGGGTTGGAAGGGACCTTAAAGCTCATCTCGTTCCACCCCTGCCATGGGCAGGGACACCTTCCACTGTCCCATGCTTCTCCAAGCCGTGTCCAGATGAATCAGATGGATAAATCAACCCATTCAGTGGTGCTGGGTTGATGGCTGGACTTGATGACCTTGAAGGTCTTTTCCCCAGGATGATTTTGTGAATCTGTGATTTCATTGTCCAGGATGTTTAACATTTATACACAATTCTGTATCCAGTGTTTTCTCTGCAAAAGCTGTGCTGTAAACTCCTCATCATGGCCCCCAATTTCTGTGTCTGAGTATCATATATTCACTTACAATCTTTTCTTTTTCTATTGACAAGCTTTATTTTCTCTACTCCCCTTCTACTACTGAAGATATTGTAGACTTAAAAACTCTGCAATCAATGGCTGACTAATATTTCCTCAGTTAATTTTTGAGGTTTACCTGTCCCATCTATAAATCTGCAATGAGAGGAACAGTCTAAAATAACTATTATTCAATTTATAGCTTGAATATAAAATTAGATAAATGAGCCATTACCTTCCACTTGGACAAAAATGTGGCTGAGTTGATTCTCTTTGTCTGGCCATGGTGCTCATCAGGAAACACTCAGTTATTTTTGGATGGCTACCCCAAATTCCTTGCTTTGGGAATTAGAGCTTTGAGAGAAACCTGAGTAGCTGTTTCATCCAGCAAGGGATATTTCTCCAGTAGGAGCACAATAAGCCCAGGACCTGCCTCTGGAATTGGTTGTTGCACACAGTGGGCAGAGTGAAGCTATGGAAAAAAAAAAAAAAAAAAGGAAAAACTCAAGTTGTGCCTTAAAACCAGAATTTGGCTCCTCCAGTAGTTAAACGGACCCTGATGCCTCGTGCAACACTTTGCATTGCAAATATTTTATTTTGATTTATTTGGAGAGTGGAGTAGGGCTGAAGGGGCCAGCAGTCTCTCTGCTGATTTTTGATGAGGTTAAAATTCAGTATCTGAAGTTCATTTTTATTAATAACTCATTTTCTGGCCAGGAAAATATCATAGAGAAAAATTAAATAACAAAACAACCCAGACTGGAGAAGAAAAAAACCCAAAACAATGCAAAGCCCTCACAACTGACTAATAACCTTGCAACATTCATGATAAATATATTATCCCCCTTCAATATTTTTTGCCTTGGGATATGTGATTTCCCAAGGACAAAATCAGTCAAAACTACCTTTGGCTTCCAGAGTTTTCCAGAGTTTTCCATGGAGCAATGTGATTACACGGAGTGCATATACCGAATTTCTGGTTCAACTTGGTTTTACACAAATAAAACCTTGAGTGAGTGTTCTCAGCTTAAGAAAATTGGACCAAATTGCCAAATAGAAAATAAAATTCTTCATGCATTTTTGCCTTTAATAAACAGAAATCTTTACCTAAGGGAGGAAGTGATCTGGATTTGGTGCAAATAATTAAATAAAACAGAGAAATTACTAAGCAAAACATTACTTTTTATTTAAAAGGCAAATGGAAAACAAATGTCTGAGAAAGGCAGTGAGCTTGCTTAGTGTTTTCCATTCAAACTCTTCTTAGGTTTATATTGAAGAAACAGGGTATTTATTGTCTTTTCTTAATAAGTGGTTGCAAGATGGAAATAATGTCACCAAAATCAGCACAATTAATTGTACAGACCTACAGTAAAAGCTGCATTGGCTGCCAGGGGTTGTCCTTAAAATAGACATTTAGTTTTGAACATCATCAAAAATTTGCTGTTAGACTGGGGTTCATCCCAAATCTTTGCTGGGAACAGCCATCAACAGTGCAGGAATTTGGCTGTGACTGATGTGAGACCACCCAACTACATTAATTCCCCTCCTAAAATGAATCGTGGTGGTTTCACTGGTGTCCCTGATGTGGAGACAATTCCTACCAGAAGATCTGACCTGTGGAAAAACTCTCTGCTGAGCCTGTGACGTCAATGACCTCGCTGTAAAACAGAATAATTAGTGTTGGCATCTGAATTCCCAAATTAGAAGGAATATGGAGAAGATGTAATGCAGCACCGAGCACATTTTGTTGTGTTTTTCTTTTGCTCTGTCTCTAACCTGATGCCAGGAGACCTCTTCCAAACAGGTGGCCATAACTTCAAGGAGCTGTCCTTTTTTTTTCTAATGGATGTTTGACTTAAAGCTTGCAAAGAAACCTTTTGAAGATGCACGAGCGAATTATTCACTTAAAAGTGGGAACACTCCCCATGAAATCCAACAGGGACAGGTAATTTGATAGATGAGTTCACCTAAATGATACTAGCATGTTTCTTATCTCCCTGCCATCGGGTTAAGAGCTGTTGTGCATAACTTTCTTAACCTTAACCTCATCTGTTCATCTCTTGGGACTTCAGATTAGTGCAAGGGATAAAGGAAAATCAATGCCGAGTTTGATTCTGGTGAATGTTTATGTCTGTATGCAAAGGAAGAAGGGGGGAGAGCTTGAAACCATCCCTTCCCAGTGAAAGATTTTAATTAAATTAGGTCTTAGAAATGTGGAGTGTGATCTTTGCAGTGTTTTGATTTCGCTGAAGATTATGACCAGACTTGCCAAAACCAACTGCGAAGTCTCACATTTGTAAACTCGGCGCGCGGCGCCCGTGAATCCGATACATCCCAAAGAAAGAGCCCGGGTGCTCCTGTTTACATTCCTAAAGTCTTTACAAACAAGGAGAACAATATCTGCTCTTTACAGATTACTGTGGTCAGGTTCCTGTGTACAGCACAAGTGACCTTTCCGAGCTGAGCAATCTTTAGACACTCAGCGCCGAGGGCTGTGAAAAGCTCGAGGTGTATCAGCTTACTGGGACTTCATATTTTACACCAAGACTGATTTTTACAGTATCCAGCTGCTGAATATCAAATGATGGAGTCTGGGCTGTAAAAGAGGATTTTTCTCTTATGTAAAGACAGGTTCTTCCTTCTGCTGGGAAAATGCGTATTGTGCACAATCAAGATGGAGTTTAGACTGTCTCCTCTCTGACTCCTCTGTATCTGTGCTTAGCCTGCTCTGTATCCCTTTCCTCACCAAAGGCATCTTTATATCAGTGAAGGGAGAGATAGCAGGTGTAACACCTCTGGATTGCGTCCAGAGGGCTCTGGAACATCCCAGTGAGGAGACTCCACAACCTCTCCGGTCTGTTCAGGGCTGGGCACTGCCCAGGGCAGGAGTTCTGCCTCCTGTGCAGGGCAATTGCTGGGATAGCTCAGTCAGTGCCCAGGGCAGGAGTTCTGCCTCCTGTGCAGGGCAATTGCTGGGATAGCTCAGTCCCTGCCCAGGGCAGGAGTTGTGCCTCCTGTGCAGGGCAATTGCTGGGCTCAGGCCCTGCCCGTGGCTCTGGTGCCACTGCTGGGCCCCCAGAGCAGAGCCTGGGCCCTGCCCTGAGCCCTCCCTGCAGCCAGGGACACCCAGGGCTCAGGGCCCCTCTCAGCTGGGGCTCCTCTGAGGCTGAGCAGCCCCGGCTCCCTCAGCCTTTCCTGGGCACCGAGATGCTCCAGCCCTTTTGTGCTCCACAGGACTTGGAGATGTGGCACCTTTAGCACCTCCAGTAAGTTATTTTCATAGAATCATCAAGGTTGGAAGAGACCTCTAAGATCATCAACTCCTTTTATCCAGCTCCAAACCATTGTAAAGGTGTACACAGAGCCCGGCTCAGCTCAGCCTCTCTTCCTGCTGCTCCTGGCCCCGGCGCTTGTTTGGTGGCCCAAAGCAGCTTCTGTCAAGAAGGGTTTTGTACATTCCTAGGGAAAAAGCCTCGAGGTCGTTTTGGTTTAGATGTTTTAAACACATAAAGGCAGCACATGTCTGTGCAATGATGATCTTGGGTGAGGATCTGTTTTTCTTGAGCTTGTGGGGGATACAGCAAAGTGGTGGAGGAAAACAACTGCCTGAAAAAGGTCTTTTAGCTCCTTGAACAGGGAAGGATTATGCAGGGAAGGACCAATAAATCAAGCACTCGATGGGCATTCATTAGCTTGGTTTTGGGATAACAGCGGTTCTTCCCAAACACATTTTGCTTTCACCGTAGCAGCTTTCCTACTCCAAATGCCCTGTGGTAATTCCTGCCATGCAAATAAGGATCAAATCTTCATTTTCATAGGGTAATGTCTTCTTTTCCTTAGAAGACACCTGAAAAAGAAGGCTTTTGCTATGTGAGCTTCATTTTAGTGTATTGATGGATCTTCTGGAAATAGAAGTCTGAACAACATCAAGGCTGGGAAAGTTCATGGATTCATCCCAAGTTTGCAGCTTGGCTCAGAGTTTATTCTCTGCTAAAAGAAACGTGAAAACAAATATAGAAAATGTATAATCCCGGTTCTATTATAGAATTCGCATATGCAGCTTTTACAGAGAGATAATTAATGTCTCAGGCTATCAGTGAGGGCTGCTCTGCTTCTCAAAACCTGAGTGTTACTGGTTAGGGGGAGCCAGATAATGATAGAAACGTCCTGTGAGATTGTAACCCAAGCGTTCTGGTGGTTGAACTTGAGGAAAGGGCACATATTATCAGCTGTATTTTGTTCTCGATTCACTCCAGGAGACGGTGAGAGGTGAGAAAAATGGTCTAAAACCGGGCGATCAATAATTTGTATAGTGAACACAGTGTGCCGTTAAGAGGTCTAATCTTTAGATCTCTTCAAACATCAGGTGAGACAGGAGAAGGATGACTACCAAGGAGGAGGCAACCCGAGGTGCAATTCATGAGAACAAAGGCTGAAAGCGAGGTTGAACTGCTTTAATTTGCATTAGAAAAGCCGATAGGTCACAGAGCCTGGCTGGTCATTTGTAGAGAGTTTGTTACAAGAAAAGCTGGTGCAGGAATGGAATTGATCCAGTCACAGAGCCAAGAACACCTTCTGAGGGGTATTTGCTCCCGTGCATCCTCCTGCAGTCAAGTTTTGAGTTGCAGATCAGAACCAGAGGTTTCCAGCTACTGAAGCTGCTGATTGCCTTTCCCAGCTTGCTGAAGTCCCTGAAGTGCTGAAAAGAACTTCTAGGGGGATATTCACAGAATCGGGATATCCTGAGGTGGAGGGGACCCGCAGGGATCATCGAGTCCAGCTCCTGGTCCTGCTCAGGACACCCCAACAATCGCACCCCGTGCCTGAGAGCATTTTCCAAGCTCCTCTTGAGCTCTGGCAGGCTTGGTGCCATAAACAATTCCTTGGGGAAGCTGTTCCAGTGCCTGGCCACCCTCTGGGGGAAGAATATTCTGCAAAAAAATGACCTCAATCAGCAAAGCAGAGACAGAACACGTGACATTAATGAAGACCTGAACAACCCTCTCTAGAAGCTCTTTTCGAGGTCCCGGTATTTGAAAGAAAAGCACAACCCAGTAATTCCTGTGTCAGTGTTTATACAACAGGACAAAGAAATAAAGTTCCTTGATGTTGCAGAGAAAATGAGGTAAGAGACACCAGTTCAGCTTTGAAGGTTGAATTTGGCTTTACCATTCTTTAATTAATCTATTAAGTAATTTCACAGAATCATAGACTCATCGAGCTCCACCAGGCCAGAAAGGGCTGTTGGAATCGCTTAAGGTGTAACGTGAATCATAAGATTTTCCAGAATTGCTGAATTTGTTTGAATGGAATTTGAATTTAATTTAATTAAGTTAATCTTTTAGGGGGAAAACTTCATCTCAGTTTCAAACCAATGGGTTCATTCCTGTGAGGGAATAGTCCAGGGAAGAATTTTTCTTGAGCAAAGGACTAAGTAACTTGAATAGTAATGATATTGCCTTTGTCTCCTTGTGCTATTTAAGTGATGATTAGGTCTGAACTTGACTTTTAAGGCAAAAATACACTTCCAGGGGTGACTCCCCGAGTGAGAAGAGCTTTCAGTACTGTAGGTCTGAGTAGATTAACAGACTGTCTATAAACTGAGGGAAGAAAACAAGAAGGGAAAGAGGAAAAAGCCAAGGAGAGAGTAAAACTTGGAGTTGGAAAACCAATTCCTGTTCCAGATGAAACATTTCATTATATATGATGGGTGTAAAGGCAGTTTGCCCGATGACTTTGTATTTAACAAGGCATTGTGTGAAACACGGCATTGTTCCTTACAGGAAACAAAGAACAATGAATCTCCTTATTTCTTCCATACTCGTTTTGAAAGGGGTATGAAGTTGTGATGGGGAAGTAATCGCTCCAAAGCACAGCAACCTTGAGGTATTTCCTTTTGGAGCTGCACAGCTTTGTCTAAAAATGAGGCTGCTTGGGCTGGAAGGATGTTCTGAGCCCCACAAGTTGAGCCTGGCTTTATTTTTATTTTTTTTTATTGCAAGTTTTTATTAAATATCTTTAGTGTACTGACATAACTCAAACCTTTGCTCGCAGGGAGGTTTTAACACCCCTCCTGGGAGAGCTTGGGCCAAAACCTGAAAGTGCTGAGTATCTGCTACCACATCCAAATTCACACTTCTCACTTTCTATCCTTTTCTCCAGAAGTTTTATGCTTGAGCCTTCTCATTGTCATACTCCACTGCTAACTCAGCCGGACTGAATGCAGAAAACAAAATCCCAGATTATTCTGAGTTGGAAGGGACCCAGAAGGATCATCGCAGTCCAGCTCCTGAAAATCCTAAATGACTCGTGCACCAGTGGAGGAGTCTTGGACTTGGCTGAGCAAACAGTCAAAGAGAGGCTGTCCTAAACTTTGGGCTCTTGAGCTGAGAGTGGCCAATGTCACAAGCTGAGCAGGGTCCTGAATATCTCACATCCTGAATATCTCACATCCTGAATATCTCATATCCTGAATATCTCATACCTTGAATCCTGAATTCTGCTGTTCAGTGTGAGGAAACACCTCACTGACAAGTTAGAAGAATATATCCCCAAAAATGATGTTTTTCTAGAAATGACTTGTTTGGGGTTTGTTTAGTTAAAACTTGAGTAGTCTCTGAATAATTCTCCCTTTCTCAGCTGGGCTTGGTCTCCACCTGCTCGTGAGAGGCCCTTTCAGGCAGTAGATCAGGGCAGGAGCATTGCAGGTGTGGAGGCAAAGAACTGATGGGCATTTTCACTTCATTTTTTCTCCGTTTTTCTTCTCCTATTACTGATATCCAGTTTACTTTTTTTTTCTTTTCTTTCTTAATCACTGACAAGATTTTTCTACATTTTCTCTCCACTTGGTCCAAAGTTTGGTGTCTGTACTTCGCTGGGCTTTCCTTGTGCTGGCTGCATAGCACAGAGCATTTGGAAAAGCAAAGTTTGCTGAAGAGGGAGCCTGAAACAGCTGCCAGGGCTGACAACTGAAAGGCACAAGTGGGGACAAAGCAGAGCAGACGGAGCCATGTGGGAACATTAACACTTGGGAGGGACTCTCTTCCTCCCTCCCCTCTTTCTGAAGAAGGGAAAGAAGCTGGGTCTTTGTCCAAAAAAGCACTTTAAGCGTTTGCTTGGTCTTAAAACATGTGAAAAGATTCTTTCTGTCTTCATCCACTCCTATGGTTTTCTGTTACTTGGATGTGCATTTAACGGAATAAATGTTTGTCTCTTTGATCCTGTACTTAAGGAAGATGAACCACGTTTTTCACTCCCTGAAAATACGGAAATCTGTTTGTTATGTCACAGCTGTGCCAGCAGATTTCCAGGAAACTGAACACGGTGCGCTGGTGTTTAGTATTCGGGAGGTTGCACCACCCCTTGATTAGCAGGGAAAGTTATCACATGGAAAAAGTGTGGAGAGATTGTTTCGATCTCATCTTGCATCGGATTGGGAAAGGAGGGGGATGAAAGTGTCTTAGCCATAAAGCTTGGCAGCGATTGTGGAGAGCAAAAATGGAAATAGTTTAAGAGAACAGTGCAGGCAATAACTCACTTGGGGGGTCGGCAAAGGACCAGAAGAAGTGGCCAGACTGACATTGCTTGGTTTTATTAACTCATCCATAATTAGCCCATAGCTTAGATACAATTTAGCTTGTGCCATATGGGCTAATATAGTGCTGAAAGTTACCCCCCATGCAGGTGACAGTCTGTCACACTGAAGGAAGATTAGCATAAAACAAACAACAATGCACCCTTAATGACAGTGGCACCATTTGCCACGCCATACTTGAGGATGGGGAAGCACGGCCATTATAACCCAATCTTCAAGATTTTATTAAGTAGAAATAAAAGCAGTGTGCACACAGACCCCCCCCCCCCCCCCCATAGCCCATAGCCCAGTGAATCCTTCCTTCAGCTCTCAGCCAAACCAGTTGTGTATTTGGGGGGTTTTTTTAAGATATTTAATTAAAAAAAAAAGTGGTAAAAATACCTAATGTAGGTATTTATTCACAGCTTTGCTGGTATTCCTTGGAACAGTGTGTAGAATGAGCTGTTCTAAGTAAAATACGTTGGGCAAATGCATCCTGATGGTTTGTGCCTTGATGAAGGTGGAACAGAGTCGTTGTTACGCTCAAATAAAAATGGGAAAGCTCCACTGTGTGTGCTCATCAACTCGATTAGAACTTTTTAGAGTAGATATGAATCTAACAAACAGCTACAGTGTAACCGTGCAGGCAGCACGTGTTTGTGAGGAGAATTTATCCTGCAAAGAAAGTGAGCCACTGTCTTTAGTGATTCCCCTTTATTGAATAGGAATGGCCCCATTAAAATGATCCCCACGCATTGTTGAGCCGTCCTGCATTTATGGTAATTTGCCTACGTATTGCCAATATTTTCCTTTTTAAATCAAGGAGGAAATTTGGTGCCAGAGCCTTTCCCAAACGGTGCTGAGCTCCTGACACAAAGCAGCAGAAGCCATTAGCATTCTCAGTTAAGGCTGATCAGTCGTGCTGTTGAACCATTTCTTCTCTTCCTCCCAACGCATTTGCTTTCCCGTGTTTCCCAGATAAAAGGGAAGCTCCCCCTCCACTAAGTTTTCCGGACTTTTCTTTTGAAAGGCAGCCTGCTCATTTTAAATATTTTAAATGAAGTGAGTTTTGCTATGCAGACAGGAGCTGGCTTTTTTTTCTCCCAGCTCTCATCGGCTATTTATGTGACTCCATGGTTTTCAAATGGTATAATGCTGGAGGATGCCAAATGTCCTGCCATTTAATAACCAGTAGCATACAGAGCTCTTTTCAAAATGCCACTGCTCTGAGCATCTGTTGTTATTAAGTAAGATGATCAAATTTTGTGCAGGACTTCAATTTTGCTTTTCACATCACTTATAGAGCAAGAATAATATGCAGTCTGTGTATAGAACTAATGTGTTGGGCTCATTGAGCCAATTGCTGGGTTTTGTGTTCTGCTTTATTGCAGACTGTAAAATAAACTTTGGCCTTTTTTTAATAAATGTTATAAAAATGCTCTGTGAATCAGGAGAGTGTCAGCAATTAAAGCCATTTAACATCATAATAATTAAAAAGGCAATACTCCAGCGTAGTCAGCGCTGGTTCACATAAAAAGCCACATTGTTGGTCCTTAATAATTACATTATTTGACAGACACGCTAAAGAAGAGGGAAAGGTGCACGTTGTTAGTATCAGATGAGCAACTAATCCTTATTGTTCCTGGAAATTGCTGTAGCATCCTTTACTATCCCTGTTTTCAGCTAACAGATGTGCAGGAATGTCCTCGGCTCTCCATCGCTTTTCTCTCCAGCAGAATTTGACTGACAACACCACCACCAGGGAACAGCTGGGCCGGAGCACATCACATTTTGCTGGTCGGGAAAGAAGCTGATTAGGCTATGGAGTACCTAATTGGGTAAGATGCCCCTCATTTTCCAACTATAAAATTCAGAGAGTGTAGAGCAGAAAAGAGCGGCTGGGCCGGGAAGAGCCGTATGTTTGTCCCGCAGCACAACTGGACCTTTCAAATGAGCGAGGCTTTTACAGCTGTGGTTTGGGGCCGTGCCCGAGCTCGGCGTTGTGCAGGGCCAAATTTTTGGGAAGAGATTTAACTCAGACATGATAACATTTAAATTATACCCCTGCATCTCGGCCCGTTCCCCCTGCTTTTCCTAAATCTGCAAAGGCAGAAGGGCAGCTTTCCCCCTGGCGTTCATTTTTGTCATGGAAAAATGAAGCAAAAGGAAAAAAAAAGCACAAATTTTACATATTTAGGTTGTTTGGTTTTTTTTAATGAATATTGGAAGTGTGGGATTGTCCCCTTGCATTGTAGCTGCTATAGAACCAATGTCATCTTCAGGTGAGATGGAGAAGTTTCGGTTGCAGGATTCTGGATCCTCGCATATCCTAAGGGAATGGGGTCTAAATGGTTTTGGAGGAGCATCCTTATTCCGACCTCTGGAAATCCTAGAAAACAGAGAGTGAAAATTGACTTTAAACATCCCGAGGAGACAATTTGCATTCTCTGTTTTCCTGGGGTGTCCAAGAGCTGCCTCTGTTCCTCTGTCTGTCTCTGGAAACACCCCCAGGCTGTGGCACAAGATTTTTTTTTTTTGTTTACTCCAGTTTCAAGCCTGTTAGAGTTGAGTTTTTAAACTTTATTTATTTCTGGCACCCCAAGCTTGCACTGTAGCAATGGGGTTTCAGAGGGTGGAAAGTCCTTTTAAGAAAACGTGCTAAAAGAAACTTCCAACCACATCTTACAAGGCCTTGTAGCAAATACCAGTGATACTGGGAATATTCTAGGGTAGAATGAAGTCATTTGGAAGGAAAATCTCATTTCTCTGATTTCTCTTATAAAAAAATGTGTAGACGTGGTGCTTGGGGACATGATTTAGTGGCGGGTTAATGGCTGGACTCAATGACCTTAGAGGTCTTTTCCTTAATGATTCTATGATTTTCTGATTTTTTCCTTCCCCTTGTATATTCTGAATTGATTTTAATCACCTCTTGCAAGTAGTATTTGCTATTCTCCAAGGAAACCAATGAGTCAGCAGCATAAGTTTGATGTTGGGATACAGGAGTAATAAAGATCCCGGAATTTCACAATACATGAGTTAAATAATGTCAAAACTGTTCTGAAGGCAATCAAATCAAAAAGTAACCAAGGACATGGAGAGTTGTTTTTTCATCTTCACAGCTGTTGTCTACAGGACCTTTGGCAGATTTGTTCTTCCCAATGTCTGGAGTGATGGGATCAGCACCTCCAGTGGCCAGCAGCAATGTCTCCAGTGAAGTTTTGAGGCAAAGGAGCAGTGGCACATCCCAAAGACTACTTGCAAGTATTTTAAAAGCAGTGAAAGCACCTGAAAGGCTAGAGTCCCATGAAAACCTTTCTACCTTAGATGTAATTTGTTTGGGGGCAATTATTTTAGTTCAAATATTAACCTTAGATTTTAAACAGATTGTAATTTTGGAAGGAAATAGCCATAATTGCAGGACAGAAAGGGATTTGATTTGCAGCTCTGGACATGAGTCTTGGGCACCTGAAGAGTCTTTAGGTGAAGGTATAAAAGAAGCACATTATCCCCTGATTAACCTGAATCAAATAATGGAAATAGAATTCCGTCTGCCATTGAAATCATAAGTAATAAATACATTATTAAATCAATAAACTGAGTGAAACAATGAATTTTAGATCTTATGTTGTGATTAGAGCCAGCTCTTTCTTTGAGACATATTAAACCATATTCACAGCACATTCCATTTGGGTTTTTTAATAGGTGATCTGTTTCTTTTTCAGGAAGTTCACATGAAGTTTCTGAACCTCCACTTTGCCCCCTGGGGAGAAGCAGCCCGGAAATAAGGTGAAAGTGTTCTGAAAGAAATGAGGAAATCTCAAAAGGAAAAAAAAAATTGCACATTACAGAAGTCCTGGTAAATAAAATATAACAAAGGAGCAGCACGGGAAGTATTTAACCCATTGCACACCAGTTTTCCCTACTGCCAGCACATGGAATGAGGGATGAGGAATGTCAGGGAGCATGGGTCTGTGTATTAGTGACATCAAATTCCATAGCAACGTTAATGATTAACAATAAAAAACAGACAACGTATTGCAGCAGGGACAAAGACACAAAATCAGTGGTAGTTGAGGCCTTCATGGCAGCTGATCCTAACAAGGATTAAGAGTAGTGTTTCAGTAAGAAAAATAACACAAATTCTTTGGAGGTTCAGTTTTGGAAAGCTGTGGCAACTCAAGAGGCTTCTGTTGTACAGTTCTGCGTTTGTATGGCCATTGAAGTTCCAGAACCTCCCTTGGTCTACAAGAAACCTGAAAGAGAACTTTATTTTATAGTTACAGGTCCATTAATGTATGCTTTGGAACATCTGTACGACCAGACCCAGAGGTCCCTTAGGAGATCTGGTCTGATGAGACCAAGCTGGACCCTGCCATTTTGAGTTTCCTCCAAGCGTGTTTTACAAAATCAGAGGATTTTGTCTCAGATTTAAAAAATGCCATTTCCACTCCAGTCCGTGACATCTGCCTTGAAACACAATGGGCCATCAAGGAGGTGAGGAGTTCCTGTAAAGGTGAAGAACCTCAAAGCCCACCCAGTGCCTCCCCCTGCCATGGGCAGGGACACCTTCCACTGTCCCAGGTTGCTCCAAGCCCTGTCCAGCCTGGCCTTAGACACTTCCAGGGATGGGACAGCCACAACTATTCCCTTTCTGGCTTGGCTCCATCATTCTGGTGTCGTCCTGCTGTTCTTGCCAACAGGGAAACCCCAAAATCCTCCAGCCCTTTATACCTTTCTGTAGCATGCACAAATCCCCTGAGTGTTCATGTTCACCACGAACCTCTGTACCTCCTATAAATTATTTTTTTTGCCCATTGTCAAGATTTGGAAATGATTTATTGGTGCAGTTTTTGCAGCAGGTCTGAAGCCTCTGTGGCCTCTCTAGTTAAATTCCATACAGACTGTCTTGGCCAGCTCAAAACCCACAGCTCTTGGCTCTTGCCTACCATGGCTGGGTTTTCATGAACTGCTTCAGTAAAGCTGATATTTTTTGATATAAATTTTCATACACTCATAGAATTCCCTGAGTTGGAAGGGACCCACAGGATCATTGATCCAACCCCTGGCCCTGCACAGACAACCCAGCAACCCCACCCTGGGCATCCCTGGCAGCGCTGTCCAAACACTCCTGGAGCTCTGGCAGCCTCAGGGCCGTGCCCATTCCCTGGGGAGCCTGGGCAGTGCCCAGCACCCTCTGGGGGAAGAACCTTTCCCTGATATCCAACCCAAACCTCCCTACAGAAATATTAAAATGAAATATGTACAATTACATTTGTTCATCAGAATTTCTGCTACTCCTTTATTGGAAAGCTGCAGAAGGAATAGGACGAGCACTTACTTGGTTCATCATGGAAATGGATCTCCTGCCCTTACAGAGGGATTTTGTCTGCTTTTTGGGCATCTCTTGCTTGCAAGCACTTCCCTCTAAATCCCTTCTGTCACCAGCACTGGTTCCTGCTATTCCTTCCACACTGGGCACTAATCCTTCAGCTCCCATTCCCCTTCTCCCACAGCCAGTTTCATAAGTACTGACAGTCTGACTGAATTTAGAGGACACGAGAAATCTTGACATTCAACTTGTCAACATTTCTGTCTCTGAGCCTGTGTTCCCATGACTTATTTTTTAATGCAAATCAGAAGATGATTAGCTGTTTTCTCTCTTCATTGTGTTTATTTTTGCTTGTTCTTTGGGCTGTTTTTCATGCCTCATCTTGGCTGAATTCTCTCCCGTTTTTCTCCCTTCCTGTGCGTTTCTGCTCTTGCTCTGTTCTCTGCCCTTTGTTCTCAGTCGCTGTTTTCTCCCCTTTTCCCTTTTGTGCCTCTCTTGCATATTTTGTGGTGCTCTATCATCTCTGTTCTTTGTCTTTACTTTTCTTCGTCTTTTCATTTTGCCTATCTTTGTTCTGTGTCCTCTTTGGTGTCTCCCTGTTCTTTGTCTTCTTTTTTTCCTTGTTCTTTCTTTTCCTCTGTCTGTCTCTTTTTATGATTCCCTTTTATCTTCGTTGTGTTCTGAGTAGGTTTGTCTTGATCTTTGTCTTTGCAGAGAACGTGCTCAAATGAAGACAAAACACGCCATTCAAACAGAAATTGCTTATTAATTATAACATGGACACACTGCCGAAGCCCAAGCCTCCCACAAAGCCAGCAAACCAACTCACAGGAATTTCCAGGCCATCATGTATTTTTCTGGGCATCTGGGCTGCACGTAGGGCCCTGTGGTTGAACACCCAGCACCTAAACCCTATCCTATCCCACTCCCTCTCTCTGGCTCTCAGCCCATAAATCCATCCTAACTTTATCACTGACCCATGAAGACTCGGGTGCAAAATAACCGAAGTGAGGTATCTGGTTATGCAGCAGCTATGAGTAAAAATGTATATTTTGGTCTCCAATATGGAATCCACACGATCTCCATGTCCCAAGTGTTCCCTTTCCTCCTGTAGTGAGGGGTATAATTTACTGCAGATGTCTCTGACCTACATCATCAGCTCCAAGTTATCAGTTGCTGCTAGAAGGAATGGTTTAATCTACTAACCAGCTCTGCTGGGAATGGGTATCTGCTGCAGCCATGTGAAAGGCACGATTCTGTGGTGCACTTGGTGCACCGTCCTGAGTTATTGCTGTCAATTCTTTCATATTTGAAAAACAAAACATCTTAAAAATGTGGAAAACAGGAAAATCACAGACAGAGGTATTTTGGTAAAGGAAGTTCTTTTTGGTCCTGAAATATATCTTTCTGTGATCTCTTTGAGCTCTGAAAAGATTAGTATGATCTCAAAGTTAAAGC
Source organism: Lycocorax pyrrhopterus obiensis (assembly GCA_014706295.1). Classification (NCBI taxonomy): domain Eukaryota; kingdom Metazoa; phylum Chordata; class Aves; order Passeriformes; family Paradisaeidae; genus Lycocorax; species Lycocorax pyrrhopterus. The sequence goes on from JACSVZ010000008.1 coordinate 34,455,970, forward strand.
TCAAAAAGGAAAAGTTCACATAAAAAAAAAGTTTAGCTTTTTGTTCATTTTCCCACCCATTTCTGCCCTCTAATAATTCATGGAAATCTCTCTGCATGTGCGATATTTTATTAATCCTCATTAAAGCCTTGGCTGAAAAACAAACCCCAGATCCTGGAGTTTGCCCTGTTGCTGCTTTCACCTCCTTTATTTTCCCTTTCATTTATTCGTCCTCAGGAGGGGCCTGAGAGCCACATCATGTTCTCAAAGTGCAGAATGGATGAGTCAGGGGAAGCTCCCCAGGGAAGAGGGGCTGGGTGCTCTGAGGATCTCACTGCAGCCTGTGCTGGGCCACCGCTTCCCGGGGATTCAAGGAACCTTTCCTGCCCTGCCTCCCTTTCCAGGCTGCTTCTCTCTCCCTGTACCTTTGCTGTAAATTGTCACTCTCCTGGCCAGGCTGTGGTATATAAATAGAAATCTCATATCTTCTACCTGCTGTGCTCTGGGGAAGCCCCAGCACACCCAGCACATCACAGACTTCTGCAAGCCGGCTGTAGGACCCGGCCACAATATTGCAACAAATAACCTGGCTCTGATGTGAATTGTCCTGGAACTGGGAAATGCTGCAGGTTCCCTGGAGGCTGCAAATTGAGCCAAGCCCAGGTTGGGCTCTTCGTGCTTCTTCCTCCTCATCACTGTCGCTACCAGCATCCCTCGCTGTGGTGGTGGATGCAGAAGTGGGATGGGGTCTCTTCTCACCTCTTCCCATTGTGGTTTGGGGACGGTGCTGCTGGGGAAGGGCTGTGGGAATCAGGAGGTTCTCTGATGCCAGAGCCATCAGTGTGTGACAGCACCTGTCCCCTACAAGCTGAAAGGATATTCCCCTGCTGGTCCTGGCATGTGCATTTTTGAGGAAGCACAGGTGATCTCCCATTCTGCAGAAATATGCAGGAATTACAGGTTTCCCAGGCTAGATATTTTTTATCTCAATAATGTTGATTTAAATTTTACTTAAATATTAATAAAAGGATTTAAGACCAGGTCATTTAGGCCAAATGTACATTAAAATTCCCCCTTTTCCCCCCCGCCTTTTTAAATCCTTCTCCTTCAGTTTATTCCCTGAGGGAGAGTTTGGGTCCTGAACTCATTGTGAGATCTTCAAACACATAATAAGAATTAATCACCATTAGTCCTCTATTTTAACAGCTGCTTCCTACCCCCCAAACCAGTACAGCTGCAAACTTCCCTCCCTCTGCCGACACCGTAATCCCACTACAGCTGCAAACTTCCGCACGGAAAAAAAAGTGCAGGTTTAAGCTGATTTCGAAACAACTCACATTTCTTAATTGCTCAGGTCTGGGTGGGAAGCAGGTGATGCAGCTCCCGGCCGGTGGGAGCTGGAGGAGCATCGTCCTTCCCAAGCACGAAGCCACCGCGCCGCGGTCACTCGGCGTCACCACGGGAGGTGCAAACCCCACCTCAACGCAAACTCCGTCACTTGCATCAACCACTACTTGCGTCTTCATATTCCTGGGAAAACAAGTATGATTTATTTATTAATAATGAGAAGACATTTGCCTGCTTGTGGAAATTTCCCGTTTCCTCCTTGTACTTTCTTGTACTTTCTCTATTCTAATATCTGTCCTTAGATTGCAATTATTTTATTTTTCTACTTTTTACCATTAAGGTTTGAGATAGATAATTATTTTGCTTAATAGTAAATTTCACTGCAACGTGCCCAGAGGGACTTGAAATAAAAGGTATTTAAAAATCTACCATGTTAGAAAAGTAAAATAATTTCAGCTAATGAGATTATCAAGGATAATCGGTTTACAAAAGCCATTATGCGACAGATTCATTGATGTCTTAAAACAGAAAAGGAGAATCCTATTTATTTTTTGAAATGGTGTAGAATAAATTGCTTTTCTGAATGTAAAAGGCTGGTTTTCATATTTTTTTTAAATGTGATGATTTCTGTAGCCCCATCTGCTGTTCAGTTTCAGAAGTAGCCAGAGGAAGATTTGGTGAAACGTGCATTTTTCTGTGGGAAATTGGTGATAGGTGACACTTGACCTGTGTGTTTGACTGGGGATTGTAAGGAATGGCTTCATCTCTTTCACAATTTGTGGGAAGAAGTTGAAGGAGTGGATTGGAAGTTCCCACTTTCATTCATCCATGGCTGAGGACATATTGTGGAGAAGGAGAAGGAGAAGGAGAAGGAGGAGGAGGAGTAGAGGTCAGTGTTGGTGGTTGCTCATGCTGGAGTAACCATGGAGGCCCTACTAACGCAGCTGTGTCCTTATCCCAGCAAGCTCAAATGGCTCCAAGAGAAATGGGGTGGGATGCTCCAGGAGAAGACAGGTCATTGCAAGGCCCACACCTCTGCAGAGTAGGGAGTCGGGTCATTTTAGAGGTATGAATGTTCACTGGGACATTTTCCTTCTATTTTCCCCATGAACTGGGAAGCCACACGGGCTTTGTGTGCTTGCTGAGGTAGAAGGGTTGATTTGGCCCAAGGAGAGTTGGAAGACGCTCCAACTCTACCACAGTCTAGTAACACTCCAGCCAGACCACAGGCCTGGCCCTTATAAATAAACAAAATTATTAATTGCTGCGTTACATAAATTAAAATTCATGTGTATAAAGCTGCAGCATTGAAAAAAAAAAAACCCCAAACTATAATAATGTCTATTTTATCTGTTGTGGTTTATTGTTTAGACCATACCTGGAGTGTGCCTGGCGCGGCTTGGACACGAAGTCTCTTCCAGGACTTTTGCTCCACGATGATGTAGAAGGTGACTCTTCAGTAAGTAACACCAAATGATTTCAGACTTGTATAAATAATATACATGTTCTGTCTCCTGTGATGGAATGATGAATAGCATCGGGAGTGATTGATTTGCCGACACGTGGCAGTGGCTGGAACAGTCCGTATTGTCCTTGGATCCCTCAGACTGGTCCTACCTCGCCCACAGCTTTGTTTCCCCATGGGAGTAGGGTTCTCCAGCCCCGTGTGAATGCCAGGTCTTGGCTTGGCCATTGAGGGGGATGATGGGGACACACAGATTGAGCCCATTCCCACTACGGTGTCCTCTGCCTGTACCTGCCTCACACATGGAGACTTTGTCCCCCAAAATGTGGCTTTTGCACAATCTCTTCTGCTGCAGCTCAATCCTCTGCTTAAAAGGTTCCCTCTTTTTTTTTCCTTTAATATTTAGCAGAAAATAATTCTGCAATGAGCTTTATTAAAGCAGCAGGATAGATTAAAAAATGAAATATGTTTAGCAAGATTTGGGGGGAAGGCTGGAGTAATTAATTTTCAATAATACCTGGCATTTCCAGAACTCCTTTCATCCCAAGATCACCAAACAGTTTACAGACATTAATTAATTAAAGCATTATGATGCCCCAGTGTGGGGCCATCGCCAGCATGTCTGACTCAGACAAACTCCCTCCAATTCCCTGGACAGCCGAGCAGTATCCGCTCCTCTGCCTGCACCAGGGCTATTCCTCTGAGCAAATACTGTTCAGCTTTCCCAAGGTTTGCACTGTGTGGCCCTATGTAAATATTTTCCAATAAGTTTGATTATTTGTCTTTTATTCTCTATCAGGAAAACCCCAAATATCTCCGTAATAAAATTTCCAGCGCGTGTTTACATGAGGGCAGTTCGGATGATTAGTTTCTGATTCAGCTGCCCATTAAAGCACCCCTGCTCCTGGAAAACTCCCTTTGCAGGCTGGGAGCTGGACATGCATTTTAAGCTTGGATCTTGGGGTGAGTGCAGTAAATCATGTGGGAGACAAGGAGAGGGGTGCAAATAACGCCACACTCCTGGAAATCCCCCGTGAAGTGTAAGTTGGGTGAAATCTTATGAAAGCCGTAGATTATCCAAACTTTCTCCACTCGGATGATTTGATTCATGAACGCGTAAATAGATAGATGGCTAGATCCATCACGGGGATCCCTGGGGAGCAATGGAATGGTGTTTGTGATTGGAAAAATATTATAAAAGAGCTCACGTATAGCCAATAGTTGGGCAGTTTTGTAGCGCCAAGATAAATAGGAAAGAAATGACATTTCATGATCGCATTTTTAAAGGACGTTGGAAGTTACCAAAGCAGGAGAAATGGATGTGCTGGAGTGATGCAGCTGCATTCCCGTGTGGCAGTGCTGCCAGTTGGGCACCAGCTAAGCCCCCCACCCCACAACCTTGGGATGACAGTGGGGCAGTGTATTCACGGGAAATCACAGAATTGTTAAGGTGGGAAAAGATCTCCAAGATCATCGATCCCCACCTTGTCACCCAGCCCAGAGCATTGACTGCCATGTCCAGTTCTTCCTTGGACTCCACCACCTCCCTGAGCAGCCCACTCCAGTGCCTGGCAACCCTTTCCATGAAGAATTCTTCCTGATGTTCAACCTGAACCCCCTCTGAATGCCTGTACCTTGATGTTTGACCCCTCCTTGGCCTAATACCTTCCAGTTTGGTTGGGATATTCAGGAGCAGGATCAGCCTTGTAGGATGTGTTTGTAAGAGAAGAGAAGAGTAAAAAGAAGCAAAATTAAAAATTGGGATTTGTTTGTTTGTTTGTTTGGTGGACTGGCTATTTTCACATAAACCAAATGAAAAACAGTGTAAAAATATAAAGTCCCTTTCGTTACCTGTGGTCTGACCATCGTTTTTCCTGGTTAGGTTGGCCAGCTCCAAGTCTCTCTTCATTCCAACTTGGAACCATGATGGAGAAGAGACACAGGACATGTGGCAGGAGGTTCAGGGAGCCACGTCCTCAGTGCCATGGTGAATCCATGTCCTGAGCCATTTCTGTCACCTGGCACCTCAGCCCATCCATCCATCCGCCTGCAAACAGAGAAATGTCAGGGTGTGCTCGGGAAGGTGATGCCCATGGAGGAGCCCCTGGTTTGGGAAGGAGGGAGCCGGGAATGCTGCCCCCCTCCCTGCTTGTTTACCCTATGGCAAGTGCATCTTCGGGGAGCACTGTGACTCCGAGATATGAGAAGAAATTCTTCAGTAAACACAAGTGACATTTGGCATATAAATAAGTTAGGGAATACTCCTGCGCAAGCAGCGCAGGTCAACAGCGATCTTTTATCTCCTGCTGTAGAATCAGCTGCTTTGGAAATGGAAAAAAGTGCAAAGTGTTTGTGGAAGTGGTGGTGGAACTGAGGATCCTGGTCCTGGTCCAGAGTGAGCGGCTTCGCTCCTCTGCCCTATTGGTTCTGAGAAAATCCAGGGTGTGTCAGATGGATTTCTCCACAACTTTGTTTTTGTTATTATTCTTTCCTTATTTTTTTCCTACTATTTAAAAAAAATTCCCTCCTTTTTTTAAATTTCTTTTTTTTAATTTCTCTTTTTTTTCTCCTTTTCTCTCTCTCTTTTTTTTTTCTATTTTTCCCTCTTTTTTCCCCCCCTTTTTTCTTTTCTTTTTAAAAATATGATTAATGTATAACAGAGCCCTTTGGAGAGTAAATACTGATTTGCAACAGCACAGTAAACAAATAACAGGGGAACAGGCGTGGAGCCTGTATATCCATACATCCATAAAATCCTTTGCATCCACACATGCGCACCCGTGTTCTTATTGTGTAGGTTTAGCTAAGGGGATTTACCTCCTTTTTAATATTTTTGAAGGCTGCTTTATGATCCTGTTGACCTGCTATTAGCAAAAGCTTAGCTCTCAACAAAGGTAATTAAATTATAAAATCACTGCTGCAATCACCAAACTACTCATAAAACAAGAAATGAAAAAAAAAAAATACCCTGAAATAAAAATCTTGCAGGCTTCTCCTCATGCAATATTGCTCCCTGATGTTAATTACATTTAAATGGGAGAGTACTATTTTGGTATCATTCATACGCCTCCAAAAGTACTTTCCAGTTTATCATACCTGTCAACCCCAGTGCATCACAGGCTAATACTTTATTAAGAAAAAAATCATTAGGGAGCTGCTGATCCCATTTAAGTACATTGGGCAGAATGTAAGACTAATTAAAAAGCATATTTTTACATTATTAATTTCTGAGTTTCACACTTAATGAATGTGAAATGACAGGGCTACTATTTTTATATTCAGGCTCTCTGGGCTCTTCAGCCAGGGGAATTCAATTCTGGGGATTTTTTGCAAAGATGCTTCTTGGGAGATTTGTTTTCAAGAACAGCTAAGCTTTTTTAGCTGTGCCTTTTTCTGGGAAATTATACCAAAGCATATTACAGCCACTTAAAAAGAGTAGTTAAATAGATGTTGTGTTGGGTTTTTTTCATCACACTGCTATAAAAGTATTTTAGATGAGGTATAAAATATGGTTTTTAAATGATATTATGATTTGCAAACACTAAAAAATAATTGCGGTGGAGTTGAGAGAGAGCGAAAACATCTAATCTTTATTGTGTAAGACAATGTGATAAAATATTTTACAGCCAAAAGCTCATTTTGCATCTGGAAAATTGTGTAAACTGATGGGGGGGGGAAAAATCTCATTAAAACTAAAGGTTAGTTTTTAATATTCTTCAAACAAAGCAACACTTCTAACCGCATCTCCCCTCCTCATATTTATTAAATTAGACAATTGTACGAACGCCCGATGTTGTATTTAAATAAAGACATAAAAGGACAGAGAGCATGGGACGAGGCTGGCCAGGCAGGAGCCGGGGTTTGGGAAGGGAGCTGCAGCCCCGGGAATGGGGGGCTGCTGGGGGGCCGGGGGTGCCGTGCCAGGCGTTGGGAGCCTTGGGTGTCGCTGAGCCCTGAGCCGGGACCGCCTGGCACTGCCACTTTTATAGGGCTCTGCAAGGAGGAGTGGAGAGAAGCGGGGATTTATTTTTTTTCCCCCTCTCTCTGTCTCTCTCTCCTTTTTTTTTTTTTTTTTTTTTCCAAATGTGCTTACAATTACCTCTCTGTATTTTTATTGTCTTTTTACTAACCACAAAACTCACACTGGAGGCAAAGCTTAACGGCTGAGGCTTTCCTCGTGTAAATATTAGGAAATTACATTTGTACAAACTGCGCGGCTTTGTAAAGGGGGCTGGAGCCACTCCAACACAAATTAATCAGGATAAAGTTGCTCTATGTTCAACATGACCATAGTTTATTTTCTTAAAGTATTAATTTGTCAACAGCTTTCCTGCCTCGCTGTGGCTCATGTGGATGGCATTGAGGGAAGACACAGATGCAATCTTGCTGCTGTACCTTGTGGTTTTAGGAACCAGCTCCAGTTAATCAAACCATAATTGTGTTTAATTCCTCAATATTTGTTTTCCCACCAAAGTCAAACGACTGAAATATGAATATGAACCTGTGTTTAAATATTGTCTTCCCTAAAAAAAAAAAAAAAAAAAAAAGGAAAAAAGGCATGAAACTATTTTAACTGTTTGCTAAACAATTTTTACATCCAAGTCTTTCCCTCCTCTGTTGTTTCCCCCCCTCCCTCAGCCCCAAAATAAATAAATAAGCTCTGGCAATGGCTTTTCAGCTGGTGTCCTTTGCTTTTTCCCCTCCTCAACCATCCCCAGTGCTGAAAGCATTGCTTTTCACGTCTCCCCTCCTTCTCCTGCCTTCACTTGCTGCTTATTATATCCCCCCATTTTTAATTATATCTTGATTTTCGTAAAATGATCATTTGTTGTTATGTTTCTGGAATGCAAACGTGAGCGTAATGGGATCTATTTTTCAGAGTTGCCAAAACAAATTAAGGAGAACATTCGGCTCTTCCTTTGCCAAATGTTTTAGTGTTTTTCCATGAAGGCAAATCTTATTTCAAACTGTGTATTAAAGCTTAAGTAAATAATGCAGCCTGTAAGAAGCAAATTCTATTGTAAAATCAGTCACTGTTCGCAGGCTTTGCTGGCGATACCTGCACGGGGCTCTGCTTAGGAAGAATCGGGGTAACAATGAAATACTGTTAATTTTAATTTGCCTTTTGCAGAGGGGGAAATGCCGAACTTTTTTCCCCGAGTGCTGGACGCAGCCCCCATAAATATGGAGCATTTGTTGTGGCCGCCTCACGGATGTCCAGGTAGGCGAGGAGGCTCTCGGATAACGACATCACACGGGGCTGGAACTGGGAGCAGCTTTAGGCACTGAGCTTTGTTAATTGTGGGGCCGGGGGCTCGCCTGTTCTTTAGCATCTTTTATTAACATGCATCCCCAAATAATATTGACACTCTTCTTGTTTTATTAGCACACGTTTACCTTGTTCATGGTTTTATTATTCAAGAATGCAGTTGTTGCCAAGTATTAATCAATATATTATGCTGCTCAGTTGGGCAAGCTGTACAAAAACATAGTGCCCCTAGGGTTAATACAGTCAAGAACTAGAAAAGTGTTTCAGACATGTACACAACATGTGGTTTACTATTATCATTAAATGAGGTGAACTGGGACTCTATACATATGGATTTTGAATTGCATAAATTTTGATTGATATCATTTGAAGACTGAGACCCTGAAAGGGTAGATTTTGTGAAAGACGATACACAGGCCAGCTATTACCACATACAATAATACCAGGAAAAATATCTGAAATGAGCAAGGCAGCTGGCTTTTAAATAGCTAAAACATAACATCAATACTTATTTTGAATAATGGAAAAAAGAGGTAAAAGATGTTGACCTCTGCCTGACAATAACATGTTCCAAAAGTAGAACTGGTCCCGGGAGAAAACCCCCTGCTCAACAGTAGCGACTAAAAAATTTTTTTCTTTCTCTCTCTCTTTCTTTCCTTCTTGTTTTCTCTTGCTTTCCTTTTCCTTTTCTTTTTTATTCTTCTTTTCTCCCCACATTTATACTTTGTTCTCCCTCCCCAGCAAAGGTAAACGGGCTTTTGAACATGCAGACAGCCGCCAGAAAGAAAAAAAAAAACAACAAAAAACAAAACCCCAAGAATTTTTGCAAATTCAGGAAACACTTGAGAGGTAAAACCAACATCCTGAGACAGGAGACAAGGCCAGCTTTTGACACCAGGCTGGACCTGCGAGGCCGAAGGAAACCTGGAGCCAGGAAGCGGCCGCTGCCGGGGTCAGGCCGCCGGGGACCCCGCTCCTCGCCGCGCACCGCAGGCCCCCGCCGGCCTTTTCATGGGAAATTTGCTGAAAATTTGCTGATCTGCATGAAACATTTATTGGAGGGGGAGAGGAAGAGCCTTCCCTTGGCTTCTTGTGGGTTCCTGGTTCATATGGCATTAAGTGGGGAACATAATGTATGCGAGGAGGCGGCAGGGCTCGGAGGCCCCGCGTCCATTTTTTTCCCACTGTGTGATACACATGGAAAATTATCAATACCTCGCTCTAGCAGATTCCTTCAATTTGCCTGTATTTGTTCAAACTTTTGAGAGCGCACCGGATGCTTAATGCTTCATTTATGATTTATGCTCCATAAATGTATTAAAACATTAACCATATTTCTGCTATGGCATACTTGAATCCTCCCGGGGAAAAGCCGGAGCGTTTCTCAGGCTGCTACTCCGGCTTCCCTGAGGAGCGAGATTATTTGTGTTGTGTTACACCTCCAAGTGTTGATTAGGCCTCGGTGTTACCCTGACAGAAGTGTCGTGTGGTGCTTCTCTTTAATGGGGTAATAAGCTACATCAACTGCATGAAGGAAATGTTCCTTTTCAAGTCAGAAACAGCGAGAAAAGTTGGTGTGCAAAGCCAGAGAAGGCTCCGTCCCCTCCGTCCCCTCCACTCCGGTGAAGCCCTCCGGAATGGGAAACTCTTGGCCATAGCACTTGGGTGGCTCTGCAAATTTATAATCGGGGTTAGAACTCCCAATATATTAAATGGTTACACACCAGCCTTTGCCGAGCCCGGCTTTTAACCGCCTTGCAGCCTGGCAGGCTTCGAAACACGGCTGTTAATTGGAAAGCAGGAAGGTTAAAAAAGAGACAAACTAGTTTTCTGGCTTGGCTGTGACAGCCTGGGTTATTTATGCAGGTTTTTTTTTTTTTTGCAGGTTTTTTTTTTCCCCTTTTTTATTTTTTCCCCCTCTCTTTTTGTGCTGGGGTGGAAGGGTGGGGGCCGTCTGGAGGATTTCTTAGTGGTTGGGAAGCTTCACATTTTTCAGTAAGCATTATTGGGTAACAATTGGTGCAAACATTATGGAGGGGGAAAGGCACATAAATCACGAAATAAAAAAATAGTTTCTGCACATTTTCAAAAAACACGTTGTGCTCTCTGAGGTCCTTTTCATTTTAACCAAATCAGGGGGAACTTGTCCTCACAGCGGCAAGGCAGATGGAACAATAAATCACAGGAACCATTGACTGCCTGCAGTGTACTCTCCGCAGCTGTCACTTTTTTGTCTCTTTGGTTTTAGCTGACATGGTTTGAGGTCCACTGTGAACCAATCTGGACTTTTTTTTTACCGTCATATCCATCAAAACGACCAGTAGCCATCAACCTACTGCAGCGATCGATTCGTTTGCTTATTCTCACGCATAAGCCAATACTCAGCTCACTAGGTGAGGCTTGGGAGAAGCACCTCATTTTAGCTTTTTTTTTCCCCCCTCTCTTTCTTTCTTTTCTTCTTTTTCCTTTTTTTTTTTTTTCTCTCTCTCCCTTTTGCCTCCAGCTACAGCTGTGATTTTCTGAGCAGTCTTGGCTAACGTTATTAAAGTTGCATCATGATAGATATAGAGGGGAGCGGGAAACAGCTTCCACCCACACCAACAGCAAACCCAGCAACAACCGTGGGGTTTTGCTGTTGTTGTCAGTGTTGCTTTTCAGGTGTAGCGAGACGCTCGCTAAGCTCGGAGTTTCCAACTCATTGCTTATTTTGCAAAGTAAACAAGCAAATGTTATGTGCATAACCTTAGCTGTCTCTGCAAAGGTCAGCGCCCGCCTGCCGATTTCCTCCGCCGCCTTTTGGTGGCACTCTGATGCCAGCGATTCCTCCTGCCGTGTTTGGGAAACAAGACGTCCTTTCTTAACAAAAGACTCAATCTACAAAAGGCTGCAAAACAAAAAATTGATTAAATTTGAACTAGAGTAGGAAAGTTTAGCTGGGTGGGGAAAATCGCCCGGTAAGCGCTAAACAGGGGCTGATCCGGACCCTGGGCTGAGGGGTCGCTCAGGACCTTGTGGGATGCTGCAAAAACGGGGGGGGGTCCCTCCACTATGCAACAATATCCGTGGACACGCAGAGGTGGGATTGGAGATCACATTCAGTGGGCTCAGTTTATGACCTGAAACGTTGCAAAGTGTCTTTTCCATTTTAACAAAGTGTCCTAGGCGCCGTCTCTCGCTGAAATGAGCAGGGACTGAACTTCAGGACACATTTTGGACAACAGTGTGGTTTTTTGTGAGATAAATAGCAGCAAGGAGATACATGGATAATACAGTCGTAGTAATGTTCTTTCTTAAATGTCAAAAATACCTGCTTGCTTTAAAAGCCTTCAGTTAGGTCAAGTTAAATTTATTATATACAATTTTTTTTATAGCTGAACTCCATGATTTTGACTTGAGGTGACAGCTGAAAAGCACCAGAAACCCTTGGAATTTCAGATCTATATATTACTATAAAGGAAGAAAATAAAGTTCCGCTAGGAGAAGGCAGGGAATTGCATTTACCAAATATACATAGTTTAAAAAACACAACCCCTGAAACATTTACCTTAAAAAAAGTCAAGAGAGCAGAAGTTTTCTTTTGTATCTATAGAGCAAACATCCCTGGGATTTGTAATAAAAACCCAGTTATGAGATCCGGGGTCCCTCCTGTTAACAAGGATCTCTTAGCAGATATTGAAATATTGCCACGTTGGAGAGAAGTTATTTAAGGACCCTCCAGGAGCTGATGCGAAGGCAGATTCTGCTGAGAGTGTTTTCCTCTCTGCAAAGATTTGAAGGGAGCGTGTCCTGAACATATTCCACTTTAGAGAGACGCAACAAATAAAGAGCTGCAGTCAAAGCCGGCCCCACTTCATGATGAATTTCGAGGAGTGTGAGCAATAATCCTTCTACTTATCTTAAAAATCCTATGGAAGCAGTAAACCAGTTCCAATAGAACTGGGAGCAAAGTGCAGGGGGAAAATAAACCAGAAACATCACAACCGAAGCCATCTGTCTGTGAGCAACACAGGAATCCTGAGTCCACCCAAGTAGTTACTGCGTGATTTTCTGTACTGCTAATGGATTGCATATTGTTGAAAATATGAATTACAGAATAAATCAGAGCAGAGTGGAAATTTTGGGTCAGATTCTGCTCTTGGCCACAGTGAAATTATTGGGCTGATTCTGTTTGCTGCTATTGGGGTGAACATCAGATTAATTATTCAATGTAAATGACTCCAGGTTGGCAATCTGAGCTCTCTAAATTTACCAACAGCCAGAGGAGCGACGCTGGGAGTTGATGAGGGTCAGACCAGTTTAGGCTGTGGATTTTCACAAACCTTTACTCACTACCCTTAACCCTACAACACACACACATCTTAAATACACCTTTAAAAATGTCTCGTGCTGGGGACATGCCAAACATCTCTTGCTCGCTTTAGGGGAGACATGAAGAGTTACAAACTGTGAGCCCTGTGCCAGAGCTGCTGCCTAGAAAAAAACCTGAAGTGACTCAGAGTTTTGGCTGAGGAGGGAGAGCAGGATAAGAGGGCCCTGCGTTATAGCAATTACGCAGGAATAAGGAATTTCACTCTGATTACCCTGCCAGCAAAATCTGTATATGTCCAATATCAGATAACATCATCCTGCCTGTGAAAGGAAGGCCACTAATTCCGCAGTATTCTTATTTTCAAATGAATTCCAACGCCGAGAGCAGGGAGCAGCTTTGTTAAAAGGGACGGGCATTAATATGCCTGATGGGGACTTTTCTCCTGTTCCTACCAAATGGGCTCTAACACAATTCCACATTTAAACCAGGAAGCAGTTCTGCACATTTTCTAATTAGCCGTGGTAGATATTTAATAAAAAGGACAGAAAAGAAAAGAAAAACAAACAAAAAAAGCTGTGCGGACACGAAACTTTGTCCGTCGCTCGCACAAAAAACACGGCGCGTTTAACGCCCCAAAAAGCCGCCTGAAGTGGTTGCTGGGTGAGGTTTAATTGAAGCCCCCAGCTGCCCCCCTGGAATGCCCAGCACGGGCACAGTCCTGGCAGCACCGAGCCGCAGGCGCTGCCGAGCGGGCGCTGCCGCTGCCGCCGCCGCTACTGCTGCTGTTATTTTCCAAGAGGAAATATTTCGGGTCTGCCCTAACATTAGTGCAACATATCACTGCGGCTGCATTCCCTGCTGACTGCAGGCTGTTTGATGAGTAATTAGGAGACCTTCTCTTTAGTTTGTTTGACATATTTTACAAAACGTGTGAATCTGTTAAAAATTTGCTTGTTCATTTAAAAGGCAGAGTTCCTAAATGAAGCAGAGTATTTGCTAAATAGGTATAATTTTAGGATGTGGGGGTTTTTTTTGTTTTTTTTCTGTTGCAACTTCAAACACAATAGGCTCTTTTTGCCTTAAAAAGGATTTTTTTTTTCGTTTCTGTGGAGAAGTAATTATTGTTTGTGCATCTGTGTAGCTTCACTCAGAGCTCATACAGAGAATATCTCTGTAATACTTAGAGATAAACATATCTAGACATACAGATCTCCATGTGTGTACTTAAGTTTGTTTATATTTTACACCCACACGTCAAAACTGGCATCATTAAGTACTTACTGGAAAGCAATAAACACAGCTCTCTTTCCTCTGCCTGGATCAAAGATGAACACTTTTTCCTTCATTTTCCATTAAAATATCTTTAGCAAAGAAACCTCAGAGAAAATATTAAATATTCTCAGATATTCCAGCACTCATCTACTAAATGCAATTTGAAGATGATCTGCTGCTTCAGATTGCATGATTTCAGCTGTTGATTTAACTTTCCTAACTAAGCAGGGTTGTGTAATTAAAAAGTTTATTTTTTCTTGATTCGAAAGCATTTGGAGTTTTTTGAAACATAAATATGATTTTCTCTTTAGCTGTGCAAAGAAGTGACACCTCTCAGCACCCTTAATTTCAGGCAAAGTTGCTTCTTGCAGTGCTCAAAATTAGAAATAAAAAATTAGACATTCAAAAATAGAAATACAACTGCTCTGAATTTATTTAATGTCAAAACCTCTCCTCTGGTATTTAAAGCCAAGAAATCCTACTGACCCAAAGGTTAAAGTTGTCCCCAAAAAAGCAATGCTGGAATAAGGCTATGCTGGCTGAGATTAAAATCCTTTAGTGCTGCAAAATGTGAGCGCGGGGATGATTTAAAAGCCCCGTACTTTTCTAGTCAGCTCCACTTATTGCTTCAGGCTGAGCATTTTGTTTTTCTTTTTTTTTTCCCTCCTTTCTTTTATTATTTTTTTTTTCCAGCGAACACTCCATTGCTTATTTTGGGGAAGCATCTCATTCATCTGTGCCTGCTTCTTGCCGAGACTTTTTCCTGCTGGAGAATTACTGCCTGGCACATCAATAGACTGCAAATTATATAAGGGCTGTGTTTAACTTGCAGCCAGATTGCCATTGTCGGGAGGGTCCGTGTCTTTTAGCTAAACTGCCTTTTTCTGCAGTAATTTCGGATGTCTGTAATTGCTGCTCCTTTCAGCACAGCTTAAGGTATCAATATCAACTCGATTTGAATATCATAAGTGGGAAGTTGCTCTAAGCAAAACAAAAACATGTCAGTTGCCCAGGTGACATTTTGTAGCAAACAAGGAAATCACAACTCCAGGAAGTGTTGTATTTTATGCCAACAACAATATGACAGTTTTCTCTGTAAAGAAAACATGACACTTTTCCAAATATCAGAGGATGCCTCCGCTGCTCAAGGGATTCCTGTACTGTCACTGAAATGGAAGGTCACAGGCTGGTTTCATGATTTCTATAGTTTCAAAATGTTGTGGTGGAGCGTTTGCACGCTAAATGCTGTAGGCTAAGGGAAATCTTTCCCTTCATCTCTGAAAGAAGTGACAGGAAGAAAAAGGTCCTACTTTGACAGCAGTAACCTCTAGGTCTAGAGGTTCTGCCCCAAGCAACTCTGAAGTAAAATTACCTATGTTAATGTGTTGTCCTCGCTGTCATGCAGCCACACGTGTGCAAACCGCAGCCCGAGGGGCGAGTGTGCGACCAGGGGCTGCATGAGACCACTGGAAAATCCTCCTGTCCCCATCCTGCCTGGCCTTGGATGTAATAAAGATAGGAAAGTTTCTGCAAATGATTGCTTTTAAGAGGTGGGGTTTCCACTTTGACTTCAAGACCTACTTGCTATGCCGGTACCTGATTCTTGGAGTTTAAATAAACAGACTTTTGCTTTAAGCTGGGGAAAAAAAGTTTTAACTTCAAGGCTATGGACAGGATCAAAACACATTTGTTTCCAGCCTTCCTCCCTTTTTTTTTTTATTCTTCCCTCTCCCCCTTAAAAAACACCACACCTTGGTCTATAGATTATATACTTCCTGCTGGCCTTTTTATAAGCAATAAGAATTTAATAACTGAGGGCAACTCTATAGTAATATTTATATGGGTCAAGTGGCTTAAAAGTATGCAATAAATGTAAAGTTATGAACCACATTGCCCCTTTTTAAATAATGCAGCTAGCACCAAGATATTATGTTTCATATTCTGGAAAAAGGTGTTTTAGCCTAGGCTTTAGGAGTACACCAGACATGAAAAGTTATACTGATCCCATAATAAAGTCACTGCCTGCTTAATATGGTGTGTTATGTAGAGCCCCAGATCTTAATAGCAGACCACAGCAAGAACATCCCAGATGATATCAACAAAACCTTCGCTTTCTCATTAGCAATCAGCAAATCCTCCTGGTGGCTGCTGGTTTCAAATAAGGGCAAGTGCCTCTATTCCGAGTGGGAAGCCCAACAGGATAATAGAAATAATGCAGCCTAATCAGCGGCGAGCACACGAGATCCCCCCGCCAGGGCAGGCACTGGTGGGCTGGGCGACTCCCCTTCTGCAGCTTTGACAGCCCTCCCAGTGCTGAGGAGCTGGATCCGTGGGATTGAGGGAGAGGCAGCCGGAAAAGCCGCCTCGCACAGATCCTTGTGCATCCCCACCATCACCTCTCTGCTATCTGTTACTGCTACAGATAGGAGGGGTTTGAGGGTGTTTGCATAAAAAATAAACATTAAAAATCCCCTTGCAGTCGTTGCTGGGAATACCTAAAGAAAAGCTGTGCTGGTGTCTGTGTATATAAAACACACCTATGTCTGCGTGGGGAAGGGGGTCACAAATTGCTTTCATTTGGCCTCACAAAACCATCGACTTCTTCGATAAATCACATCAAATATTTCTCATTGCGGCCCAAATGACCATTCCTTTGTTGGCCAGCACAGTGCTGATATCGGCACCAGAGCTGCTACCTGCATTGGTATTTTTATTCCTTATTGCTGTTGGATTTAAACAGACTTTGTGTTTGGACACACATTTGCAGCAGGGCATTATTAAGCATGGGGACAACCATTGCTGTTGGCCATTCTGATGAAAGTGTGAAGGACACACCATCCTCCTGCTGCTGCAGCCTGAATAATCCATGGCTATGCTTGGGGAAATGCAGAACAGTTTTAGTTTTTGCACTGATTTTTCTAATGGTAAGGGGTTTTTTTTCCCCCACATTTTCCCTTGTGGTGTTTACGTGCTCTTAGAATATCCTGATTTCTATTGAAGAGCAATTTTTGCGCTCTTGTTCAGTCCTGGTTAAAAATTAAGCCTGCAAATGTGGCTGGTGCCATGCAAGGAAATGCAAGTCTAAGCTGCAGCAGTGTAAACAAAAAAGTGTTTTAAGAGGTGCTTAACTGTGTTTTGAACCCTGATTAAGCCTAAGGTTACTCAGTGTTTATATGTGCATTCGCAGTGCACTGGGAAAATTCAGTGTTTAATGGTTCCTGTGCTGATCTTTTGTTAGAGCCCTGGGCTGTGGTGCCCGAGAGCAGCGATTACTGGCCAGATTAAAAACCACAAACTCTTTCTAATTCCGAGTTTTGTCCAACTTTATTCCTGCTGATGTGAAGCAGGGATCTGTGTATCTCTTAGGCTAGGGATTTTAAAAATTGACACCACAAGTCAGTCCCCTGAGCTTTTATTTAGCTGATCTAGTGGGGCAAGATAGTGTTGTTTTGGACACATCAAACAGGGAATAGTTTCCGTCTATGGGTCTCATTACGGTTCTCAGGTCTGATTTTTTTTGTTTAATAACCATGAGATGGTAAAAGGACAAGGAGAGTACCCCTAAAGGGCAGAGGGCTCCAAAAAAATGGGTGATAACTTAGGGCGATGAGGCAACAGCACAGAGCCGCATTTCCAACTTCTCTGCACTATTTTGAATTCTATGAATGACCTTGCTGAGTACTTTATTCTCCTAAAATAACGAGCAGGTCAATACCAGTCCTGCTTGTGTGATAAAACACAGTAATTGCTGACCAGGACATGTCCACAAAGGAGCTGGGAGAGCTGGTCTGGGGGAGCGAGGACGCTTTCACCAGCAGGGTCAGGAGATCCTGACAGCTCAGGACAGTCCATGGCAGGGGAAGACAAGACATGTCGAGGCCGACTGAAAAAAACAAACTGATGGATGAGGGTGACGTTACCAAAGGGAAAACTGTGTTGGCAAATAAATGCATATTTACTAAAAGAAAACCTCCTTTTTACGAGAAGTGAGAGGTGAAATCGAGACTACTGATGGTAAATTGCGTGATTATGGTGCTCAAGTGAGAGGGAAAAAAGGGCTCTGGGAGAAAAGTCGGCCCTGCAACACCCAAGCACCAGCTACCTGCACCTCCACGGAGGTTAGAAATTCAGGAGAACGTTTCTGATATCAAAGCATCGAGGCTGTGGAGCAGACTCTACATGTGGGTAACGATGTGAAAAACCACTAACGGCTCCTAAAGCAGAGCCTGATGACAGAGGATTAGAGGACACATTGTCTGCTGTGGAAAGGGCCTGGGTGGGAAGGCCCAAAGAGCCTCATCCAGTTCAGCTTAATGGAAACACCCTGGAGACACTGAAGCACACCTAGCTCAGAATGCCTAAAGTTCCATTTTTGGTTGTTTTCATTGCATGGCTTTAATCCGTGCAGATTCCAGGGATGGGGAACACTTGGGCTCAGCCATTCTGCAGTGTGGGAGGGCACTTTGCAAGACGTGCTGCAGTAACAGGGGCAGGATTTGAGCTTCTATATTTCCAAAAAAAAGCGGTTTTGAAGTGATTTCAACAGTGCTGGTGTGCCACAGAAGAGTTCAGAGAATGAGGGGCGCAAGGTGGGGCAAGAGGAGGATGTGCTCTGCTCAGGTAGAGCAGATACACAGGGCCACTGCCCTGAGGTGATGCCACCTTTCTGTCTTACTCTACAGGAACATGAGACAGATTAAAAGCACAAAAGAAGCAAAAAAAGAGAGAAAACGAAGTAGAGAAAGGGGAATATTAAGATATTAGCCAGCAATTCTTCCCTGTGGTCCTGGCTGAGGAGTTGTGGCTGCGGCTGGATCCCCGGAAGCATCCAAGGCCAGGCTGGATGGGGCTTGGAACAACCTGGGATAGTGGAAAGCGTCCCTGCCCATGGCAGGGGTGGGATGGGATGAACTTTAAGTTCCCTTCCAAACCAGTAACTATTGCCTGAGCTTTCAAGACATCAGAATTGCCTTCCTCCAGCCTGGGGTTGCACTAGAACGGCGCTGGCATGAACTGTGCCTAGGGAGTGTCATTTGCATCGTGGATTTCATTGCATCCCACATGTGGGAATGCCAGCCTTAGAGTCCTGAAAACCTCGTGTGTGTGCAGCTTCTCTGCAAGCCTGACAAGGGATCATTAGTAACTCGCTGATGTCTCTCTCTGTTTGTTCTACTTCACGAGACACTTCCCCAACTAATTTAGAACAAAGCTTGGTGTTTACTTGGCTTCACAAAATGACACTCTTTTCCCCCCAAGATTGCTGCAAAGTCTTGGCAAAGAATATTTACATAAACAGGTTTCAACTTCATCAAGAACAGGTCGGGAAAGGAGGGCAAATCCAAGTGGAAGGGAAACAGAGCATGAGGCAGAGTAGTTGATCGCTCATTTCGGGCTGCAAAAGAAGCACTTTGAATGTTTGCAGGGCTGGTGCAGCCCTGTGAGGGAGTCACAGTTACCTAAGACCCCTAAAACTCCTGGAAGTATGGAGGAAGAGCTGTGGAGAGGGGCCCAGCCCCGCTGCAGCGCTGGCAGGGACAGCAAGTGCGGCATGAGGCAGTAAATCACCCACACACCGCTGCAGCTTTGTGCTGCTGCCATGCACCGGAAGCCTTTGAAGCCTAGCAATGATGAAATTTTAATTGTTAGCAACCTCTCAGGGTCCTGGGGATAAAACTTCTTGGACAACTTATGGCATTCGCAGTGGAAGGAAGCGAGAGGGCTACAGCACCGCTGATCTCCCCACTTGAGCGCGGCCATCGTCCCCACAACTTCACTCCCCAACTTTTTCCAGCTCGAGGGAAAGGCGGCTCCTCAGTACCCATTCCAGGAGCCGAGGGGTGTCTTGTGTGGACAGAAAGGAAAGGAATTCGTTTATGGGAAGCGCATGGGTCCAATATGTAAATAAAAGCTGCTCGCATCCTCATTATGGGGGCTCTTTTGAATAAATGTTAGCCTTTAAGTGCCAGCTGTCACTCTATGCATGGCCTCCCTCCTTACAACTAACCTCTCTGTCACCTCGCCTTGTCTCCCTAACTTGTCCTATTATGCAGTACCAAGCTGAGTCATTGTTTCAAGCAGGAGGTGACATGTTAATAGCTTAATAATAGTATAATCTCGCAAATAATAATATGCTGTCACACTGTCTGAAGCACAATGTTTACAGGAGAAGTGGTAATGTATGATGACAGTAATTTGAATAAAAATGAATTTACTGCTCTTGTCTCATTTGCAGTAAATTTTCGCATCTTTCATGCACAACTGGTGCTCCATGACCTCTTTCATTATTGTGTTCTCAGTGGCTGCTGCCTGCTTTAAAGTGAAAGGCAGGCAAATGAAACAGAAACCTGCAGCTCAATAAGGGGTCTCCAGAAAAGAGTTTGTGCCGCGGTTTCTGGAACTCTCACTTTGTTTGTTTACGAAGCCGAGGCGGTGTCGGCCAGGCTGTTTAATTAATGCAAGCTGGAGGTGCCGATTGAAAAGCAGGAACGAGCTGATACGATTCTGGATTGGCAATTTGCAAAATAATCGTCATGAAATTGTGGCAGAGGGGAAAAAGTGCTCGGAATACAGAGACGATCGTTGCGGTTGGAATTCGAGTTTGCGCAGCTTAAGGAAAAGCTGGTTTAAATGTTCTGGGTGCTTGATGGGGAGAAAAGCAATCCTTGAGTTAATTATAAATGTGTGGTGGTGTGATAGTGGACTGGTAAAACTTAAAAATGAACCCTGAATATATAAAATGTTTGGTTCTGGGTGGTTTCTGCCTCACCCTATGCTGTATCGTAAAATTCTGCTATTTCCCTGTCTGGTACAGACCAGGACTCCGGGTATTATTCTGACAAATAAATAGTGAATGTACTCTGTATCAAAACTGCCTTTGGAAAATCTAAATTCCTAGGACAGTTCTATTTCTCCAAAAGAAAAAAGAAGTTATTACGTGATGTGGTTCATTTGATGAGAAAGAAGAAAGTTTACAACTCACAACTGATATGCCTGGGCTAAATTTAGTTTGATGGAATGAGGACAACTAATTGAAACTTGCTGGGACTCAAAACACTGCACAGGACAGATTCTCCCCAAAACTGCTGGGTTTTATCTAAGTTTAAGTGAATGTATAGAATTAAAAAAATGTGGTTTGCATGACCTAGTTTGTGTGTTGACATTATTAAGACCCCGGTTTACCTCTCTGTCCTTACATATACAAATGCAGTTACATATTTTTTCATTACTTGTACTTGTATCCAACAAATACAATATTTTCCTTTAAATTGAAAGTTCAGCAGAGTTAATTTTTTTGGAAATAGCACTGCTGCTACACTTTTGATCCTCCTGCAGAAGCTGGGAGCTGAGCTGGAGACCAGCCTCACTGATAGGCTGTGTCAACTGGGAAAATGCAGTAGGAAAAGGACGCACTTGGTGGTGGATTGTCATAAACCACAGTTTGTTGTATTTTTGAATTGGAGGTTTTAAGAGGGGCACAAATTAGTCTTCAGTATCCCAGCTCTGCACACTGATGCTAAAGGCTGAGCTCTTTCTTGCTGCTGTTTTTGAAAATAAGACATTGATTTAAGTAATTAAAAACTGCTTCCAAATCTAACCCCACGGCAGGGGATTGGAACTGGATGATCTTCAAGGTCCCTTCTAACCCAAACATCCAGTGATTCCATGATTCTATGAAGAGAGTGCAGCTGATGGGTTTCATAAGCACCTTGCAAGGCTGAGATTGTTTTTGAGGTGAATTTTCCATTTTTTTTCACATGAAAAGTGCAAGAGGTTTCAGTGGGATTGCTCAGAGTTGCACGGGCTGAATGACCCCCTCCAGGTAACTGCATTAAAATAAACTGTTTTGCTGAAAAGATTTTTCCATTGGAAAATATTTTCTGTTTAAAAATAATTTATGTTTTCCCAGTGTATGTTTTTATTTTCTTCATTTTGGAAATCCCAGTCTTATGCACCAAAAATCAAGACACTTGTGACATTACAGAGCTAAATAATGATTAATGGAGATTGTGTGCAAAAGGGTAGAAAAGAACAGAGCAACAAAATCTCTCTTTGGCTGATGGAGTTTATTTCATGTATATAAAAGGTCTCTTTCTCCTGAATCACTGATGTTCAAGGAGATATCGACACTTCTATATCCTGCTTGAAACTCAAAGGTCCTTTTTGTTGCCACCTTTTAATTATTTAAATGTAGGCGAATCTGATTAAAGCTCTTAATTAGATGTATTTAAGATTGGCAAATATGTCACTGTCCTGAACAGCCAATGTCATCCACTGATACGTGTCAGTTATTTGCTAAAATGCAAGGAAGTTTCCTGGGGACAAAAAAAACCTCCTGAAATAATGTGTTTGTGGAAATAAATAGTGGGTGGACCTGATTTTTGTGGCGTGAAAGTCAAGTGGAGCTTTTAATTGACTCCAACAGGCGCTGGATCAGGCCTGTGGGGTGTTTGGTGCTCAGTTACAAGTTAGTGCTCTCTCTAATCACCTTGTTCTCTAAAGGAAATAGATACTAAACAGGAACCATCTGGTAATACATTCTGTACCTCTTAATTACAATGTTTTGAGTGGCACCTAAATAAATTTCATTTACAAGCACATGACTGCTTGTCAAAAGCTCTGTTGATAATTTTATTATTGTAGTTTACCTTCTCGCTTAATGACCCCGGCCCAGTAAAGTCAGGAATATTCAGCTCTACTGCAAAAAAAAAGTGATTGTCTTAAAAATAGAAAGACACAAACTCCATCTCTCATGGTGTGTTTCTAATTATTTTCAAATGTTTGGAATACACATGACATAGCGATGGATCTGCAATAAAAATTACCAAAATTCCGATTTCTTAGTGGAGAGGAGAAGCTGAGGCAGCTCTGTGGAGAGCCTGGGATGGTTGTAAAGTGCTCATGTTATTTTATGATCTCTGTGTTCCTGTGTAGATGTACTGTAGCATTTAGACAATTTTCTCTTTGTTAGCTGCAGGAAAAGATCAATATTATAAGGAAGTTGAGTAGCTCTGTGAATTACTCTCCTGCGTTTTCACCCCGGGAAGTGGGGATTTAAATGCTGTCCCTGGTCTGGAGGCTGAACCACAAACCCAGTTCCAAGACCACTTTGGAGCCACCCCTAAATTTGGAGGTTTCCAGTTTGGGGTTGCTGCCTATCCATGGCTAGAGCTGAAAATGGCTTTCCTGATGGCTTAGTAATCTCTGGTGGAAATTAGTCTGTATTGCAAAATCAACATATAATTTGGCAGGATGATTGGCCTCCCCTTTGGAAAAATTCCTGGGACAGCACTGGGATGGAGCAGCGCCCGTGGAGGTGCCACCACCATGCTCTGCCACCCTGGATTTCACAGAAGGGTTTTTTGGGGTGCAAGGAAAGATTTTCTCATGCCATGACATCAAACAGTGGCACATCCCCTCGCCAGGGATGAGCAGCTTCCTGCACAGCAAATCCTCATCCGTCTGCGTTCAATAATCGCTGGAGACAAAACAAATTACAAATAATGTGCAGCTTTTGCTAAGTTTCACTGGGAAACTGCTAATTCAGCTTTGTGTTCGGAAGTCTTTCAAAATAACAAGTTGGAGGAGACAAAAATCCTAGGAGGAAAGGCACAAGGGAGGTTTCTGGGAAAACAGGAGGAATGTGGCACCTGGAGGGGTTTTGTCCACTTCTTTGGGATGAGCTGCCCATGGGAAACCATAGCGGCATAAAAAAGTAAAATAACCTTATTTCTAAATTCATGGCAAATTAAAAAAGGAATCCTACTGCTCTCAGCAGGGTCTTTTATTCCTTTCTAGTTGCAGTTGATGGTTTTTCTTTTCTTAAAATAATTTTGTCTCCAGGTCTCAATCTTGATGTGGGAACTTTAGGAAACAGATAAGCTTTCAAATATTTTTTTAATCAATGCTTTGGCAAGCTGGAGTTGAAATAACATTTAAATTCAGAGAGATGCTGCTGAAATAGAGAGGATGATCATCGCCAGGTGGGTTTGTAAGTCGGGTTTGAGGCAACTGAGCTGCCTGAGCAGGAGAGGGAATTCACCGTACACAGCAAACTGTTATCCCCTACAATATAATATCTGGATTTGAAGCTGATATTTAAAGAGGGCACTTGCTTTACTTATGAGATTAAAGGCAAATGCTCTCTTTTAAAAATGAAGTCGTGCTGTGTTTTGCACCTTTTGACACTTATTAACTCAGGTCATTAAAAAGAGGCTAATTAAAAAAGAATGTAAAACAAAAGAGTCATTTGTCTATCGCCGAGCTAGGTTCTTCATGTGCGCTGGCTGGAGGCACTCTCCGTTTAAACCTTGGGTACAGAAAGCACTGGCAGCCACTGGGGCATGCTTGGAGCTTGTCATGGCTTTTGGCGAGCCTGTGGTCCGGCTCATTATGCACCTCATAAAGAAGAGAAGTCATTGTCATCAAAATTAGCTGAAACTGGAATTTACATTCATGGAAATTTTGGTTTCGCCACTGTCCTCTGGGGCTGGACAATAAAGGAAACCTTTTACCAGCTGCAGTTAAAGGAAGTGAAGTTCAATAAATGCTTAGTGCACGTGAGATTTTACAGCTGATGAGAATTTGGGACAAACAGCCTGTGAAGTTCACTGGTTCTGGTGTGGGAGATGTGCTCAGCACATCCCAACCCAGCTTGAAAAGAGACCGGCCTCTTGGAACCACTAAGATGTTCCTGTTCTTCCTAAGGGACACTTTGCTAGAAGGCACCTTCTCTCCTGTGAGGTTCGAAAGTTGTTTTTTGGGGAATAAACTCTTCTGATGCCAGTGAGGGAGTCCTTCCAAGGAACCCCAGGGGAGTACAGACAGATTTGTGCGGTATCTTTACTAAAAGAATGCTTTACACCCGTTGGTCTGTGCTGAAGCTCATCCAAGCTGAAGCCAACTGGAGATATTTTGAGGGCAGGAGCTTTTCTGGGTGGGTTTTACACCTTGTTAAACTCTACCGAGGCAGCCATAAAGACCAGTTGTCCCTGGAGGACTCCCACCTCTCCTCATGCAGATTCAGGTGATGGCTTGGCGCTGGTTTAGCCACGATGCTGCAGGTCCAAAGCTGTAAAGATATTTATGGAAATATCTCCTGCAGGGTTTCAATCCCTTCCCACAGCTATGGGCCTTGCTGACCTCAGAGCATGGGGTCAATCAGCAAACATTTCTAGAGAGAGTTCTCCTCACAAAAGTGCGTTCCTCCGAAGATCCAAGATTTGTGGGTTGGAATCGATTTTGACCGCTGTTTTTTAAAGCCTCCCCAATCTCTCCCCACACAGATGACCGTAAATTCAGTCCAGAGCCTTGATTCACAAGGTATTTAAACAGATGCTCTTATTTAAACATAAATCCTATCATAAACTTCAAATTTATGCTTACATGATATCCTGACTTAGGGTCTTAGAGCTGGAAAACACAAAGGGATTAATGAACTTAAGGAAAAGGTTAGGAATGTCATTCAAATGCTGATTGAGGCAATGGCCTTTCCAAGGCAAGGTCTCTTCAGCGCTGGAGTCTAGCCCAAGCCTGGGAGAGGGAAGAAGACAGAGGGGGTTGGATCCTGCCCGAGATTCAGGCAGGTCCCGAGGTGTGGTGGTGGCAGGGGACCCCTTCCACTCCCCGCTCCCTGTGCTGATCCATCCCCTCCCCGCATTTCAAGCCAAGCCCCGGCAGTGCCGCTCAGCCCCTCGCTCCTCCTCCCAGCCACGGAGGGCTCTGGGGGGCAGCCAAAGCAGACAGGGGAGTTTAATTTCCCCCCCTCCCAAATTAATGTGTAGATCTATACGTTGAACAAACCCATGTGCCAAGTTCAGAGCTTCAAAAGTAACAGGACCAAAGGGTTAATAAACGTCTGCAGCAAAGCGTCTGGCGCTGGTGGAGGCTTCGATCATCACGGGAGGGAGCGGGACCTGCTTTGTGCAGGAATCTGGCTGTAACTAGAATATCCTGCAGGAAGCAGTCGTTTTAAACAAGCCATTTTTTGTTCTGGAATATAATTAATACATCAGGTCATGTTTTGTACTGCCAGTGGCGTGTTTATTACATTATTACTTCACAGACATATTTTGCTGTAGTCCAGGAGTTAGGAGTCACTGGCTTTCTCACAGAGCTATCCCATTTAAGCAGGGTAGGTTTATACCTAGTCTGTGAATATTCATGTCTCCTGAAAATAATAACAGTATTATTGTTGCTGAAATCTTCAGGGAAGCGAGCTGCCAGTGAGAGATTATTTAAAGCAGGTTCTCCCATCACCCCTCCCCAATGAAAATGCTCAGAAAAATCCTTATAGACAGATAGGCACAGGGTTTTTTTTTCCTAAAGCCGTGTTTCCAAGGATAAAATCTTACTTGCAAAGATCCTTATTACATGTGCGTACCCTTAAGCTGCTGAGATGACACCACCACTTACAGGTGGTGGAGTGAAAGCAAGCAAAAGCACCAAACCCCTAAAGTCTCAAGTCACTGCAATCATCTTCAACTCCCAAATTGTCCTGGAAGGAGAATAGCATCGGATTTGTCTTAGGCTGTTTGGCCAAACTGGGGCACAGATGGGATAATGACTTTTACAAACAGCATTTTGATGAGAGGAGGGGAGAAGGAATCATATGTAAAATGCACAAAGGCTGCATAAACACACTGATGCCTGCAGCTGGAACAAACTAAAAAGATGTTTAATAATTTAGAACCAAGCAGGCAGGGCCTGTGCAGCTGTTGTGTGCAGGGGACCATGAAAGTCTTCCATTTGACAGCTGGCTCCATCTTTCCCCAGTTGCTACGTGAAGAAGCGAATGCAGATTTGGGATTAGCCAATCCCTGTTACCCCTGCCCATCTGCCACCAAGACCCCCAGCTCCGGCTCCTCTCGCCGGAGAAGCGCAGACATAAAAAAGTCCACACTCTCCCAAACATATGTATGCATCAGGATCAGCCGTCAGCCGTTCCGAGGATCTGTTGACATGCCGCCAGTACATGGCTGCTGTCGTTTTTGCTGCAGGGCACATTTTGCATTTCACACATTTGCAGAAATACAAAATGCTGTTGGATGCAAACAATTCAGGGCCTAATTGGCTGAATTACTTCAATGTTACCTTGTGTCCCCCACCTGATTACCATAGCTCAGCTGGGAGGGCTGGGAAGGAAGGAGCAGAGAGGGATTTGGAGGGCAGGTGAAGCTGTGTTTGCCCATGAAAGCGAGATCCTTAGCGCATTCCCAGCTGAGCCGGTGAGGGGCTGTGCCAGGCGGATGGCTGGGAGCGGGAGGGACACACTGAGGTGGCCGCGGGCTCCGGAGAGGCTCCGCTCGCCCAGGCTTCCCCAAGCCTTTCCCAAGCACGGAGAGGTTGGCAGGGGATGGGTGGCGTTCGGCCTCGGCCTCGGCTCCGCGCGGGAGCGTGTTGGGAAATTGTAAACATATTTTAAAAATTTAAAGGCTTGCTAATCCTGACCCCATGTTAATACCAGAATAACAAAAACCACAGAGGAACTAGTAATCATTATTAGAGCCTATTCCAAAATTGCATTCTATTATTATTAATGAGGCAGATTAGCATTTTTTCTTATTCAAGAGAACGTAAAGAGCTTGGGAAAGATGCAACAATTACAAAGCAGAGATTTTTTTTTATTATTTAACGACAAAACATTCCAAAATGGATAAGGGTTTAATGCTAATTTTCTATTTTTTCTGTTTTGCTGAGAAATCATTTTATTTCTGTTGAATTTTGCACATAAATATTTACACGAGATTTGCATTTTCTCACACAGCCTATTCATAATCATGTTCTGTACTGGGAATCTTGTTCTTTTTGGCTTTTTTTGGGGCCTGTTTTGTTTTAAATAATACAGCTTACGGGGAAAAGATGAACTGGTTTGTTAAATGAGGCAATTGCCTTTCATGCTGATCCGACTGGAGAAACAGAGAAAATCTACACCACGATTTTTAAAACTGGAATTGCAAACCAAAGCATCTGCCTGTAAATCTTTTTTTCTAACAAGGCATCTTGATGTTTGCTGTGCTCAGGATGGTTTTCCATCCTTTTCTCTTTGAGGAAAAATGGGAAAAAGCATTTCCCATTGTCAGCAGTGCCAGGCAGAGCAGCGTTCCCGATGCCAGGCTGCCTGAGCCGTCCCCACCGTGGCTCCTCTCTGGCAGCTGGCTCTGTAACACCGACTGTGTTGGTGATTTTTTTTCATCCCCCTCTGCCTCCGATTACTGCGACCATAGTAAAAAGTCTAGACAAAACGGATGAAATCATCACCTTCTGAAAGATCTCATTACATCATGCACTTTAAATCCCAAAATTCATGTCGCTGGCAGGATTGGCTTTTATATCTCCCTGTCCTGGAGTGAAACAGCAGCCAGCACATGCCCAGGGATCTCGATTTCAAGGAGAAGTGGTCCTCAGTAGAGGAAGGCAGTGAGAAATGATATGGGATAAGCCAACACAGGTAAATAGTTTGGTATTTATGGATTCTGCCCACTATGGTCCTATCCTGACCAGCTCAGTCCTCACTCTCCCACCCATGCCGTTCTCTCCCACTCCAGGGGGGATGGCTGGGTGAGGAGGAGGGGAAGATGAGGAACTCATTGATTAGGGTGACCTCTCCTCACCTCCTCTTCCCTTGTCAAACACTTAAAAGAGTGCAGGGAGAGCTAATAAGGCAAGGCTTGGCCCTCCTCCACTTGGTGCTGGCTTGCAGCAGTGCTTGAACCGCTCTGATGTGAACGGCTGCTTTACAGCTCTGAATATTCAGCTGCCATAGAAATGCTCTTTAGCTGACCCTAAATTTGTACCATAATGGTCCTTGGTGGTGAGACAGTTAATGCCAGAGGTGTGGTCCCTGGGGCTTACTTTTATTTATGTTTCAGGTCGGCTTCTTTTCTTAAAAGTGTGCACTTGTAAAATCCATTTTCCTTTCCCACCCCTCCTGATTGCGCTATAATTTTTATTCTTGCTTCATCAGCAGCCCTGAGATTTACAATTAAGTGCAAAAAACGGTGTTAAGGTTGCGACATGCACAAAAGCAAAGAGATTCAAAGTTAAGGGTGAAACTCTATCCTTAATTCACTCAGTGGGGTTTTTTGTGGGGTTTTTTTTTCCTTCTTTTTAGGGGGAAAGGAGAAGAAAAAACACTGTGACATGAAAGCCTGAGCATCGGCTGGCGGCCGGAGCCAGATCCAGGGCAACGAGCCACCGCGCGCTGCCGCTTCCACCCGGGCTGCCAAATTCCAGCGCACTCGGAGGATGACCCGCAGCAACCCCATTTCAGGCTTGGGTGTCTCTTCGGCAGAGGCTGCCAATTAGAGTGAGCGGTGCCAAATTATTTGGCAGATCTGTGCCACGGACAGACAGCCAGTCCTAGGCTTGCGCTGGTTTCCTTGAAGTAATTACCATGACAATAACGTGAACTTGAATAAAGAAAACATTTTTCTGGTGGAGTAGAGGGGCGTGAGAAGAAGGGGATGGGGAGCTGGAGACAACTGATCCCGTTTTGCTGGCGAAATGTTTGATTTGGTCCGTGACGCCAACGTGGTGGCTGGAATGGCATCTGCCACTGCCTTTGCATCTGCTGAGCTCGGCGGTGCCGCGCGGAGCTCAGGGACCAGGCGGTGTCCGGTGTCAGGGGACACAAGTGCACAGTCAGAGCTACCCAGCCCTGTCCTTCTTTGCCTGTCTAAAGAGTGAACATGGAAAAGCAACACCAGAAAACATGTTGGTGGAGAGCTTCTTGTATAGAGGTGCTAGGTGACTCCTGGGAGAGCTCTAGTGTTGAATGACCCAAATTCCTTCACTGAAAGGATGGTCAGGCATTAGAACAGGCTACCAGAGCAGTGGTGGAGGCACCATCCCTGGAAGTGTTTAAAAGGTGTGTGGATGTGGCACTCGGGGACACGGTTTAGTGATTAATTTTTGGACCTGATGATCTTAGAGGCCTTTTCCAGCCTAAATGGTTCTGTGATTCTATGAAATGGCCAAGCAGGGGATGGGGATGTTGCAAGGTGGTGAAGGAAGAGTGGCCTTTCAGGGTGCTGAACACCTGCCCTTTCTGCCTGTCTTTCCCTGCGTTTCTCCCGTATCCATCCCTAGGAAAACCGAGCCGTGCTCACAGGTCTTGTAATGAAGGGAAAACAACCCTGCGTTGTCCGTGGTTCCAGCACCACATTTGCTGTGGCCCCAGGGGCTCTGCAGGATCTAAACTATCCGTGGAGAGAACTGGGGACAACCTCTCTGGTCACACTGGGACCGGCGGCTGTGGCTGCCCGATCCCTGGAAGTGTTCAATGCCAGGTTGGATGCGGCTTGGAACAACCTGGGCTAGTGGAAGGGTGGAACTGGATGATTTTAAGGTCCCTTCCAAGCCAAATTATTCCAGGATTCTATGAAATCCCATCTCTATCCAGGTAAAGGGGTGGGTTACCCCTTGTGGGGCACAGCAGAAATCTCCCACGTGAATCCCTGCCCTGCTCCTGCACAAGGATATTTAATTCTATCCTGAAACAAAGGCAGTTGTCGCTCACTGCCTCTGGAACACGGCTGGGAAAAGTAGACTGTCAAGGGGAGTTTACTTCCTTTGTTAATAAAAGAGAAGAAAAAGAGTTTATGGATCTTTTCCTGAATATGAATATTAAATAGACTAGTTGTGGGAACCCTGATTTTAATTTCCTATGTCTTTATTTGGAATTCTACTCCCTCTTGGAAAGGTGTCTACTTAAATATAGGGGGAAAGGGAATTTAATGAATTACAAAAAGGGTTATTTTACATGGAAAATGTGTATTCCTGGCTATTTCCATTTAAAGAACATGACATTAGTGTGGAAATTGCCCCTTATGAACAGGTCATTAATGTCAACTCTACTAAAACTGACATCACCTGCTACTATTTTAATTGTGTGTTTTACTAATGCTAACCATTTTCCTGACAATAGAACCCCCCTAAGCTTAATGAATCTTTGCAGAATACATAAACCAAGGTCAATATGTAAGAAATGCCTCAAATGTTAAGAAACTCTCCCTGCAAAGCTGAAAGAAAAGTTTATTATTCTTTTACATTGAAAAGAATAAGAGCAAAAATAGAAATCCTACAAAATATGTTTTCCAGATCGTTGTATATAAAAAGCTTTGATGCTTCTGGGAAATCTTTTCGATTAGCTACTATTTTATATGAAGAAAAGGACTTATTTTACCCGGTTACATTTCCAAGATTTATTCCTTATTTTCCAATACAAGTGGCATATTAAATAAAAAACAAAAATCCCAAGTACTTCCTTGTCACATGTAACAATCACATTTTTTTCCCATGGTTTGGGGGTGCGAGGTAGGGAGGGGGGTGGTGGAAAGAGAGAAAATGAAATCCAGATTTGTAATTCCTAACAGGAGAAATTCGATCCTTTCCAATGTTTAAGTAATATTTCCTGTAAAACATACGAGGCCATCTGCAGAGCTGTTTCCAGACACATTTTGAAGTGGCAAGGGCAACTGAAAGAGACCCGAATGGAGGCTGGCATTTCACCTCTGGGAGATGGAGCATTAAAGGTTTCAAAAAGCTAGTTCTACAATTTTACAAAGTATTCAACCACTGCATAGTTCATAATTTGTTTAATTTACCTACCTTTTATAGGTATGGGGAGGGGGAAATCCGCTCTGTAAGAGACAGTATAAAAACCAAGACAGCTGTAAAAAGCTAATGCACAGCTATCAAGAATGCTTCATGATTTCAGCTGATTGAAAATATATTTTATTCTTTACAGGCCAAAATGTTCCCCTAGAAAAACTGTGCAGAGTGAAACATATTTGGGGAGACAACAGAAACACCGAGCCCTTTTTGCTATTTAAGTCTATTATGGAATTTTGTTTTATTGTTGATCTCCAGGGTCACCTTATGAATTCGTGTTAGTAAAATGTTACGGCCTCACTATAATATTCACTTTGTGGAAGGGTCTGCATTTACCAAATCTCATCTGAGATCGAATATAAATGAGAAACTTGCATCTCTCTTTAAGGAATATGTTTTAGACTGTTTTCTCCCCTTTTTGGAATTACAGACAGGTTCTAAAATTGAATTCTTTTTCTTGTGCCAGGATTGGGTAAAATGACTGAACACTCCGGCTTACCTTTGATACATGTCTTAAATTTAAAATTTGCATCGCTCAAATAGTTAACTTCAGGGCCAGATTCTGCCCTCAGCTGTGCATATTTGGGAACCCCATTAACTTCCCTGGAAAATAATGTTATACTGTTTGGATGCACTGGAATGAGATACATTACAGTGTTACCTTCTGTCATTCCCCTGTAAAACTCAGTCTTTGCTGCAATTTTTATTTTGCTGGCTGGTGTAGCCCTTTTATTCTGTCAGTACCAACTGGCCTGCTGGATATTTGTACCTGTCCTCTCACGTCTCTGGTTGTGCTGTTAAGATTAAATACGACGAGTAGAATAAAGCTGGTAGTGCCAGTGAAATTTAAAAATTGTCATCTGGTTGGTTTTTTTAAACCGTGTTTGCAAAGGAATTTCTGTAGCTCAGATGGTTTCGGTCTGAACTGGGTGCACGTGGGGAGAGGCAGTTGTGGGTCCCTCCCCCACTCACCCCCTCTTTGGAGCCCCGGGACTCCAGCAGCTTTCGTCAAAATTATGTTGAGCGAAATGTTCTCCAAGAGTGGAAAATTCATGGCATGAGTTGCTCCAGTGCTCATTCATTAATAAAATGAAGTTTATTTCAGTTTCTATGCAGTGCTTCTGTCTCTGTTTTTCATCTGTGAGATGGAAGGGCCCTCTTTTGTCGATTTTCTTGGTTTCACACAAGTTCTTCTCTGTCTGGGCACCAGAGGCAGGAGGATCCCACCAGGAGGCAGGAACTCCCACTCATTTAGAGATCTAAATCCTGTGGGATAATTTGGGGTTTGGAGAGATGATCATTTTCACACAAAGCACTGGGGTGAGTTATTACAGCGTCTCCTTGGCACCCCCAGTGCTGCCATGGGCCACCAAACCTCACCATCCTGAAAACGGGCACTTCCACCTCTTCCCTCAGCTTGTCTTAATTCCTCCTGTACGAGCAGGATTTATGACGCTGAATTTCAAAATTAACACAAAGTGAGTGGGAGGACACATAGGAAACCATTTTCCAGCTTAAAGGGGGTTTCTTTTGTGGTATCTTGCCCATCCCACCAGCTGCTTTTGGCTGGCAGTGCCACGGCCTCGCGCTCTCTGATCCCACACAAAGCCAGAAAAGAGCCTTCAAAAATGTCACTTCCATTTCCTCCCGAAAGCAAAACACTTCCTACAAGGAAAGCACACATTACAGCTGAATTATAAATGAGGGCTGGTACTTTTGCGAGGTACAAATCGCAGGCATTCTCCATATTGTTAGAATACCAATTTTATTTTCCTGGTGTGTAGTACCCGGTGCAGCGCGGGGTCCCCGGAGAGGTGCGCGTCCTCCGGAGATTACTTCAGCATTGCATTACTGCTATCACATATCCATTACATATACTCTTTCAGACAAGTGGAAATGTTTTCACAAAAACAATCTGGAATCTTGGCTTAAAACCCAAGCTTGCTGTCAAGGCAAACAGAGTAGCCTCAAAGAGGACTTATTTCTATTTTGTTCAGACAAGTATGTTGTTTCTGGATTATAATAAGGGGAAATATAGCAGCTATCAGTCTTCAGTTTATTTGACAAGCTTCCTCTGACAAAGCTACAGGAATAAGCCCTGGCCCTGCAAACTCGTTCTCCTTCAGGTATTCCCTTTGGCTCCAGCACTTTTATTAGTGTGATTAAGGGCCACACACGTGTTTACAGGACAGGAGTCGCAGGATGGGATGATGATGTATTTCCTCGGCTGTTACTTATTTTGCAAAGTTTTAAAAGCCTTTGCTGTGTTCAGAGCTTGTCTCTAGCAGCCAGTGCTCTGAGAGCTTGTCCCACCACCTATCAAACAAGGTCAACGAGCAGGTTATAATCAGATGCCAAATAAACAAATGCAGACTTGAAATCAAGTGATTTACTGTCCATTTTCATTAAGTTCTTCCCAAGGAAGCAAACACTTTATGCAGCACAAGGGACCTGTGGAAAGGGTCAGCGGCCGTGCTGAAGCAAGACATGGTGTGATGGTTTTCACCCAAATGGACTCTAACGACACCGAGCGTGAAGGGAAATCTGCCTTGGGTGGGGAAAAGTGCCTGTAAACAGAGCAGCATCTCTTCACCTTGCCGAGAATTCTCCTTTGGAAAGTGTGTGGAGTTTTAATATTCATGTGTTTACATTACTCGGAGTTTTCTCCTCTAGACCAGAATTTTCCCCGTGCTGTCAACTAAAAAAACAAAAGTCTCAGGACATGGGAGTTTGTAGCTTCATTATAAAACTCAGCCCATTTTAAAATTAGAATTTCAATTTGTTTAAGAATTCCAGCATGACGTGGGAGTGCTCTCAGGTAGCAGGACGCCTTTGTGTGGTGAGGCCTGGCCTCAGTGGAAAAAAAAGAGCAAAAAGCAGGGAGACTTTTAATATGTCTGTGCCGTGTGTTTTCCTAAGGGATGGTGGGACTGCAGCACCCTCACAGAGAGGTCATGGTTGGAAGGGACCTTCAAGACCCACCCAGTGCCACCCCTGCCATGGCAGGGGCACCTTCTACTGTCCCAGGCTGCTCCAAGCCCCAATGTCCAGCCTGGCCTTGGGCACTGCCAGGGATCCAGGGGCAGCCACAGCTGCTCTGGGCACCCTGTGCCAGGGCCTGCCCACCCTCACAGGGAAGAATTTCTTCCTAATGTCTATTAATACACAAAAGCCTGGTGCAGCAACATCTCAGTGCTCCACTGGCCTGCTGCACACAGGGAAGTGACTCCAGGTTTTGGCTCCATAAATCATGGCACTGGAGCCCTGCTTGGGAAAGGCATGTCACTTGGAGAACACAAAGTATTGAGCAACTTGAATTGTTTTTCCGTGAAGCTTATCCCTTGATAGCACTTTCCTTTCTTATATCTCCTTAATACAGCATAATTTCAATGTTTTCTAGGCAGAGTTATACTTACAATGCTCCTTTTCCAACAAAATATTGGCTGAAATGTGGATGCACTGGCTAGAAGTTGTGGTTTGCTTCTTTGCTATGCTCTGATTCGAGTTCAAAACAACAAATTTTCACATAACCTATTCTGAAATTTTGCAAGTATCATTTACCACAACAAAAGCTTTGCTCTCAGTTTTCCCATATTTGTTTTCTAAATTGTTCCATTCCCATATTTCAGAAAATTTCCCAAATGAGACTGAGCCAAAAATATTTTTTTTCTTCTCTCTCTCTCTTTTTTTTTCCTAAAGGTTACATAAATATTTCACATGTATCTCCCTTTAATTAGATCATAACATTGTAAAGTGGCAAAGAGTTTTCTCTTTCCCCAAATTAGACATGAGAACCACAAACAAATTAATTTGTGTCTCAGGGT
This sequence comes from Lycocorax pyrrhopterus obiensis, assembly GCA_014706295.1. Lineage (NCBI taxonomy): Eukaryota > Metazoa > Chordata > Aves > Passeriformes > Paradisaeidae > Lycocorax > Lycocorax pyrrhopterus. The sequence continues at coordinate 34,491,045 of JACSVZ010000008.1, forward strand.
TTTGACTGGGCCTCTTGGCCTGCTCCAGCACTAATACAGGCACTCGTGACCCTCTGGATTTCAAACGCCTGAGGGTAAAAAGCAATTATAAAAACATGACTCTCCCAGATCAGCTTTCGAATCTGCCTTGTCTCTGTTTTATTGATGGGAGATTGAAGGAAGATTCAAATCAGCTATCTTTCAATTCTTTACCAGCAGCAAAATACAGAAATCATTAGCTTTTTCTGTGTAAATGACTTTGTCCTGCTTTATTATTCAAAACTGGCTGACCATTTGACTTGAAAAGACCATGTTGAATATTTATTTCAAGTTTTGGTACTTGTAAATAGCACTGTGCTTTGCACCTTATTTTCTTTTTTCTTTTTCAGACTAATTTTTTGTAACAATTAGAGCGGGAACTAATTAATATGGGGGGGGGTTTTAACAGCTAAAGAACACACACTGATGTAAATTAGGATGATCTTTCTCTCACAGGTCTATAGTTATTGTAAGGAAGCCCTGCTGCACAACCATTTCCCAAAAAAATCAGGGGAAATAATTAAATATCTAGTTTATTTTATTTCTCTGTATGATTGCTGATTTTCATTTAGTGATAAGTAAGGCTGGGATGGGAACAAAATATTCTCTTTAAACCTCGGTGTAATTACGTCTCCTCATGGTGGTAAGTGTAATCAGATCCCAAAAATGGGAGAAGAGGAGGGTTTGATTTAGAGAGGAAGAAAGAGGAGAGAGGCAGTGGGAAATGCTCTCAGATCAGGCAGGCTTGGAGAGGAAACTGGGCTGAGGAGGGATTATATTTTTCAATGAGTCTAAATTATAGAATTTTTGAGGTTGGAAAAGAGCTCCAAGATGACTGAGGCCAACCTTTGACCTAAGGTTGGATCCTTTCTGTCCCACTGGATGGATCAATGTGGGAACACTCCCAGGGTGTGAGGCATGATGGGGGGAGGATCTCCATGTGTGGGGATCCATCAAGGATGGCCCTTTGCTATTTTAAACATAACAATCCTGAAAAGCATCAGATGAGGTTCATGCAGCTCCAGAAGGGAAAGTGTGATGAGAGGGTGTCATTTCCTTGGCAGCAGCTGAAGACCTGGGCTAAAGAAAATCCTTCCTTTTCACCCAATGTGGGTGATGACACCTGAGTGTGGGAGGTGCTTTGTCCCTGTGCCAGGCTCAGGAGGCTCTTCTCATTTCTCTTTCTATTCAGAATAACATGAGGGTTGGGCTTTGATTTCAATCCAAGTGACAGAACAGTCCACGTTGTGGGTGGGTCACATTTCCGAGGCATCAGATAAATCCAAAGGACTCCAGGTGTAAAGGTGGAGTCAACAGTTTGTGTCCAAGTGAGCTCAGCCTCCGGCCAATCTGTCACCTCTCTAAATCCTCCTGGGCTGGTCCTGCAGATAAAAATTCTGCATCGCTCAGATGGGGGCTTTTTAAAATGACACAAGGCAGACATTCAATTTTAAGAAGCTGGAGCTTTATTTTTGGAATCCTAGAATGTGTACGGAATTTAAAAAGCCTAAAGCCATAATGTTTTACTGCTCCTTTGATAAAATTTATATTTAATCATATCTTAAAAAACTGTTCTCATTCTGCCACTTGATGTTACCAACCAAGCGGAACCCATCAATGCAACACTATCTATCAGCCCTTCTTTTATTTCACTCTCCTGCAACTCCTTTTTAATGGCACATCCGTTAATGAATTACACTGGAGTTTCTGGGAAGCCCAAATGAAAATCGTGCTCCTACTGAAGGTGGGTCTGTTAACCCCAGGTTTTTCATTTGTTGGAACCAAAATTCTGAATCTGACACATTTATGTTGCAAAACCTCCAGCACAGACCAATCTTTTAGTCCTTTGTCTTGAAGCTGAGTTATCTGGGAGTTGTGTAGTGGACTTTCTCCATTGTCTTCAGATCATTCCTCAAAGCTCATCCAGTGCCACCCCCTACCACAGGCAGGGACACCTTCCACTGTCCCAGGCTGCTCCAAGCCCCAATGTCCAGCCTGGCCTTGGGCACTGCCAGGGATCCAGGGGCAGCCACAGCTGCTCTGGGCACCCTGTGCCACTGCCTGCCCACCCTCCCAGGGAACAATTCCTTCCCAATATCCCATCCATCCCTGCCCTCTGGCAGTGGGAAGCCATTCCCTGTGTCCTGTCCCTCCAGCCCTTGTCCCCAGTCCCTCTCCAGCTCTCCTGGAGCCCCTTTAGGCACTGAAAGGGCTCTGAGGTCTCCCTGGAGCCTTCTCTTCTCCAGATGAACGGCCCCAGCTCTCCCATACAGACTCCAGAGGGGTTCCAGCCCTTGGAGCATCTCCATGGCCTCCTCTGGATCTTCACCTAAAGATCTGCATTAGAAGATGGAGTCTCGGAAACCCTTCTAGAAAATGTGGGAATGTTGTGTGTGATGATTGACAGCCCAGGCCGATGAGGATGAGCCACTCGTTGGCAGCTTGGCCGAATTTCCAGTGCTGCCCAATTGCTGATGGTGCTTTTAAGACTACAGAGGATTTTAAGCAGAGAGATGCAGGTCTCTTTTTCAAAACTGTGTCTTTAAAACAGTAGTTAGACTAATTAAAACCTCTTCTAAGCTCTCCCTGCGGCTACACCTGTTAACTCTGCTGTTGTCCTGTTGTGGGATGCGTGTCTGGGGATGGACCCTGGGCTTTGTCAATGCGTCGTTCATGTTACTGTGGCAAGAATGAGTTAAATCACTTCTCTCCACGTTTTTTCAGAACTGAAACTTGTCCAGCAAAGTTGGTGGTCTCCATAAGAAATTCAAACTCTCTGCTGACCAAGTGAAAACACACATGTGCATGTATCAGACATATACATAATCTTGGCTGAAAATCAGCATCAGTGACAATTTCACTCAGTGAAATCTTAATTTTGATCCCTGCTCTTAAAAATTGTGTTTGTCTCAGGAATTTTACTTAGAAGACCTTTTAGCCTTTTAGTACCAGACCGACTTTGCAAGTTGTTAATAATTTTCCCTTATGAAGATGCTCCTTTTTTATTCCCATATAAACTGGAATTAAAAATCACATTTATCCGCATTTACACATCAGAAAGTTGGGGGGTTTTGTAAATTCTTTCTCTTTTCCTCAGAAATATCCAGCATGGACCACGCTGCTAAAAAGCCACCGGACAGTTGGCAATCACGTGTTCCAATGTAATTCCTTTAAATAGAAAGGATTTGTTCTTACTTTTGATAAACACATAAGTAAAAGTCTGGTCTTTTCATTCCTGTCTCTTTTCCTGGAGGACCAGGGGATCTCCCAGTGCTGTCTGTTCTTCTCCTCTGTGCTTTGCAGGCGGGGGAATCGCACGCCAGACTCAGCTCTGCGGTCTCTGAAGAGGCAACATTAAAGTCAGCACTTGACTGCGGTGAATTTTACAGGATTTTTCCCCCAACTCTGATATTGATATCTTTTAAGTGAAGGGAGTAAATGAGTAATCTTCCTCTAAATTATTGACTGGGTGTCTAACGAAGAGATGAATGAAAAATATCTTTATCCCTGCTAAAGGTTTAGGTGAATTGAGTTAATCTTGTGGCTTCTGCTGTGACCCTTTCCAGCATTGTTTAGGGTGAGCTAAGCATGTGTGGAGGATTGATGTGGGGGAGAGGAAATATAGCCTAAATGTTGATGCTGGGGACATGAGAAGAGATTTTCCAAGTTCCTAAATAATTTTTCTATGAAATCAGGAGAGAGAAAGAGGAGGAGGGAGTTGAATTAAAAACCAAACGACTTGGCATTGCTTTGCTTTCCTCTTTCTGCTCTCTCAGCATTTTGCAGTAGTCATTAAGGCATTTCAGGTCGAAAATTTGGGGGTGAGCAGTTGGAGGAAAGCCCCAGTAAAAGACAATTTCATCAGCGGGAGCTGAGAGCCCATGGAAGGTCCCAGAAGGTCCCGAAAGGTCCCGCAGAGCTGGGGACATCTCTGGTCTGCATGGACCCAGCATGAGCTGCTGGGAGAGGCTCGAAGCAGCTCAGCTCACCCCCAGGCTTATTTTTTGGACAGTCTGAACTTATTCTGGAGGGAAAAAAAAAAGGTAAGGGAAAATATATAAATAGTTGTGTATTTTTAGGGAAATTTGGGAAGGAAGGAAGACACTGTGACAGGTTTTGTTCTTCCAGTAACGTTTCCGTCCTTCATTTCAGTAAAAGAAGACTTTAAAAATCTGCTTTTCTGTGTATGTAAAATTCCTGCGATACAAATTTGATCACATTTGCAAGGATTAAAGGATTTGACGTGCAGAATACATTCTCTTCCTAAGCATGACAAATGGAAGCAATTTACAGATGGCTTCTGAATATTTTCCTGAAATTATTTTCCTGTTCTGTTTTGGTTTGGCTTTTTGTTTTGTTTTGGGGTGGTTTTTTTGTGTTTTTTTTCTTTTTCTTCTTGTGTGCCACTAGAGATCAGCATATTTTTAGACATTTAAGCAATCATAATGTCAACACAGGGGCTTAAAAAGGATCCTGCATAACTATCGAGTAGCCAAATTACTCATGACTGGCAAAACAAAACGAATAAAGTCAGGCCTGAAGGCATTGAGAAAGCAACTTTTTGCATCCAGCTTTCATATTCCCTTATTCCCTTGTTTTTTTCCGAGGCTTTGGGCATCTCTGCATTTCCATTATGTTAGTTTTATTTCCCCCCAAACCCTCCTTTGTATGGCACAAAAATGAATGTGTATTACAGGAGTGCTCCCTCTTAAACCTATTATTGGCTTAATGCATTAATAATTTTGAGTACACATCTTTTACTCCAGAAAGAGTGGCAGGATCTTCTCAAACTTCCAGGTATTTATATTAAATTAAAATAAATATGGGTTTTGACATGTCATCAATTTCTGGTGGTGTGAAACCAGACTTTTTCACTTTTACAAACTGACTAAAGCTTTGTGTTTCATACCTGGGGACCCAGGAGAGTTGGGGATGAGTTCCCTACCTTTGAAGAAGTTCTCTCTCCTCTAACACGTTTTCTGACTCCACTGGTCACTCTTCAAGGTCATCAATGATGGGAAATTGTCACTCACAGAAGAGCTGATCATTTTTCCCCTTTGTCTCCCTGGTTTTGGTCCCACCTGGGCTCCGGCAGCGATTCCCGCACATCTGGGTTTTACAGATTTCAGCCACGCTGCGTCCCTGTCCAAGGCTTTTACATGGGGATGAATAAAATGTGACAAATGAGCACTTGCTCACTGCAATAATTGCGTTTTTCTTCAGGGGCCGCGTGCTGGGTTTGGGCAGGACGCTCCCGACAAGCCGGGTTTGTCAGCACATCCTAAACTGGGGTTTGTGATTAAAACCAACAGCGCCAGCAGCAGGGCTCGGAGATTGCTGCTGCTGTGAAATAGTTTTGAGATGAAATGAATAGATCAGAAATCTCAAAGTTCATTATAACTTCTTCAATTAATTGATATTTTTTGCTTTAAAAGCATCCAGATCTCAAGACCAAAGCTTAGATATCTTTTTAATCATTGTCAGACTTTCTTCTAATGTCCACAGTCCTAATTTGCTGGGAACTTTAACTAGCAGGAGCTCCATTCATTTGATTTAGGATTTCTCTCAAGGAGAATAAGATTCAAACCATAATTCCACAGGTCCCCTGCAAATAAGCCTTTGGAGTTACAGTGATCATTGATAAAAAAAAAGGGAAGGAAATTTATTAACAAATAAAAATCTCAATATTTAGACATGTAGAAGAATCTTTATGCCTTTTACTTTTATAAGGAATTGAAGAAGTTAATTTGAAATCAAGGATGCACAATGATGTATAAAAGAGTTCCCTATAATAACAGGAATTCATGTAAATGTAATCACTGGAAGTTGTTTCAACTCCTTATAAAAGGAAATGGAAATAAAATATTGATTGTTTAATGATAACCGAAAAAAGAATAAAACAGAAAGAGGTGGGAGAGAGAATCCAAGGGGTTTTGCAAAGATACTTTTGCTCAACTTTTGCTGTAATTAGAGAAACTTCTTGCAGAGTGGGGAAAACTGTGTGTCCGAGTGAACAGAACTTGGTGGTCCCACATTCCAAGTCCCATCTCAGGAGGAGGGATCTGTCAGGATTGAGTGAGAGAGTGGGCAAACATGAAGGGGGAAAAGGGTGATGGAAAGCTTTGGAAAACATCTTTTGAGCAGCAACACAGTTGCTTGTCCCTCTGGCTTGTCTTTAGCTGAATTTTCTCTGACAGAAGGGAAAAAACCAACACCCTTCATTAGCCTTGTAAATCCTGGCCTAGAAAGCCCTGGGGAGCTTGAAGGGAGCTTGAAGCTCCCTTGGGAGCTTGCTCCCAAGAAAAAGAGTCCCTTGCACAATAACTGCACATTTTCAATCAGTCCTCTTGATCCCTGCTTTTGCTTGTTCCCAAGAATCTGCCAAGTCTGTTGAACTTCCTTGGAGTGACCCTCCCATTTAATTCACGGGCCATTTTGTATTTACAGAGAGGTCAATAAAAGCTTTCCAGAGCTCCAAACCTCCCTGTAATGGTTGTCCTGAGCAATCCAGCCTGAAGAGCCCCAACAGGAAATTGGTAAAGCAGCAGCCAATTTCCTTTTGCTTTTTTACTGCCTTTTGGTCTTCCTGCTCTGTTCATATCCCCACTGCTGAATTATTCTAGAACTGGTGGGATATTTCCAGCGCCACATATGGAAGAGAGCTCATATCATTCCCAGAATTTTATGTCAGGTTAATCAAACATTGGATTTATTTAATTAATAATAGATGTAAGGTTAAAGCACAAGACCAAAGACGATATTTGGTTTCTGCTCTGATTTTGTTAGTGCAACTTTGGACCAACTATTATACAGATCTTTTGTTCCTCTTGCTTAAAATTTGGGCAGTGCCTACACTTTTTCCAGGCTGAGGTTAAGGAGCTTTGAAACCTTTGGGCATGGGGACCAATGCAATGGAGTGATACCCTGAACTTCTGCCATCTGCTCCCATTTCTAAGCATGGAAAAGCATATCTTTTATTGGGAAGAGTGAGGCCATGGCATTATGAAATATTTTTGTTAATAAACTCGCTTCACAAAGGCTGCAGCCACGCTGGCAGTAACTCATTGGAACAGCTCTGCAGAGTGAATTGTTGACACTGAGTACCAGATGTCCCCAATAAATGCGTTTCCAGGTTGTTCCCCTCAGATGATGGCGAGTCTGGTCCTGCTGCCTGCGGCCCCATTACTGCCTGGAACATGAATTCCAGTTTAGTCTCACCCCAAAGAGATGCAGCTCGTGTGCTCCATGGCAGATGTGTGAGGCTGACCCTGTCAGGGAAACAGGGACACCTGGGACACAGCCTTCAAAAGCCACTCCCAACCCAAACTCCATCGACGGCATGGATGCACTGAGGGACTTCCCAGCCGCCTCTCCTACCATCCCGGGAGAGCACAGAGTGCTAATTTGGATGCCTGGGCTGCCTGGCAGTGCCTGGGGAATGTTTAGCATCTTGGAAAGCCCTGGTTGTCTGTGACAGCAAAGGTCCTGAGTGCCCAAACTAATCAATGCTGATGTTGGAGGCACCTAATCCCGCACCTCCCTGAGCCTCCCTCCGGACTCACAGTCTCAGACCTTTGTTTAAGATCGACAATTCCATGAAATCTTCTCCCAAAACATGCAGAACAGAGGAAGGTGTTTAAGGAACAACTGGATGTGGCACACTGTGCTCTGGTCTAGTTGACAACATGGTGATCAGTCATGGGTTGGACTCGATGATCTCAGAGGTCTTTTCCAATCGATTCTGGGATTCTGGAAGGGAAGACTAGCAGGGGGTGGTGGTTGTGTGTTCTTTGCTCTGATAATAGTGATCACAGAACAAACTTTTGATCTCTGGTCTTGTAACTTTTCTGTGTTTTCTTCAATAGCTACTTAATGCAAAATAAATAAGAAAGTCCTTGAGCTTGATCAGGGTCTCCTTTGCCTCAAACAAGTCTCCTAATTCCCTGTTTCCTAGTATATCTAGTCATAAGGATGATCCTTTTTTCCCTGAAAAGTAGAATATTGCCAGCACAAGGAATGTGCTTTTATCCCAAATAGATGAAAAAATTGCTTGGAAAGTTAGAAAGAAATTAAACTCTCCTTCCCTGGTTGGTGCAAACCCTTTTAAACCTGAGCCTTTGTGCACCATGGACAGATGTTTTGGCTGTGTTTGGGAAGTATAAACCTCTCATTCTTATTTTCCAGCTGTCTCTGCCAGGTTCAGCTACAGAGTGGGGGCTTCTAGTCTGGGATATCTTGACAAGATGTTGGAACCTAGTGTGGGTGCAAAGCTATGTTTGAAATGACCAAAACTATTAATTTGAGAGTCGAAGACCCCAAGATTTCTTCATGATTAAGCAACTGAATGGGAATTTTGAAGTCTAATATTTAGATTTGGTCATTCCACACATCCCAATTGCTGCATTTCTGTCCACGTTTTGTCCTTTTATTCAAAATGATGTCCTTGATGTTGCTCAAGGCATGGACATTTCTGTAGATCCTGGTGAAAAGGAGGTTCCATGACAACTTTTCCTTAGCCACAGGACACTGTTTTCTCACTATTGTCAGCTCCTTTTGTCTTTAGGCTGACACATATTCCATTCATTTTGTGGGAATCAAAAATATGCTAAATTGAGATTATTAAAGAAAAAAATATGGCGGAGCAATACCCTTTATATTAATTTTGCTTCATGCACAAATAAAATTCAGGGTCATGTCTGAAGTTTTCCTGCAGCACTCAAGGCCACTGGTCCTTTGGTTCTGACTTTTGAAGCCTGAGAAGAAAACACAAATCGGCATAATCACGGTTGTGATTCCCAGAATTTATTCACTTATGGAAAGAAAGGAAGCACCACCAAGCCTCTCACATGGACGAGATTGCAGCCACAAAGTCTAAAAGGATCGGGTTACCTGTCTTGTCTAGTGTTGTCTTTTGTGCTAGTTATGTATGGCTTCAAAAGTACAAAAATAACAGTTCTCATGTCTGAAATATTTTCCTTAGTTTTGCCTCTTGGTCATAAAAAGTAATCTGATCTTTTTTTCTTGTGAGGTTTCTTGTAGGTTTTCGCTCTTCTTTGTGTCTTCAGCCTTGAGTTTAATTTTTGTCAGTTAACCTCCTGCCTCAAACACAGATTTTCTCTTCAGGCTACCACTTTGATTCTTCTTGTCAATCCCAAACTTAGCAAAACTATGGATGTGCATATTATTTTTTTCATAATTATCAAGTTTATTCTCTCTTTTTTATTTTTTTCTCTTCACCCCTTCAGGATCTTTCTGGCAAGCATTTCACTCTCCTGGGTTTCAAAGCTGCGCGAATTACAATTCACTCCGAGTTCAAGCCTTTGTTTAAGACAATGTCCTCGGGGTTATGGGGTATGTTAAATGGCAGAAGAAAAACTCCTGTTCTGGGTCTCTTGTTTGGCTCTTTTGTGTCAGGTGGGTTGTGGAATATCTACTCCTGTCCCACTTTGACACCCAGATGGACTTCACAGGAGCCACTTCAGCAACCAGGGGCATTTGGGTGGGATTTCCCTTTGGCTTTGGCCATGGTGAAGCCTCAGGGCCTCCCATGTGATCTAAAATCCTAGGATTATCATCGCTCCTTTATTTATTCCTTTTTAAGGAACGGGCTGGAGCATGGCTCAGACCATTCTAATCCTGGCTCTAAATGCGGTAGATTCCTGTAAAAACGAATGTGGGGAACTCCCCACAGTTCTGGTTCTTGGCATTGCACGTGTGGATTTTAGTGGTCTCTATTGATGCTGGAAAGAGAATTTTTTTTAATCTATTTTTGCCTTTTTTCCCCCTTGTATCTGAAAGAGTTTGCAGTAACACGTGTTGATACCTGTAAAGAACAGTCTCTACCAAGCCAGCAGCTTGCTTAGCTCATGGATTGCCAGAGGACCATGCCTGGTTTTTAGGGGACCCAGCACAGCTCTCACACCACACACATCTCCTTACCAGCACGGGACACTTTGTGCAGGAGGGCTCGAGCTGAGCCTGGCAGTGATGTCCCCACAGTTGTGACACCCCAGCTCCCAGGATTCCTGCTCAGGGAGCCCCTGGTGCTTCCTCACTCCTGGCACAGGAATTAGGATGTAGTGAGCAGCACATCCTGGTTTTCCAGGCTGGATGAGCCTTTCCCATTTCACTTTAAGGAAAGATCCTGATAGGGTATTTTCTCCCTTCACAAAAAATGTCAACATTTATGAAATGGGAGCAAACTGTTTAAATTTTTTATAGACTGAAAAGATTAAGCTTAGGCCAGCTCCAGCCAAAATTTCCCTGGCTCCCCATAAGAAAATGAATAGGAGTGGAAAAGCGTGGTTGTCCTCAGTGCTGCACGGAGAAACCTTCAACCTGTTCCCTGCAGTCCAACCTTGTCACTTCAGTATGCATGGGAATCCAAGGTGGATCTTTACAGGTCCGTGTTTCCACAACCTCCAGTGTTCTTTCCCTCATTTGCTCGTTTATTTTGTTACCTGGATACAGCTCTGGGGCTGGTGGCACTTGGAAAAACTACTGCTGGTGTAGGCTCCAATTGCAGCTCTGATAAAGGAGGTGAGATAAACGTCTCTTCTCATCTGAGCATCTCCAGCACGATAAGGGCTGATAGAGAAATGCAAAGAGCATTGCAAAACACCATTTATTGCTGTTTTCAGGGGTGGTGAGTAGACCAAGTGAATCCCTGAACAGCTGAACTTTCTCACAGCTGATGCTGTTGGGACATCAGCAGGCTGTAGTCACTCTGTTCCCTTCTGTCCCTGAATCCCTAGTAAAAAGGAACACCCAGATTTAGGCTGGAATCTGTTTTAATCAAATACTTGTGTCTTATAGCAGGGATTTAAAATAATCACCATCCAGTGTTAAGGGATACGACATGGCATACTGGAAAACATTCCCAAGTTCTTTGGAATGTGATCACCGAGGAGTTCATTTTCTGCAAGGTCTTAAAAATACAGCCATGTAGTAAAAAAACTTTATTTCATTGTCTGGCTATTTCTCCAAGTCCCTTCCTTCCTGGAATGTTTATTAAATTTAGTTTCATGCAGTCTGTAAATATATATATACATAGGAATATATCCATATATTGCTCTCTTACCTCAGAAGGCTGGGTGGGCTGCCAATTGCAGCCTAGATTTTAGGGAACTGGTACTGATGCTGGAATTTTGCTGTGTGCCAAGATGTGACAGAACAAGTTTGCTCTTCCTGTGGGTGGTTTCCCTCCCTGCTGCTGCCACTGAATCGCAGCAGTACCTTGTGCTCATCAAAATACACTCAATCCGTCTTCTTTTTCCTTTTTCCCATTATTTTTGGTAGTTTTTTTTACCAAGAGCACACAATATTGACTTGAGGATTCCAACACAGCTGCCTGGCAGTGTTAATCAATGCTCTCTGCTTGCTCACATCATACTGCCAGTGTTAGATCATGGTGACAAGAGCAGAACAAGCTCGCTGCAGCCTTGGAGTAAATGATCACTCTCCCCATCACTGGGAGCTGCCTTTGGAGCAAATATTGCTTCCTGCATGGTAGAAATAAAACAATAGCTGCTTCTTTTCTCTTCTCTTCTCTTCTCTTCTCTTCTCTTCTCTTCTCTTCTCTTCTCTTCTCTTCTCTTCTCTTCTCTTCTCTTCTCTTCTCTTCTCTTCTCTTCTCTTCTCTTCTCTTCTCTTCTCTTCTCTTCTCTTCTCTTCTCTTCTCTTCTCTTCTCTTCTCTTCTCTTCTCTTCTCTTCTCTTCTCTTCTCTTCTCTTCTCTTCTCTTCTCTTCTCTTCTCTTCTCTTCTCTTCTCTTCTCTTCTCTTCTCTTCTCTTCTCTTCTCTTCTCTTCTCTTCTCTTCTCTTCTCTTCTCTTCTCTTCTCTTCTCTTCTCTTCTCTTCTCTTTTCTCTTCTCTCCCTTTTTCCCTTTTCCCTTTTCCCTTTTTCCCTTTTTCCCTTCTCCCTTCCCTTCCCTTCCCTTCCCTTCCCTTCCCTTCCCTTCCCTTCCCTTCCCTTCCCTTCCCTTCCCTTCCCTTCCCTTCCCTTCCCTTCCCTTCCCTTCCCTTCCCTTCCCTTCCCTTCCCTTCCCTTCCCTTCCCTTCCCTTCCCTTCCCTTCCCTTCCCTTCCCTTCCCTCCCTTCCCTCCCTCCCTCCCTCCCTCCCCTCCCCTCCCCTCCCCTCCCCTCCCCTCCCCTCCCCTCCCCTCCCCTCCCCTCCCCTCCCCTCCCCCTCAAATCATCAACTCTCCATTGTTTCACCCTTCTTACTGGTGGTTCTGTAAGATCCTCACTCGTTACATCTCAAAATTGAATAAAACCCTCCTCTGTGCTGACAACTTCATTGTGCTCAGTGTTCAAAATATCAAAGGCTGAATGCTAAATGTTCCTAATGCAAAGTGTCAAGAGTGCAGTTTGGGATAATAGAATACATGTCTTGCAAACTTGCACTTTAATATGGCAAACTACTTGGTCAGCAAGCAAATTAATTCATTTATGATTCGATATTATTGCCAGCAGTGGGTCAGCTTGTGCAGGCAGCTCTGTTGGATTTTGCTGCTGCTGCTCAGTGTCTTCCCTATTTGTAGATACCTCCCAGAAAATGAGTGTTTGGGGTCAATTTCGGGATATAATTTCAGTGATTTCCCTTCTATATATCACTTCACCTTGTTTTGTAATAATATTTTGCTGAGTGCATCTTCACTGTTCAAAGGGACTAAACCCCATTTGCTGTAGTTATCTGGTTATCCTTTTGAAATTCCAGTTGTTGTGCTGGATGAATTGATTGTGCAGATGTTTAAAACACGAACAGATGAATCCAGTGAAATGTTGTCCGTGGTGCGTTGTCTCCCACAGTTCCACAAAGAAACTCGAACATATTTTCTGGCAGAGCTGCTCATTTTCCCAGGGCGGATATTTGCAATCCTACCTCTGTAGTTTGTGAATATCGAAATGAATGGTAAATATTAACCTCTGAGAGCTAGAATAATGTGAAAAATTACAAAAGTAAATGTTAGCAGAAATATCTGTTACACAGGCAAAGAGAGAGACAGCACTGAAAGGATTTATGTTATTTTTTGAGTCTTGGCTCGTACGGGAAAGTTGTGAATCTTTCGATTGAAAGGAAAGGAAGGTCCAATTTTTCAAAAGCAGCCTTGAAGGTTTGTTTTTCAGAGTTCAGTGACCTGATTGAAAGAACAGCTCTCTGTAAAAATAATTATGGAAGAGGGGGAAAAAAAAGAAAATACTTGACATACTGTAAAAGTTACAACTGCAAACAGATTTTCAGTCTCTTGTACAAAACAAAACAAAAAAAAACCCTCAACAAAACAACCCAACCCCAAAACAAAATGGTGAACAGTTTTTATTGTTCACTTTCTTATAGGAAAAAAGCCTTGGTGACCCTTTTGACTGTGTCCTCCTTGATAGATACTCCTTATGAGGAGCACACATCTGTAACTTATACTTTTGTCACTCAGTGATGTCTCAGAGATGGGTATATCAAGGTCCTGACTGATGCCAGAATGGGGTCAAATAATCCATTCCTAAAACAAACACCTGTAAGTGAAATAATTTGGAAGTATTTGCGTAACAGTTTCTAAAGCAGAGATGCAACACTGATTTTTTGGAGACAAATTTTGGCTTTTGGGCATGGTGTGTGTCTGATTAGGATATTTCTCAGAGAAACACCTGTTCCATCCTTGCTCTGCTTTTAGGTAATTTTCAACAAAAAATTGGTGGTGAAATTGAAGTGACAAAACATTTTCTGGTCCCTTCCACTAGTTGGGATTCTTACTGTTTTCCTAAAAACATTGCCAGAGCCAGCCCTGCTCCTTCGCTGCGTCCCTGGGCACCAAGTACCTCGTCCCTCAGCACATTTCAAACCTCGAGCTGGCTTGGCTGAGCTGCTGCAGTTCCCAGGAGGCAGCAAAAAAAGTTGGAGATGAACTTGTAGCCTGTGACAGGATGTCATCTCCACCACTGCCTGCTCCTCTTTACCGGCAATCTGGTGGTCTTCCTGCCACAGCCGTCTCCGTGTCATCCATTTCCTTTGTCCCATCCCAGAAGTAGCATCAGCAGAAATACACTGGAAGACCACACTGGGCTGGAAGCCAATGCAGATTTATGTCTTTGGGTTTTTTTTTTCCTTTGTGAGCTGCCTTTGATTTAAAGAGCAGCTTTTTATCACGGCTGAGGTGTTGATCTAGGGACCAGGTCTTGGCAGCGGGCTCCTGCTGACTGGCCCCTGGCAGGACATTTGGCCCCAACTCTGCTCATGTGCTGGGTTCCTGCCTGTTTAAAATCCATTTGATGCTCTCTTCTCCTTGGAAATTGCCACTGAGGGAGGTTTTGGGTTGGTTTATTTTCTCACCGATGGTGATTCACAACTTCTCGGGTGTGAACCTTTTCTGGCAGGAGGTGATGCAGGATGGCAGCTCAGTGTCCCAGAAACAGCAGGATAGGGATGCCCCCCACATTCAGGGGTGATCAGGACAATCCCTATAACAACCAGTAGCCAACTTAGGGTTCAAATGATCAATATTGTTTTCGTGAGTGCTAATCACATCACCAGCTAATTTGCATTTGGAGAATAATTTCACATTCCACTGGGCTGGGTCTGAAGTTTTCGCATTGAGCCAAGGTTAAATCTAACTTTTTCCTGAAGTATTTTATCAGGGCAAATTTGTTCAGGTACCTCCAAAGTGAAAGCATTGAGCAGCAACCAACTCAGAGCAGCTCTCTGCGTTTGTTACCAACGCCTCCACATCTGCAAGTGTTCGTCTGTCTGCTGTCCCCAGCCTTGGCTGCTGTGTTGTTGTTTTGCCATTAACATTAATAGCGTCTTTAGATGCACGTTCCGTGTTTAATATTAATCACTACAGTTTGTATATCGACTTTCCCTTTTTGCTCGTGGCTGCAGGGTGCTCAGGGGCCCCGAGCACGTCCTTCCCTGGCAGCCAGCGAGGCAGAAGGAGGGAAGTGCATTAGGAGCCCCCTGAGGAGGAGGCACAGCACTTAAAGGACAGAGATGCTCTTTGGGGGTGGTGGCGGGGAAGCGTGGCTCTTTGGGGGGGTTTGGGCTGCATTAGGGGCAGTGGGTGTGCTTCCCGTGCTGCCCAGCATGTCCTTCCTCCCCATGGAGCATCCCAGGGCTGGCAGGGCAGCTTCTTCATTAATCAGGAAGCAAAACTTCCCAGGGAAGTGGAGTCGAGGGTGGGAGCACCCTGGGAGGTCCTGCTGATCCATCAGGAGTGGGAAATCTTGTCTGATCTGCCACTGGTCTGGAGAGGCGCAGGCTCTGCATGGGTCCAGGGGATGGTAAATTCCTGTGTTTTTGTAGGCAATTGGGCCTGTTTTCCTGTTAGGAAAAACCCCCAAGTTTCCAGGTGCTTCTCATCTATTTCACCTCCTCATCAAACCCACCTCCACGGAGAGAGAAAGTCACAGAGTGACTTTAACTCATTTAGTTGTCACTTGACTGAATGACAACTGATTTAGTTGTCAGCACAGACTAACACGAGATGTCAGAGTTGCTCTTCACACAACAGAGACGCTGGGTTATTGCCTTTTAGATACTTACACCGTGATTAAATCCGTAAGAAACCATTATTCCTGATTATGGCTTGGGCTGTTATTTCATTTGGGATTTTTTCTCAGGTGTGTGCCGGGTTCTCTTTCCCTTGGGATGCAAAGGACACGTGTGGGGTCTCTACCCCTGCTGCCAGGAAGCTCCAACCCTCTCTCTCATCCCACACCCAGCAGAGAAGGTGCTGGAAGAGCCACTGTTGACAGTGACTTCTACAAACCACAGGGAAAAGCCCGGAGTTGAGATGTCTATTAAATACAGTTCAAACAACACCGCACCAGATACATTATGAATATTTTAAAATAGGTTCTTAAAATTAGGAATTGCCTAGCAAAGGCAGTCATTAGTGCAGGTTTCATTAGGGTAGCAAGTTATCAAGTTACGAACTAATTTAAATTATATCTATAGAAATATCCTTTTTACATAAAACAGGGGGCATCGGGCTTGTAAAATAGACTGGGGCTTAAATGTAAGCTAATAAATATCTAATAAGTTCCAGCACGTGTTTAAACTGATCTAACAGACAATATTCTGAACAAATATTGTACCGTGTAACCCGAGCGGCCTCGGACAGCCCTGGAAGCAGGTGTAGGGGAATGTACGGATCATTTTATCCGCTTTTTCCAGCTCTTCCCATGCCATGACCCCTCCTCGGTCCTGCTGCTCCTCTAAAAGCACATTTACACACCCAGCCTCTACCTGAGCCCAGCATCTGACTCTGTTTCCCCGACTAATTCATTAACGAGTCCTCCACGTGCCGTCGGTGCCTCATATCCATTATCCTCATTTAATAGTTTAGCCTAAGGATGTCTTCCAACATAAATAATCTTCCACAATGCTTAGATAGCACGGTCGTGTTTCTTTTTATAGCAAAATGGAAATGATCTCAAAGCATTTGACCAGGTTTAGAATTGTGGAACACACAGCAGAGCAGGTACAGAACCTGCCCCGTTTTTTTAGGCGGGGGATATTTTATCCCACCAGTGCTGCATCTCCCACATGGACAGAAATTCATCCAACATGTGTTCAAGTCATTTTCTCCCTCTGACTTTTAGCTGGCCACGTAGACTTTTAAACCACCCTTTCTGCCTTAAATGTAGTTTTAAATTGCACCTAATATTTGGTAGGTAATTCTTTAAAGCTGTTAGCACCTATTCACAGTGTAAGTAGGGGGATTTTTCTTTTTCATGTGTTCCTTCTGGGATGTTAAGGGATCCAAGACTGGGGATGCAATCTCAATCCAGAACTGATCTCCGCAGTTTCCTGCAAGGGTGAAATGGGAAAAGTAAAATATTACCTTATTAAAAATTGCTCAAAACACATCTTCCTTGTTAAATATGCAGAGCTATTCAAAAATATTACCTTTCTGGGAACAGTAACAATACTCTGATTGCCTGAGTTACTATTTCCAGGACTTGGTTTACTGCTAAGGAAAAATTAGGACTCCAGATGAACAAATGAATTCCTGCATTTTCTGAGGATCGAAAAATGAACATCCCATAGTCTGGAGGGGCGAGAGGCTTGTGCCAGTTAATGTGAAGGTAGGAGTCACTCGGATTTGACCACGTAATTAAAAGAGGCAGGGGATAAAGTTAGTAAACACACCGTCTTAGCAGTTAGAAAAGCCCAGGGCTAGGAGAAAATTAAAGCACTATAAAACTGAAGGGTTTGTACTCTCATTAAGATATTCCTGTAAGGAATATCTTAATATCACCAGCATCAAGGAGGAGAGGCTGGAAGCAACCTTCCCCACACCGGTATAAGTTTGGCACTCGTGCTCACAGTATTTACAGTACTACAGACTTCTCCTTCACAAATTAAATTAATTTGGAACCACTTATAGGCAAAGTCTGTCCACGTCTGAATCTCTTCCAGGCTGCTTTTGCAAACTACATTTTCTATATATAAATCATCCTACAACTCTCTCAGCAAAATTAATTCCACACACTGTGTCTGCTAATGAGAGTCCACCCAATATTTTGCTATTGCAGACACTCATTAGCTCGCTTTAATTTACAGGAAGCAATCAGCATCTGCCGAGCAGAGAGTGTACAAAAGATGTCTTTAGCATTTATTGAATCTAGATGTTTGCAATGCCTCCTCACCTCCGAAGCAGTCCCACGCAGCAGGTATTTTAGGATTAAGGCTCCTGAAGAACTGTTACCTTCTTCAGGAATGCTCTAGCCCCTAAACCAAATACGTGCTAAATGATTGAAGAATATCTTGTAAATCATTTACCTCTTCCTGCTGCTAGTTTTCAGTGGATAGTGTTTACTCCGTTCCCAACGTGATGGCAAAGTTAAATTTTCATTTTGCTGAAAAAGAGCGAAATACGGCGAAGCCTTTCTGCTTGTTATTGCCTAATGTGGAAGGAGCTGGTTCTCAATCCCATGGATCACAGATGTCCTGTCAGGGCTCATATACACTGAGTGAAGTATTTGCATCCCCGAGCCTGCTGATAGACTGAGCATGTTTGTCTACAAAGTGCTTTTAAATGAACTAATGCATGATTCATGTGGGCTCCATTGAGCAGAACACCAATCTGTCTGGACACACTTTGCTGTAGGCTTGACAATAGGAACATTTCTCTAGGTGAGACAGGTACAACCATCCCCGGGAAAACAGGGAGCCAGCGGTGCCTGTGGCCTGGCACATCCGAACCCTGCATGGGGTCACTCCAAGCCCTGGGTTGGAGGTTGTGTTTGGGATATTCTTCCTCCTGTCTCTCTCCGGGTGCTCGTGACACGAGCGCTGCACAATGTGTATCTGCTCAGTCATGCTTGAGCAGGAGAGGAGAGTGCACCACCTTTATTATTTATACAGGGATACAATAAGATTCCTTGCAGTGGAGGAGGGAAAAAAAATTGATCCCAAGTATACTGTTTCTTATAGAACTAAATAGATTTTTAATCGAGTCTCTGCTCCTTTGGGTAATTGACTTAACAGTGCGGGCAAATTAATTTCAGATAAACTATAGCTGGGATTTTCCAAGGAGCACAAGGGTGCTGGGGAGTCAGCTCCAGTGCAGCGAGAGCAGGGCAAATATCTTAATTCCTCTGGCTTTCTAGGCACATTGCAACACAAATGTTTGGACCGGGAGCTGAACCCAGCAGCTTTTATGCAAGCAAAACTCCCGTGGAAGTCAGTCAGAAAACTGACTCGGAAAAGACAGAAGAAAATGGCTCCAAAAATTCCCAAGTGCTCCTGAATGTGTTATACACACATGACCTCCTCCCTGCATTTAACAACCTCATCTAAATGTCGCTCTTTGCAAGGCATTGTTGTGCGAGGCTTTCTGTGATATTTGGCACCGGCACCTCGTTCGGGATCTTATCTGCTTGGAAAAGCCTTTGGAACAAGTTTGTTTTCCGGTGACCCAACCAGAAACCCACTCCAGTGCTGACAGACTGGGGAGCAAAATTAACATCGCTCTGCAGCTTCAAAACATCCCCTTTCCTCTCCAGTAAAGCTCCTTCTAGAAAGTCTGTTAAAAAAAAAACAGGGAATTTGAAGCATTCCAAGTTCTATTTCAGTCATAAACAGCCACGGAAAAATATGCGCCCCGTGATTTGTGGCTGAGGGGTTCTCAGGGCATTGTTCCTGTTCGGTTTTCCCAAATCCAGAGCCCCAGAGAGACAAGGAAAGCTGCATTCCCTTGTCCGGGCTGGCAGCAAAGCGAAGGCCAGAGGAGGAGCCCGAGGGCTGTATTTTCAGCCCTGATGGCTTTTGTCTTGTTGAGACAGGCAACTTTAGACATTTTACCTCCCTCCGATGTCAAACCTGTGAAATCCTAAATCTTTTACATAGAACCCTGTACCTATAGCAACATACAGAACAAAACTCCTTCCAATATTTTGTAAGGAAATGAAAAATACACGATTTAAGGATTAGTAGCTGCTTTCCATGGCTGAAAAATTATGTTCTGCAGACTGGAAACAATAAAAATACCATTGTTATTATTACAGAAAATTTACTGTATGGAAAGGTTGTGTTTTACATATTTTGGTGCCTTAGTCATCTAACTTCAGTAATTAAAGAGAAAATCAACTGAACTATAATTAAAATGAAATTATTCCTCAGTTGCCAGTTGCAACTGTCATGAAATGAAGGAATGTGACAATCATACTCTGTATTATTTACATGTTCTGAAAGAAAGGATAAATATGTGTCTGTATAACTTTTCTCCCAAATAAATCTTAATAAAAATATTTGGAGTATTTTTCCTCTCTGCAGCTGTTTGCAGAGCTGATGATTTGGGATGATTGGTCATATTTTCTCTGTTATTCTGTAATATCCTGTTAACCTGGCTGCTCTTATTGGCATATCCTGAGTTACTGTCCAAAATGTTATGATTTATCATCAAAATTACCAACCAAAATTCTGGCTGGATGTGGTCTGACTGCTGGTTGGAGAGGGCTGAAATGGTGCTGAGCTCTGATGGCACCGTGGTAAGGGAAGCTTTGATTTGTGAAAATAAAGGGGCAAAGTGGATAGGAAGAGAATGAATTAAAAGAAAAAAAAATCTATCGTTCCCATCTGAAAAGCAAGAAATGCTGGTTTTTGGGGTTTTTTTTGTACTCCAAATAAAAACCTTTAATTAGAGGGTTATTAGCAACAGCAAATAGATTCACTAAGAGGAATTTTCAAAGTTCATGTAAAAACTTGATACTTTTTCCAGGTTTCTCCAGCAATAAGGATGAAAGTCAGAGCAGATGAAGGAAACTCTTTTTCCTCTTTGCTGCTCCCCTTTTCCTTGTTTGGTTATTTGCCTGGCCGGATCACCTGGGATGCAGGAGCCAATCTTCTCAGCAGAGCTTCATGCCAACTCAAATATTTTTCCTTTTTCCCTTAGAAGTGTATTAATATGATATTTAATAGTTTCTAGAAATTGTCATGTGGAAGGAGGGAGGGGTCACCCACAAAGGCTCCGGACTACTGCAGGGAATTCAGGATACTATGATGAATTTTTAAAATAAATATTAACCACATGATTTAGCTGGGTTTCCTTCCTTTCCTTTGCAAGTAATATGAAATTAAACACTATTTTAAAAGAATTTGCCTTTTTCCCCTGTTGCTTAGCTCATTGCCCTCAAAACTTTGAACTCGACTCAGCTGTTAATTATTCCACAGTGACAGATTCCTATTGGCTCTTCCTACTGGTTTGCTCCATTAATTTTTTTTCCAAAACACGGCACCTGCTGAACAACCCCACTCTCTGTTTCTGACCCCTCCGAAAATGCTGTTCTGGAGGTTGGACCAACTCCTTCTCCTGCCAAAAGGGGATGCTGGATAAATGTCTGGGATACCCAAGGCTGGTGGGAAGTGAGCCGGGTCACTGGGAGTAAATTGGGGCTCTGCAAGAGTTCCTAACTGGGAATGGGGCTCCTTCCTGCTCCCACTTAACCCCGGTGTTATTCCAGAACAAGCCTGTTGAAATTAGGGGAGTTATCCTGGCTTAACACCAATGTGATTGAGAGCAGAATCTGGCCCTGTGCTCTTGGCATGACTACTTTTTTGGCAGATTTGGCCACTAATGCTCTCAATGGGTTTTGAGCTTACATTTAATGGCATTACATTTATTTTAATATTTTTTTAAATAGCTAGTGTAAATTGATTCCACTAAAAAGAAAAAAAAATCCCTTTACCTACTCGTGTTCATTTGTATTTCAAATGGCCCATTACATTTTCGCTAACAATCATTAGGGCTGTGTGAGCTTATTGAAGCTTGGGCTTGGACTGAAACTGTAAAAACTGCCAGGTCTGGATTTTTTTTAATGCTGGAAATAGCACTAGAAAAGGCCTTCTTTTTGTTATAATACATGACTAAGTAACCTGAAATATAGTTAAGCTGTGGTGAAGAAATACACTGCGTTGTTTTTAGGTCCTCCAGTGGAAAATATGGGCACAGCCTGGACCAACTCTGATACTCTGATCGATATATTAATATTAAACATTGGATTTAGCCAGAGCCACTGGCTGTAATTTTAGTTTCTAGTCGAAGAAACCTGACAAGAAGTTGGTTCAAAACTTTGAGGAGCCGTGAGCACAGAAAGCAATTCAAGCATGATAAAGGAGCAGAATCCTTACAAGGATTTCCACTCATGCCTGGTGTTAATCCTAAACGCGGGGCGCTAAAAGAGGAACACGCACCCCTGATGTCCGTGTCAGCTGTTCCTGCGGCGGGGCGGGAGCACCGGCTGGGAATCGCGGAGTTTTTGGAGAGAAGGCTGGGAGGGAGATGCAGCACCAGGTGCTGGACCTGCTGAGCGCGGTGTCCCGACGGCGCTTGCCGCGGGTGTCATCTGGGGCCTCTCTCCGGGGCTGGGGATGATGCATTGCGCCTTCAATCCTCGGGATACGGGGCTGCTTTCCCGGGAAGAGTGCTGACCAGCTGCAGCTCCCCATTGCCCATCTGTCTTAGCAGAGGTTGGGGCATCCCCTGCTCTGCTGGCAGGTTCTTGCACACTGCTAATTGTACCTCTTCTAATTGTTGCCATTAATTCAGAGGAGTAAAGAACAGGTATTAACACAGATATTTAGCCCTGTGCCTTGCTCTCATCACAGCCACACAGCGCTGGAGTAAAGCCACACGTGGAAATATGTGCAGCAGTCTGCGTTGGTAACCTGAAAACGCTCGAAATGTTGGTTTGAGATAGCTGAATATGAGGTCATACCCCAGGGCACAGCTCTACAAGGCTGAACAGCTTAGGCCCGGTGCAATTGTCAGCCTCTGAACAAGCTCCCTATCAGAAATGTAGCGAACAAACACTTGAAGATACAAAGAGTTTTTTTACTTGTGCTGTTGACTGACTTAATTCTGCCAATCCCCACCAGTGCCCCTTTCCAGGACCTCTCTGTTTGCTTCTTTTTTCCCTTGCCTACATGTATATTTAAAGGATCTCTAATTATCGTTCTGCTCTGCTTTTTAACTTCCCTTCCTATGACACAGCACAAAGGGAGCATACCAATATAAGTAGATTTTGCTTGGTGTTTTTTTACCAAATAATTGCTTCATTTTTCTTTGCGTTTAACTCCTCCACACACCTATTTCTGGGCCAGCTCAAGTTGTTTTGAGTTGTATCACTCCTGCTTGCATTTTCTGCTCGCCAGCCTCCTCCCATGCTGAGCCATTGGCAGGTCCCATCGTTTTACACGACTTCTTCCAGGTCATTGATACTCGGAGTGAAGAGTGCTGTCCTGACATTGATCTTGCTGTGCTCCAGTAGGCACTAAGAACAAACAATATTAGGTTATAGCATTGATTTAATGGATTACAATTTTTTCCCAATCATGTTCTTGTTAAGCACCTTGTAAAATACATCATGTCGCATGTTCGTCTCCTCAGTTTCATGGTGAAACAAGTCCAGTGCTGACTATTGCCTTCAGACTGGGTAAACTCATCCTCCCCAGTTACCTGGGAGTTACCAGCTGTTAATTGGACCTCAGCTGATGGCATCCAGTGCAGTATTTCAAATTTTCATAATTTGCCAGCAACTGGACAAGCTGGCTACTGAAAATGGGTATCAGAATCTAATAAAAACCTAATAAAACTTTCAAAGTCACTCTCAGGTGCTCTCAGGGGAGGATTATGCAATCCCTGCTATGCAGCAGGAGCATCTCCTTCCAGCTGATGTGCAGTGAAGGCGAGGTGCAGGCAGAGCCAGCCAGGTCTGAACGGCTTTTCATGTCCTCACTTCTTGTTTTGGATGAGTTCTGGACTCTTTTGTGAGGCCCAGAAGTCACTCCTGATACTTTTCAAAGTAACAGTGCTGTGATTTGATGAGAGAGGAGATAATGTGGCCATGAGGCTTAGGATGTATAAACACACACATAATTTCATTAAGTGCTCTTCCTAATTATTTTATATATTAATGCACTGCCGTCACTGCCTGCCAGATAATCTTTCATGTGGAGAGCAGAGCTAAAAAGACATCAAAGCAAATTTGGCTGCTTCCTTCAATGGACAGTTTAGGAGGGCCCATTTTCTCAAGGCAGTAGGATCCCTACACACAAATATAACAAAATAAAAATGGCCCCCAAATGTTGATACAAGTGATATTTGCAAAATAACTGCTTTGGAAAATGTACATTTCAAAATATAATGGTTCAGTTAGGCAGGAGACTCGTGTGTCTTCTTGAAAAACTGCTCAGCCTGGTTCTGGTGCCACTTGACAGAGAAGAGAGACCCAGTGTTACAAAAGTGGTGACAATATTTTTTCTGCTCAAAATTAAACTTTGCATTCACAAGAGAAAGGCTTTCTCGCTGGAATTTTTCACTGCTCTCAAGTATAACACAGATTTCACATTTCTGGCTCTTAATAGATTCAATCATCTCCAAATTACATGGTCTTGACCCCACCCATGCAGACCAATATATTGAGGTGAACAGAGGCTGTGTGGGCACAAAGATCTGTTTGCATCATCATAGCTGGGTGTAATAATTCTTAATCTTATGTAAATTTGAAGTTCCTGTATTGAAATCAGCAGAACTGGAGCGTGGAGAGACAAAATACGGGCACCTGACTCTTTGTTCATCTAAGTTTATGATGTCCTGTGAAAAGCTGAGGCACAGAGCTGTGAAAACAGGACAGATTCTGAAAAGAAAACTGCAGGTGCTTGCAGAGAGAAATACCTTTGCTATTCTTCCTCAACCTTCCTAATCCTCAGCAAAGTATTTTAAAAAACATTTCAGTGACATGATGGATGTGAACCATTTAAAAGTTTTATCGAGCTTTACTGTAGTGCAAATCTTAAAAATACTATAGAAATTATATTAAGATTTTCAGTAAGGTTCCACGCAGAATTATGAATAAATGTAAAATTGATTTCATATTGGAAATAGATGCCAGGAAGATTTTGCATATCGGGTAGAGCAATGAAATTACATTTATTGCTGTTTTGGTTTTTTCTTTTTTTTTTAAAAAAGCACTTCAGCTCAGGTAATAATTGTACAGTCTATTATAATGATCCCAGGAGGTGCTTAACAGTACTGCAATTCTAAGTTTTACACTTTTATTTTTCATTTGAAGAAAAACTTGTCACAATAAAAGTGATACATTAACAGAACATCACTTCCTTTTTTTTCTTATTATGCGTATTTAGATTATTTCCATGAAATTGCTTATCAAATCCCACAGGCCTTTGAAGATAACTGAACAGTTACCCATTTGTGTCAGCTCTGGGATATTGTGCAAGAATTTGTGATGGGACACTGAGAAGATAAAGTGCTCTCTGAGATTCATATCTTCTGGTTTGGCATCGAAGGGGCAGGTTTTCAAAGCTCTTTAAGGACGGAATGATCAGGGCCTTGTGGGGTTTTCAAGACGACCAGATTGTCGCATCAGGAATCAGATTCCCTGAGGGCCAAAAATTCCCATTAGTTTGTCTGTTCCTACTTATAGGTGTTTGAGTACTTATAAAAATTGGATTCTGAGGTTTTTAAGTACTGTTGGGTTTCAGCAGATGGATTCACCAGAACTGTATCTCCAGTTTTAGGGATACGAAGATTGGATTTCACTCACTACTTAGATTTTTCTTCCTTAGAATCATAGGATCATTCAAGTTGGAAAACACCTCTAAGACTACTGAGTCCAGCCATTCCCCGGCACTGCCAAGGCCACCACTGACCCATGTCCCCAAGTGCCACCTCCACATGGCTTTTAAATCTGTCCAGGGATGGGGACTCACCGCTACTCTGGGCAGCCTGTTCCAATGCTTAATAACATTGACACATTACAAAAGAAATCTTTAGACACAACATAATTTAGGATGTTTCTACTACCTTTTCTTTTCTCCAATGATACAGCCAGGTTTTCCAGGTCTTCCAAGCATTTTTTATGGATGGGTTCAAGTTTCTACCACCGCTGGCCCATCACTCAATTTTTATAATTTCCTGCTGTTGGTGGTCCTGCCAAGAGAAGCAGCAGGGAGAAGTATCATGTGCTGGACCTCCAAACAAACTTGTGTGTCCCGTGATTGAGGGCGTGGAAAACCACGTGCTTGGTGGATAAATGAATCAGAGAATCAATTTGGTTGGAAAAGGCCTCCAAGATCATCAAGCCCGATCTTTGTTGATCCCCACCTTGCCACCAGCCCATAGCACTGAGTGCCACATCCAGTCATACCTTGGACACATCCAGGGATGAGGACTCTACCACCTCCCTGCACAGCCCCTTCCAATGCCTGACCACCCTTTCCATGAAGAAATTCCTCCTAAAGGAATGAACCCAGGCTGAGATGACACAGTGAGAATTAGGCTGAGGGTGGTGTTGCCATCCTTAAATTGAACCTGCAGCGACTCGTGCTCCTTCTCTTGGGCTGGTCCTGGGAAGAGCTCATGGCGAGGTGGCCACAAGTGATGGGATGAAGCCGCCGCTTGTGGCAGTCACAGCACATTGGGCAATGTTCAAGGCTGTCAGCTCGGCTGTGCCCGGGATGAGCGAGCAGGACATGAGTACAAGCACACATTAAAGATTCAGAGGAAGGAACGTCGCCGTTCATCTGCTCCCGCAGTCGTAGCACCAACTTCGAACACGCGTTGCCCCAAGACTCTCTCGCGGCGCTGGACTGTGGCAGCGAGCGGTGCCAGCTGAACTCATGCAGTAAAGAAGAGTGATTATACATCCTGTATGTAATCACGGAACATATGTTGGAATGGCACATGAAATCTGGGCACACTTTACCCATGTAGTAAAGACCAGGAAAATTATGAACAGGCTACAGAAGGAAAACAACTTGCCAAATTTTCCCAAACCAAGCAGGAGGTTCCAGCGAGCTGGAACTCCACACAGTATATTCTTGAGGGGGTTTTGGAACAGAAACCTGGATATGTCTATAGCATGTTGGCAATGCTCATGATATAAAGAGCAGATGTCCTCACCTCCACCCACACGATTATGGCTGCCAGTTTTTCTAATATCTTCTGCCTGATGAACTGTCCAGTTGCAGGAATTTAGGCAGGAAAATATAAATGGTGTTTCTGAATTAGGGATGTTTTACTCGATGTGAACCTCTCAGAACTGGTCAAGGGAAAAAGACAAAGCAGACAAAGCCAAAACATGGCTTGTCTTGGGGAGGAAATTTAGATAAATAGATATTTTTAAAATGGAATTTTCTGAAAGCTTCCAACTGTTGAAATCTAAGTAGATCGAAGAATAAGAAGAGAAACACCTGCTTAGCGATAAGAGAAAAAGCAGCTTGAAAAGTATTAGGAGTAAAGGGAATTACAATCCAAGTTGTTTTCCAGATAGCAATAGTAGAACAACAGTAAACAGTGCAGTAAAGATGAGAGTGTTGAATAAATATTCTTGTTTTATAATGCAGAAAAAAGTCAGTTAGTACAGGATGGTGAACAAACTCTTGATATGTGAACAAACAAAATGTCCATAACAAATCAGGGCAATGAGAAACAATACTAATATAACTAAAAGTATGGGAAACAAGGTACTGATATTAGTTCCAGGTAAAATGCTGGCTTGGAAACCTGAGTATTCAATTAATGGAGTGCTGATTGGGGGAATCTCACTTCTGGTGGTTGGTGTGCTTGGTCATTGATCTGTGATGGGAATCAGCTCATGGTTATGAAATCAGTCACATACCAAGCTCCAGATTTTCTGGAATCAGCACTTCCCATTGTTTGGGAGAGTTCTTGGCATGCTCCACTTTCTAGTGTGGCTCCAGAATCTGGAATAAAGCATAAAATTATGGATGACCAAGGTACCAATGGGCGAGGATGGCAGGCATTGGAGCAATAACTGAAGGACACCTTAAACATCAAGGTGGAATAGGAGCTGCCCCATGAGGATGGAGCAGCTGGAAAAGAGAGCGGTGGGACACAGACAGGGTGGTTATATAGACCTCGTTATTCCACAGCACACCTGGCTGTTTAGGGATGACAGAGGCTGCTGTCCTCAAAGGCTGTGCTTCAGGAGAAGAGGTTTCTGAGGGAAAACCAGGCTAATGATTAATGAACATACAGCTTATAGGAAAGGATTCCAGGGTTGGGTTTATTTAGCTTATCAAAGGGAAGGTTAAGGATGACTTGACCATGGCCTATACACACCCACATGATGAAGTGAACTTTAATAATGGGTACTTTCATCTATCAGACAAAGATATAACAAGGTCAGTGGCTGGAAATAAATTCAGAAGAGTAATTAAGGTACATGTTTTTTAATGTTGAGAGTGATGAACTGACACAAGACCCTACTAGGAAGCAAAGGGAATTCTCTGTTTTTAAAATTATTTTTAAGGGATGTTGTTTTGCTCCAAAAAAAATTTTCTAATTCAGGTTGCTGGGTGAAATTCAATGCTGAGCTGGAACTACCCGATCACAGTCAGTCCTCCTGGCTTTGCAATTTATAAATCTGGTAGTGTGAAAAAAGGACACGCTGCCAGTACACCAGTGTTCACAGCTCCGACTGGAAAAGCAGAAGCAGCTATTGTTTGTTACCAAAGCATATTTATAAATATGAAATAAGGCTGCACCCTGGCAGACGTGCTGGCAGGACGCTCAGTGTTTGTTCCCGGGATCTTCCTGGCAGATGTCGTGTCTGGAAGTTTGGGCAGCGAAAATGCATCCTCCCCGCTCTCCCTCTGCCTGCTTGGGCCATCCTGGGGCATGGACCCTTCCTCCCACTTTGTAAAACTTCCAGCAACCTGGGGGAGGAAAAGGGGTTTGCAACAGAAAACCTGAAATACCTTTCAGTGCATGAAGCAGATGGGTAGGTGGGTTTTATGTTGCTGATGGCACTGGAAATTGTTGGGAAAGAAGAGTGAGCTCGTGGCCGTGGTGGATGTGACCCAGATGGAGACTTACCTGGCAGGATGTGCCCAAGTATCCCCTGGGAAGGCTGGATGAATCAGAAAAAATAATGGAATTGTTTAAGTTGTAAAATACTTCTAAAATCATAGAGTCCAAGCATTAAGCCAGTACTGCCAGGAAATGGTGGGAGGAAGAAGGTGGCTGGAATATCACCTTGTCCCAGGTGGGGACTGGAGGTGAAGACCAGAGCATCTCTTGCCTTCTGAGTGAGCTCTCCACAGGCCACTCCAGAGCAGCCCAAATTGCAGCCCTGCGTGGCCTCTTTTCAGTGTGTGACATTAGTCTGGTAATTTCCCTTCACTTTATTGGCTTAGCTTAATTAAACTTCAGTTATCACTTTCCTTCCAATTAAAGATTTATTTTTACTACTGGAATAAATAAAATGATGGGGGCACTGGGAGCAAATGGAAATGGCAATGGGGAAGTTCCTTCTCAATTACATTCCTTTGGTTAAATTTTGTGTTGTGGAAAACAAATCAAGCTGGGGGTTGGTTCTGGTTTGCAGCCAGTGGATTTCCAATAAATTAGATCTGATTACATTGTACAAGAAAGAGATGTGGATGGAAAGTTGTAAAAAAGAGATGCTTCTGTTGAATCAAATAACCAAGATAATTTGGGAATGAGCTTTCTACAAGCACAAGAAGTCTGCAACTTCCACGTCAAGTTTTTCGAGGTGCTCCAGTTCTCTCACAGCGTAAAGCCTTCATAAATGGCACCAATAAAAATCTTCCAATTTCCATCTATATTTTGATTACCTTACAGTGAGTACAGAATATAATAAACTCCCAGTTCTGTAATGAATTCAAATAAACAAACAACTACCCTAATCCCCAAGCAGGCCTTCCCTAAACGAAATGGAGAATAATTTGGGGATATAAAGTCTCTTTGTGTTATTTGGATTTGCAGGTTGCATTAGCACCGTTTGGGTTTGCTGGTGCTCTATGTGTGATATTGGTTCCTGGTGAATAGTTTAAAACAACAGGCAATTGGTAAATAAAGCAGCACAAGGGTTTTTTTCCTGTGCAGAGGAAGGAAGTGATTTGCATTTTTATCCTATTAATTTCTTCCCTTAAAACAGGTAAAAAAGGAAAAAAAAAAAAAAAACAACAACAAAAGGAAATAGTTTTCTAGTCAGAATGTTTGTGCCCAGTGGAGTTGTGGTAATAAAGAGTGAAACACACAGCAGATAATTGTGAGCACTTCGCAGAAGTGCCCCTGTGGCGCTCGGCCGGGAGCGCGTCCGCTGCGTCCCCCGGGAGCTCACAAAGGAGAGGAGCTGGAATGCCGGCCTGGAGATCCCTCTCCTCCGCATCCATCTGTGTCCTGAGCAGCGTTCAGAGATTCCCCAGGATTTCAGAGGACAGCTCTCAGCCCGGAATCATCTCTTTACCTTGCATTAGGCAGCCAAGGCCTGTAGGGGGAGATTTCTTATTACTCTTTAAAGGAAGGGAAGCGGGAGAAGGCTTGGAATGCTCATGGATATTATTTCTTGCTGGAGGTTTCCCTTCTTTAAAGGTTTTAAATTAGATGAAAAGACCAGATGCTACTGCAATATTAAATCTAAATAGATTTTTTATATATCTAGCACTTTATAAAGATATAATATTAAGTTCTCATCTAAATTAGTCGATATAATTGTTTGGCAGGGAAGGACCGGTGATTTCCAGTCTTTAAATATGTAAGTTACAGAGAAGGAGACCTGAGACCCCTTTTTGTCCCTGGGTTGGCTGAAGCAGCCGCTGATCCTCGGATTTTGCATTCATGGAATTGCACAGGCTGGTGAAATTCTGCCCCTTGGAGAGAGAAGGGAGGGAGGTGAAGGGCAGGATTTTCCTGGGTGTGCACCCTCATTCCTCACCCAGATGTTTTGGTGAGGTCCCAGGGGGTGCTGGCACTGCAAGAATGCCCAAGAGCTGAGTCTGACAGAGGCCAGCCAAGAGGATTTGGGGAAGAAAGTAGCAAAATGCAATGTTTTGCAGGTTAATTGGAGAGAAGCTGATGGAGGCAGCTGGGATCTGCCTGCTTTTGTGCTCCTTATGGAGGGGAACAGGGAGCTGCTCCTGGTCTGGGGGTCTTACGCGGTCCTACCCACCCATGTCCCTGTCCCCAAGGACAGAATTCCTGCCTGGATGAGCCAGAGCTGCCAGAGTCTGCGCTGGTGCTGCCGTGGCTCTTTCTTCTGTGCAAAGCTCTGCTCTCATCTGTCACAGAAACACCCCATGTTCTCCGTTTGTGCAGGACAACCTGACAAAGGAGGTGATTTTGTAGCCTGCTACAGTCAATCTTATCTTTAAAGTGATACCCAGTTACAGTGATTATTTCTCATTGCAGACCCTGGAAGAAAACACCATAGATCAGGTCAGAAGCACGTGGATTTCTTCCCTTGTACCAACAATTTGTGTTTTTCCACACGTGGCCCAAAGCCCTGACTTTTCAGACACTTGTGACCAAGTTTGACTTCACCTGTATGACAATGGAATTAGAAACCCTGTTTTTACCAGGAATCAGGAGTTAAATCCCGAACGGTCCTTTCACAGAGCTCCAGCCTCTGGTGTTTGTGTAGTGAGGGGGAGAGACTGGAAAGAAAACGGCATCTCTAAGAAATTTGCAATTTATTTATTTCAAGCAGTGAGGAGCAGCTTAGTTACACTGTCCCTACTTCATGGAACAAGAAACCAAACACTCTAAGTGGAAAGGCAAACAATTGCTTTGCTCATGAGAACTTTCAAAATAACACCTTTCAAAGCCAGAAATGCTGCTTTTAACCCACCAGCATCCGCAGGCACCGCAACACCCTGTGCCAGCCCAAACTTCTGAACGCAGGAAATCCCAAGTTTTTCCACTTGATGGGAAAAAATATCCAGATCCTTTAAAATGTGACCCTGCATAATGTAACAGGCTGGTGAATTGTTTAGATTTAAACGATTTACATGCGGGTCTGTGCTGTAAAATTGTTTAGTGCCCAGTCCTGGAGAAACCAGAGAGTTCTGGTGGCACCCCAGTGACTCAAGGTGCTGGAAAGCACAAAGTCCCTTGGTGAAAACACTGGGATCCATGAGTTTTTCAGCTCTCAGCACAGGGAAAATGTGTGGATAAAGAAGGAGGTGTTCACCTGGAGAAGAGAAGGCTCCAAGGAGACCTCAGAGCCCCTGCCAGCACCTAAAGGGGCTCCAGGAGAGCTGGAGGGGGACTGGGGACAAGGAATGGAGGGAAAGGACACAGGGAATGGTTTCCCACTGCCAGAGGACAGGGCTGGATGGGATGTTGGGAAGGAATTGTTCCCTGGGAGGGTGGGCAGGCCCTGGCACAGGGTGCCCAGAGCAGCTGTGGCTGCCCCTGGATCCCTGGCAGTGCCCAAGGCCAGGCCGGACATTGGGGCTTGGAGCAGCCTGGGGCAGTGGGAGGTGTCCCTGCCATGGCAGGGGTGGGATGGGATGAGCTTTAAGGTCCCTTCCAACCCAAACCATTCCATGACTCTGTGACTGATCCTCCATACATCTGGAATCACTTTCTGTGAGCAGAAAAAACTCCTGGAGATCTTTTGTCTCCTCCTGGGCACACCCAGCATTCCTCAGGGCTCTTCCTGCAGGCTCTCACGGAGCTATTAGGGAGCTGCATCGACAGCAAGTGCATTGACCAAGTGGCTTCATCTCGGCCATTCCGAGCTATTACCAACAATTCTTTAAGCAGGCTCCATCCAATGGAGTTTGCTGTCAATTAAGGGGCTATTCCTTGGCATCCCAGCATGTCAAATAGCCATTGTCTGAGTTCAATAACCCTCTCTAATTAAGTATTTACTAGATTCCACTATTAAGCCACTATTAAGCATCTTAAAAACCTTTATTTATTATGTATTAATCAATAGTCCTTTCAGAGTATTGGATAAGTAAATGAAGTTATTACAGGTCCTTTTGGTTTAATACTTTTAGTACAGCTGAAAAATAAGGAAATTTACTCAAATAAATGAGGGTAATATGAAAAGTCCTGTAAATCCATGTAAGAAACACAGGCTAAGAACTAAATCTATGCACCAACAGCCAACATTAATATTCCAGGTTTTTCCTGCTTCCCCATGTTCCCTTCCTCATGGGGACAGAAATGAGGGGCATCTCTCACTCCTGAGGCTCCAAATGAAGTCGGGGTTCCACTCCCTGCATCAGCTCCCATCCTCTTTCCCAATTTCTCTTTCAGCCCCATTCAGATCCGGATGAATAATAATTTCATCTACATGAACATCACTTTGTTTGCCAATAATTTGATAAAGATTTCCCCACCATGGCAATATGTGAATATGTTTGCATAAGGAAACAGCAGTGAATCCAGCAGCCTAATCGGAATCCACAAAGGAACTCTGAAGTGCTTACAATCCTCTGCTCCCTTTTGGATTTCTCCCAATACCTTCACTTAATGATCACAACTCGAAAACGCTCGCATTGAACCAAATGTCTTAGACTAATTATGTGTTAGTATCTGATAACATTTTGCCACAAAAATGTTTGTTTGAATGTATCTTATCAAAGTAATGTTTGTGCCCAGGATTAGCCACTGCTTGGCTAAAGATTTATGTAATCAGCTTATTTTAAGATTAATTCATGAAAAAAACCCACAAATACCTATTACCACTTAATTTGTATAATAGATATTTACTATATTTTAACAGTGCAATTAAAAATTAATATGGACTGTAAAACCATAAGGTCATGTAAACACTCCACTATTTATTTGGTAGTTCACTTATCTTTTATCCCAAGATGTGATTATGCAGCCCAGACCTTTCGGGTTTGCAGAATAGGGAAAGGTCACCAGTGAAATGGGATGAATATTCTGAGCTCAGTCCGAGCAGACGTGGACACAGCCACGCACTGGCTCTGCTCATTCATCACTCTCCGGCTGCAGAGGTGGCAGAGCTTCCGGAGCACGGCAGTGGATTGATGGAGCCCAGGGGGTGAGGCGTCCCCGGGGTGGGGAGCCAAAGCTACTGACAGAGCAGTCGGATAAAACTGGCTGCTGCCCCAGTCCTTTCTTTAGTTCAGGCTCGACTCTGTGAGCAGTCAGGGCTTCCTTTTAATGTGTTTGGTCGCCGGGGTTTGGCCTTGGCTCTGACGTTCAAATGTCGGCGGCTTCAAAGTCTCCGTGTCCGTTTTCTTCATGTGCATTTGAGCTTCCCAGAAGTTTCTATCCTGATGATATCCTTAATTAGCTCTTCTTTTTCTCACAAGTTTTAAACCTGCCCACCTGTGTTCAGGCTTGCAGTCTTCCCTTTAGCCTGATCTGTGGTGATCTGTATAAAACCAGATCTTCCCAGTGTCCCTCTTCGAAGGATTCCCACCCCGGTGCCAATCCCCCAGGGGATCACCCTGCGAGGGGCAGGAAGATGGGAATGGCTGAAAACTCTTCTCTCTTCACTTTGGTCCCATTCCAGCTCTCAAAATCAATGGAAAAATCACCACTGGGACCCTACCACCACCCAGTGTTTGACACCCAAAGAGCTGCACCCTCAAGGTCAGCAGAACTAAGCTCCAATCTAAGAATAAACACGTCCAACAAATTTTTAGTGGCTTTAGCATGACCGTGGACTAAAAAAAACAAAATATTAGTTTTTCTTTCAATATTTCATCAGCCCAGTTTCAGTCCGAGGTTAAATCTAACAGGGCACAGGCCTTTGGAGTTAAACACAATTTGTAAATGAGTTTCTTTGGTTTTGCTGATCTTCAAACAAATTTTTGTTTCAAGATCAATTTTAATCCAAACAAAAAATATTTCCTCTGCGGAAGGTTCCCAAATATCAAATCCAAGCTGGTTTAAAATTGCAGTTTCTCACCTGAGTTTCTGAACTCAAGAAATTAAATCCAGGAAAAAAACCTAAGGAATTCTTTCCTGCTGGCTTTATTAGCATTTCAGAAGCAGGTCCTAGGTCCTCTATGGGCACAGTCCATAGCATCATTTAATAATTCAGGCTTGGCTAGCAAAGCATGGATGTGTCATAGCTAAAAGTCCAGTCAAAGACACATCCATATGTTCAAGGTACATCTCGAAGGGAGGGTTCCCAGAGTGTTTCCTTCGGAGACCCACAGGTCAGCACGGAAGAGCTGCTCGCTGCCTTGCAGCCCTGAATGTGCCACTAATAACACTGGTAATACCTGACAGGGAAAATTTCCTGGCTCTTGCTTATCAATTAGCAAGAATTTATCAATTTCTGATCAATCACTGGCCTATCAGGACAATTAACCACACAAGTGGCTGACGCCTCTTTCCCAGCAGGTGGGTAACAAGCAAGCTGTTATTGCACAGTAATTTTAATTTTTTAAAATATTTATTTCCAAATAACCATTTCTCTTTATCTTGTTTCTCTTTATCTTTGCTGGTCCAATGCTGGCATCACTCTCAAGGTATGCATTGGTTGTGATGCTCAGTGTATCATTTCTCAGCAGTAAAACCCTTCTGTTCTACCAAAGTTGACAAAAACGATCCCCCCACGAGTGTTTTCCACACCACAGCAAAGAAAACCAGTTCCTTGACACTGAATATTGCAAAATAAAATCATAGCTATTGTGGGAAGCTTTGACAGACTATCTGGCAACTTTGAACTGTCTCTACAAATCATTAGATTGCAAAACATTTCTGAGGGAAAAACAAATTAAAAGGTCAAGTCTTTAACACACAAACATGCAAAAACCTCCACAATATTAATTATTTTCAGTGTAATGTAACACTAACTATTGCATATAGTTCTGTCACAGAAGAGGAAGAATTTAATTGTGTCAGTGTGATTGTCCTGGGAATTGGGGAGCCTGCCGTAGGTAGGGAGCTGGGTTTCAGCCTGCCAAGGCATTGAAAAGGCATTTCCATTCTCATGCCCCGTCCACCCCCTGCAAGCATCAGAACAAAGAGGTTTTATCTTCTCTTGTGCAAGAAAAAATAATAAATGAAAAATAAAATTATTAACAGCAAGTTCAGTAAAAAATGCGGGAATAATAATGGATGGCAACACTTTAATATTTCCTACCTAATGACTGCTTGGGATCACAGCCTAATTCAGCATCGCTGTTGCTGTCACCTCTGTGCTCCTCAAAGATGAACTTCAGGACCATTTCGGGCCTATGGACACAGGAGGCAGAATTTTATGATTCATTCCATCTCTTATGAGATGTTTTCATATTCAGCTGGGTTTTATTTTTCTCCTCCTTGTCCTGCAGTGAAGAAAAGTGATCCCAAAGTGTGGCAACTTTCTGTTCACTTAGGGATTTTATTTGCTTTAGTTTTCTTGTTTAGTTGAACTCCAGACACCAAAAAGGAAATATGGTTTTGTCATGGATGTTTTCCTCTAGATTTGTGTTGTTATAACACAAAATTATAAAAACCATGTAGCAGTTTCAGGTTAATTTGTAGTTATATTTGCTGGCTTATTTCATTGCATTATTAAAACATTTAGTACCGTATGTGTTATTAATATTCCAAAAAGTAATTAGCATATTTAATCAAAAACAATTAGGAGCAAGCATTGCTTCCCTTTTTAAGTGATAAAATATTTATGGCTGGAATAAGCAAATGGAAAACCAAAAAGCACTTTGAGGTGTTGATTTCATGCACAGAAAACAAAACAAAAAAACCCACCCAAAAGCAAGAAGGAGAAGATGCCTTCCAGCCTCCAGCCAGCCCCTGGTGGGTTTCTGGCTTTTCTTCCTCTCCAGGTTGACAATTATCATGTTATCATTTTAAACTAATCAAGTTTTGCTCCATTTTTCCCATATTTTAGTTAAATAAGATCACAGAGTTAGGAAAAAAACGCGGGAATCCCACCTTGGAGCCGGCTTTGTGCAGATCTTTCCTGTGAGACACAACCAGTGGTGGACATTGGTTTGTTTGGTCTTCATAGCAGGGACAGAGATGGGAAAGCTAAAAATGTGGTGGATCCAGGTCAAGAAATTCCTCATTTTATGTGGAATGGAGGGCAAGGAACATGAGGAAATACAAAAGAGCTCCCTGTCTTTCTGCTGGGCTTGTAGAGAGCTCTCTTGAAAGAAGCCATGTAACACTATAATAAATTTTCAACAGTTGTAAATATTTGACCAGAACTTCAAAACAAGATTAATACGTTGGTTTTAAGACCTTGAGGCCATTTCCTCTCACTTTTCCCTTGCCAAACTGCATCCTTCAATCAGCTCTGTTGACGCACCACAGGGGAACATCCCACCTACGAACTTTTCCAGGTACAGCACATCCCAAATGGATGGTGCTGTTTCCACGACCATTGGTGATCATTGCACAAATATTTTGGATTAGTTTTAAAATTCATGAGCAGGACAAGCCCTTTTCCAAGCGCTCAGTGAGTGGTTTTGTTCTGAGGCATTAAGATATAGAATTATGGAATGGCTTGGGTTGGAAGGGACCTTGAAGACCACACAATTCCACCCCCTGCCATGGCAGGGTCAACTTCCACTGTCCCAGGTTGCTCCAAGCTCTGTCCAGCCTTGCCTTGGACACTTCCAAAAAACAGGGGCAGCTGCATCTTCTCTGGGCAACCTGTGCCAGGCCCTCCCCACCCTCACAGGAAAGGATTTTTTTCTAATATCTCCTCTAAACCCACTCTCTTTCAACAGGGCCTTTACGTGGACTTTGCTGGTTGTTCTGTGCTTTTACATTAAAGAAGAAAAAACTGAACAAGAAGACACAAATCCTCATTTTCTGCTTTGCAGAGGAATAGGTTGTTTGCAGTGATTTGAAAACAACCCAAAAGCCCAGCCTGGCCAGGGTGGATCGGGATGGAACGAGCTGGAAAGCGGCTCCCGCACAAGTTTATAAATAGGCTGCGCTTCTCATCCTGAAACATTGCTCCACTTTGCCTGTTGTGCTGTAAATTAGCCAGTTACTCTTTAAACAGAGTCAAAAGAAACAAAATACATATGTAACGCTGCTGCCTGGAACACGTGAGGGGAGGGAAAAAAAACAACAACTTATGAAATGCAGAAAACATTTGTTCAAGTCTCCAAGGAAAATGAAGTCAAACCAAACAAGCATATAATATAGATGTACGCCTCATGGGCAAAGTTACCTCTAAGCCCATATGTTTTAACAAATTAAGAGGTAAATAATTTGCTGAAGGTACAGTTCAGCCACGTCAGAACACCTCTGGAAATGAGATATCTCTGCCTTTCAAGTGGTGCTTCTTATCAAAAGGTTTATTTCTCTACGTTTTAGAGTAGCACACCTTGTTTTGTCTCAAGACTGTAAGTAACTATTAACCCTTCAGGGCCTCTGCAAATGATGTGGTCATTTGAAGTCGAGGCTGCTTTGCTGCTCTCGTGTCTGCAAGCAGCTGAGAGAGATTGATAAAATTCAGGTTTTCAATAGGGGAAAGCCACGAGGGACTTCCCTGGGAATGAAAAGAGACACAGAAAGGTTACTACATGTGTCCTAGAGTCTGGTACATAATTCCACCGTTAAAAGTTTAATTTATGAAAAAAATGCTGGTGCGGTCCCCAAATGGTTAAATTCCACTCGAACTTTTCATTTTAGTTAGTCATGAATATATCTAACATACAGAGGCCATCAGCATCTCGCCACTAGAGACTATAAAGTCTACTTACATAGGGTTCCTGGGATTTTTCATGTTCTTATGGAAAATATCTCTGAAATCCCCGAGCTGAAAATTTTGATCTCATTTGTGGATGTGAGTGATGCTGAGAAAGGGTTGAAGAGTGAAGAGAACACTTTTCTCGCATAATTTCATTTGTCAGGAGAATCTTGCCGCTGACATTGGAAGAGTGATTTAATTGATTTTAATCATACACCTGAGATTGGGAAATTGAGCCCTCTGTCCTGAAAAATAATTCTAGGCTTCCATGAGAATGTCTAATTTGCAGCTAATAGTTTTTTTTCTTGAAGTTTTGTTATGAAGTTTAGAAAATACAGATCAAAGGCTGGCACGTAGAACTGCTTAGCACAGCCAGAGACGCCGAATCGGGGCCGTGGTGTTTCGGTCTTTCAGGAGTATTAACAGGCACATCTGCCTGGTTTTGGACAGGCAGGGAACAAAAGCTCTGACTAAAGAGCACAATTTGCCTTCAGAAAAGAGAGACTTTTATGTGCTGAGTACAACCCGAAGACTCGGAGTGCTGCCTCACTCCTGGACGTGTTTAATCCTTGATTTTCGCTTGTCATCGAGTACAGTGTTTATAAATTGTTCATATATGCCAAGGAGAGGCTCGTTGTGTGCCTCAGCATGCTGCAATGATTTATTCTAAATAAATAATACCTTTGTTTTTTATTTCTCAGTTCAAAATAAACAGCATTATTCAATTACAAATAATAATACTGAACACAACAACGAAGCCAAATAACTTTTGGATTATGAAGAACCAGTGTGCCTTATGTTTTTTTTCACCATGAAATCTCCATGATCTTTATTACCTCTATCAGCTGTTATTCAGAAGGGGATTACAGGCAGCAAGAAGTTTCACTTTCTCCAATGCTTCGACACTGAGGAAATAATTATATTACAGTACTTACATTGTTCCACACAATACAAGTTGTTTGGGATGTAAAACTCAATATTTTCTTTTCTGTAGCAATCCTGAAAATTTCCATATTGGATATGTGCTCAGAGAATTTTGTATTCCAAAACTGCACTGACAATGCCGTTAAATAACCATTCATTTTTTTAGTGTTCCCTCTTGTATGGAAACCAGAAAACAATATTGATTACATGGCCACTCCAAGAAGGTGGGACACTGCAGCAGAAACTGGAATAAGAAGTTTGGATGCAGAAATGGGTTTAATTTAAAGTGTTTCAGGGCTGAGCCAAGGCAAACACAAGTTTTCAGTTTGGAACTAAGGACTCAGACATCTTCTGTTTTAATCAGATGTTGTTTTTATAAGATATCTATAAGCTGAAATCTCCTTTTTCTGCTGAGGAATCAAATTGTTAAGGCAATCTTGGAACTTGTGATTGGAAAGACTGGCTTTTATTTTCTGGATGTACTGATATCTTGTGACAACTCCAAAACATTGAGAATTTGCCATCTTTCTTGCTTTTTTGGCAACAAAGTCTCTCCTGAAGGAGACACCATAAGTTGATAAGCTTGTGATTCGTGTTATTTCTGCAGTGGCAAAAATATTTATAGTGAAGGCCCTGCACATAGAGAAATATCAGCTTCTGGTGAGGCAGGGACAGTCCACGTTTTGGCACAGCTGCCAAAGCACAGGGGTGCCCTTTTTGCCCATATTAGTGAGGATTTGGGGTCTCCCTGACAGCTTGGGTAAATTTGCATTGGTCCTGCTCATGCACCTTTAGCAGAGGTTCTGCCGCTCCACAGAGCTTCAGGCTCCCCTGCAGAGGATTCCTTGCTTTTCCTAGTGCCTGGAAACAGGGATTAAATCACCAAAACAGCTGTTTGGTGGAGAGGAAATTTCCATACTGGGACAAAAGGAAATAGAACCTGGGCCTTGTGTGCCATGGCTGGGCACAGATCCATGAAATCCAACACAAGTGGAAAAATGTGTCCTGGCTGAAAAGCCACTCCGGGTGTGACTTACCAAGAGCAATTGCTCTGGAGGAGCTGTGAATCCAAGTGACCAGCCCAGCACACCAATCTCATCTTTCCCTTCTGTATCCAATGGGATACAAGTCATTATTGTGCTCTCCTGGCAAATTCAGTGTGGGAGAGGACAGAGCGATGAGGACCAGCCCAATGTCCAGCTCGTGAGTTATTTTAAGCCAGTGCATCACGTGAATATTGGTAGCCAGGGGATATACTCAGCCAGGAGGCCCCAAATGCTTGTTTAATAATTAGTTAATGTCTGTAAAGCGGTTTGAGGGTGACCAGAGCTGTGCAAGGGTTATTAGTGTACAAAATGCTGTGGCTCGTTGTACTCCTCGGGCTATAGCAACAACAACAATCTCAATGCCGCCTGTTAATTTTCCTGACTCTTTTATCATTGCCCTCCATTGGTGATTAAGTGTCGTTTGTCTTATAATTTTAATGTTATCTTTAACACACATAATAAAGTTTACATAATTATAGCCTATTAATATAATTTGCATGCATGTTACTGGCAAGGCACAGGAAATGTTTCATCACCCAGCGTGTAATTTGGCTTATTTAACCATTTCCTTTTAATTTTCATCAATAGATCAGCGTGCCTCCTAAATGGAGGTAACCTCAATAAATTCTCTTTTCAAGATCCTTATCTGTATTAAGTCTCTAAAGGTCTCAGTAGCAGGACTATGAAGTGCTGAAGGGGGAACGTTTCTGAATGTCTGCTGTGGGAAGTTTTAAAAATTCACATTTTCTTCAGACAAGCGTGGGTCTTCCTAATGAAACCTGGGAACGAGGTGCTCTCACGGAAGCTTTGAAAGTGTGTATGCACTGTACTTCATAGCTGAGCTGTAACAAGACTTTAAATGAGTAAACAGTGTTTAGATTGAACATGAAAAGAGTCGGCATGAAAAGACAGGTTCAAAATATTACATGATGCTTTGCAAAAGTGTAAATGTGCCCGCCTTTATTTTTTTTTTTTTCCTCTTGGTAAATGGCAAACGTTTACAACCCAACTAAAACAGTACCAAGAGAAATCCTGTGTTTGCTCTTTGGAAGATATTCAATAAATTATAGTGAGCTGCAAATGTCACTGGATTGGGAACTGTAAGAGCTTTACCTTTAAGTCTTTAAGTAAAGACTTGCAGCTGGTGCAGTGGCTTGGTAATCCCTAATGATAAGCTGCTTTTAATGTGGGGGTGAGGCAGTTTTCACACAGATATTACTGCATTAACCTTACTCTAGGTACAGTGCAGGTGTGCACAATATTGTGCTTTGCAGCCTTCCCTACTTTATTCTCCCCGAGTATCCGAAGCCTGCTTTAACAGATCCTCTTATACCATGCTGAAAAGATTGCAGTTCAAGCCTATTATCAACAAAAACCTGCCAAAAGGGCTACATTGTCAGACTTTATGATGGTACTAACTATTCTGTTGTTCTCTGGAGACCAAACTTAGACCATTAAATTCACTTCATTTGTGATTTCAGTGACCTGGGCTGCAGACATCGGGCTCTTGATGTAAAATGTTAGTACAGGAATCAATGGTACCATCTAGTTCCCCTTAAAGTATATCATAAAAGCATAATGGTCCTCTTCTAAACAAAAGGTGACACTACTCTTGTATAATACAATTATATGGGGATGATGTTTTCAGCAGAGTTTATTTGATATTATGATGTGCAAAGACTTTCCACATTGAAATAAACTGCGTAGCTGAGTTCACTCCATTATTTTCAATAGACTGACTCCATTGTCTGCACTGGAATATAGATAATTTTCATACAGTGGGGAGCTATTTTCATATCCTCTCCATGAAATAGATGAGATTATAAACAGGCTGGGATTACTCAAAAACCAACACAAGCCATGTCTACAGAGCCATTTAAGACAAAGGCTGCCTCCGGAATGGTCTCCTTTGATCGGGAGGCTCTCAGGACTTGCTCCGTTTATTTGACAGATGACAGCTATTTATAGCAAATGTGTAGCATTTTTGAAAATTAAAATTTTACTGGTGGAATTTAAGGGTTATTTTCCACTCCAGGGACTAACATTTCTATGAAAAAGGGCCTTTTTTTTTTTTATACAGGCACCATCTTCAGTGTTAAACCTATTTGTAAACAAACGCATTGCGATAGCTCATTGTCAAACACTGAACAGGTTTATAATTAATGAAATTGCTGAAACAAAATAAATGGAGAATTAATACAGCTGCCAGTATGTTTGTGTTGTTGCACAAGTGAGGAGATACCGCTGCTACCACAGACTTGACACTGGGAGCTTTTTGCAGCTAACCAGAGGTGAAAACAAAGCCAAAAGCAATGCAAACTGCGGTGTTTGCCTCTGCCAGAGGGTCACAACTAAGCCAAAAGAGCAAATGTCAGGATTATCCAAAAAATCACAGATCTGGGTGTTCTCCCCTCACTTCCTTTTGAGCTATTTTCCCATTTTAAGTGTGAAGGACATTTCAGGGGGCCAGCTCTGATGTGGGGTGAGGGTGAGGTGGTGTCCGATTACGTCTTTTGTGCCCTTTGCAGGAACTGGGAGGTGTAAGAGGGTCACATGGAGGGTTACTGCCAGGCCCGGGAGGATCATGGATGATGCCAAGCTCAAGAGATACCACAAAAATCCAGCATCCTGGAAAAGGGGCTGGGAGTGGGAAGAGTGGAGGTGTGTGCTGAAGGCACAGCAGTGACTGGGGGCCCGGCTACCCCTGCTGGCATCATATTGCTCAGTGTAGTCACCTCCTGTGGAGGAGTGATTTCCTTCCTGCCATGATGTGGCTCTGGCCTGGGGTCTTGCCCAAAGGTCTGGAATGTGTTTGTATTTTTACAAAGCAATAATAACAGAAATGTATGTTTAAAACTTGTTTGAGAGATCATCAGGGATGACTTGCTTGGTCTGCCAGCCTTGGGGTTCCGGTTCTCCATAACAGCCCAAAGGCTGGGCACATTCCACCATCAGGGATGAGGGATATGCTCCCTTGGTGTGCTTTCCATTCTCTGTTCTTTGTTCTTGATTTCTCACTTAAACACCAACAGTTCTTTCTCCTTCTGCTCGAAGGAACCTCAGTCTTGCTGCTGGAATAAAAAGTTTCTCCTTACACCAGTTAACATTTTTTGGCCTTTCTAATTCTAATCTTCAAGACTTTCCCCTCCTTTTCCCCTTGCAGAGCTTTGTCACCCCGAGCCAAATAAAACATTAATGGGAGATTTGGTACAGGGCAGGAGAGCTTGCTTCACCGAAGGGAAGGGTGTCCACGAGCTGTGGAGCTTTTGGGTGGGTTAAAGACAGAAGACATGAGAATAAACCAAGAGCAACTTCATCCTAATTGCGTTACTTCATTATCCAGGCCCTTGCCTTCTGCTGGCGTTGCCTCCCGCTGTGTCCAAAGGGCAGGGAACTGGGGAAGCAAATAGGTCATTCCACAGGGTGCTAATGCTGCAGCCAAAGCCAAACCCCAGCAGCCCAAGCGTGACCATTAGCGCAGGTTTCCTTATGAATGGTTTTAATTACTTCTAATCAGGGAGACTGGGAACCCAAAGGGTGCCTCGCTCCTTCCCCCATTGGGTGTTTGCTGTTGCTTTTTTTAATGCCTGCTCTTGATGAACAAAAGTCTTGCAGCTGGACAAATGTTCTTAATTAAGCTGAGGCAGAAGCAGATATTCCATGGATATCAGGAGTTCCCTCAAACATCACTTTTGAAGGACATTGAGTTGCAAAAAGCAATTGTTGTCCAGTGTTTGATACTGCACATATTTGCCATTTTTTAAAATTCTAGTTCCAAGCCTGCCATCCTTATGCTTTCTAGGATTTCTCCAAAATAATCTGAAAGTTATTTAAAAATGTAAATTAAGAGTGGTTCCCACATCTCATTTTTTTAATGGTCACCCAATGAGAGAAAGAAGTAGGAAATTGTTCAGCACAAAAATTTAGTGTTTCTAAATGGAGAGTATAAATCAAACAAAAAATCCTAAACTTGGATTTCTTTGCATTTGACATTTCTTTTTAATATATACAGAAGCTTTATGGAGCCTGATACCCAAAGTTTACCATGTCTCAGAGACAGCAAAATATGGGAAAAAATAGGTCAGTATTTTTTATATGTATATTGACTGGACTTGTTTCTTGCACCGATTTGTTTCATGAAAAGGAAAGAAAGATTTTCTCCAAATGCAAAATTTTAATAGTTTTGGCAAGTAGTGTCATTTAAGTTAGAAGGTTTTTTACCACTTCTCTCACTAATTTGGGATGAAATAAACTGATCCAATATCCTGCAGAACCTCAAAAACACAAACTTGAGCATCCTGTGTGCTTAAACATAAAGATTTCTTTCCCAATGTGGTTAACGGGAGCTGTAGGGGAGTTGCGGGCCTCGCTGGAGACCACTTGGACACTACAGGAGCTCCTGGCTTGGGGCCTCCCTCCTCCTCCATCCATGGAGCAGGACACCAGGGAGCTCCAGACCCCATCCCTCTCCCCTTCCACAGACCCTGCCCATGGAGCACCGGGACAACCATGCCCCCCACACCTGGATACCTGTTGAGACAAAAATGGGGTGCTGCGAGCTGAGCCTGGCGACAAAAATCGCTCTGAATTGCTCTCAGTTTGAGCACCCGTGTTCATCCTTTTGGGAAAGTTTATGCTTTAGGCAGAGCTTTTCTACAAGCTTTTGCACCACACGTGTATACATTATAGCTCCAAATTGCCTCCAAGCTGACAGTCTTTCGGGTGCATTAACTACTTTACTACCAAAGGGGCAGCAGGATTAATATACATATTTTTAAACTGCCGAAGCGAAATATTTCAGCTCGGTCTTTTCTACAAATCTTTGCCTTGGTGTTCAAACCTGCAAACGAGCCCATCAGCAACAGCTCAAGTCCATCAAAACCCCTCAGCACCTTGATT
This sequence comes from Lycocorax pyrrhopterus obiensis, assembly GCA_014706295.1. Classification (NCBI taxonomy): domain Eukaryota; kingdom Metazoa; phylum Chordata; class Aves; order Passeriformes; family Paradisaeidae; genus Lycocorax; species Lycocorax pyrrhopterus. Next base: position 34,535,869 of record JACSVZ010000008.1, read on the forward strand.
GATAAATGGGGCGTGTTTACACTGTGGTTCCTGCACGTTCTTTTCTGTCAGCGCTAATTTATCTGAAAGTCTTAACCTGTGCGTTCAAAATTCAGGAGCATTTTATAACGAGGGCCGCGGAAATAAATCACGGCCTGCAAATAATATTCAAAGAAGTGGGTAAAGTCTGTCACTGCACGAGTAGCTGTGACACACAGACAGACAGACACATTAACCTCCCAGAAATCCGGAGAATCCAACCTTTCAAGTGTTGCCGCGTGCAATTCTTCCAGAAAAAGAGGCGCGGAGCATTAAAGCTTTAATATTGAAAGCCTCCACCGAAGACAGAGAAAGGTGGAGTGGGGGGAAGAAGGAGTTCAACACACAGCTATTCTGGATAGATTTATATTATTAGGCTCAGATTATTATTATTATTTTCACTGCAGGCTTCCCTTCTGCTTGCAGGTGAGGCAGGTTTTGTGCCCAGCCCTTCCCCGGGTGCGCGCGGACCTCGGCAGTACACGGGGCTCTATTAAAGCCGCTGTTCAATAGTTTGGTGATATTCAGACAATATTGAAACATTCCCAAATGAACTTTGCAGGGAGACATTTTCATTCGCTGCCTCCCTCCTCATGCATATTAACAAATGGTATGCAAGGCCTCATTTAATTCACTGATTTTACATTCGGATCACTTTCTCTTTTACAGCTATTTTTACCGGGCTTCATTAATCTTTGTTGAATACAATGGCATACATCTTTAATGCGGCCGCTGTCAAGTCATATTTCAGTAAGAGCTGCAAACTGAATGACAGCAAGCAATATTAATAAATTTAACATAGACTATATCAATTTTTAACAGAATGAATGTGGAAAGCTAAATGTATTATTTTTCGTTTAAATCATAGGGTTTATCACCGGTTAAGTAGCAGCGATTTCGGGAAACTTGTGACGTGCCGTACAAATAGATTTACATCTCATTAATAAGTAAATTAGGCAAATGCCTTTCAAGTTCAGACAAGTACATAAGTGTAATCTCCATATTAAAGGAGTAGTCTTTGATAAACCACTGAGGAATTGCAGCAGCCAACTATGTGACATGTTGCCAGTGCCTGAACTCTTCCACATTCCCACCTTTAATTACACTGGTTCATTACTAAAGAGATAAGTGTCTCTCCAGTTAAGATTCTATAAATGAGCAGCATGCGGGATCCTCCCAAATCATTTTTGCAGAAACCATGAAAAGGTGGTAACAGTTATGAAAAAACGAATTATCACCTGCTCTCTTTCTTCCTTCCCTGTAATAACATTAAAATATTAAGATGAATTCCTTTTAAATCTCGGGAAGAAATTGTCCATTAAGAGATGCTACTTTGTTTAAGAAAGAAAGAAGTGTTAAAAAAAAAAAAGAAATGAAAAAGGGAAAAAAAAAAGAAAAGAGAAAACTCTTCTGAATTTTTTTTTAATTTCCCTTCATAAATCCCAACAGAGATAATTTGCTGTAAAATTTAAACCCAGTGAGAACTTGTCTGTCTGTGTTAAATAAAAAAGTTACGGTTGGTAGGAGACATGTTTTTGCAGTAGCTTTAGCGATTATAGGAAATTACATGCAAAGCCAGAGTTCTGATCCTAAGTTAATTTATAATTGGAAAAAACTTATTAATTAGCTATGTCATTCTAATTAAGAATTAGAGGAGTGTGCATTAGAAAGTCAGTCAATATCCAGCTGACAGAATTAAAAAAAAACCCACAGAAGTCTGCAAGCTCCGTAGCTCTGTCCACCGTCTCCCTTGTCATCTTTTCAAGGATTTTTCTGAATGTCTAACAGAAATTAGCACAGTAAATACAGATATCAAAGGAAATAAATTGGGAATTTTGTCGGCCTGGAAAGGAAACCCCTAAACTGAGCTGGCAGATGTACTTTACAGGGCACCTTTTGGGCCTTTCTGGGTGATTCTGAAATGCAGCTGGAGTTCGGAGCGCTCCATCCTCCTGCATCCAGGGAAAGAAGCACCTGCATCCCTGCGGTGGTACCCACAGTCCCTGCATCCCTACTGTGGTACCCAGCAGTTCCTGCATCCCTGCCATGGTACCCAGCAATTCCTGCATCCCTGCAGCTCTATCCAGCAGTCCCTGCATCCCTGCAGCTCTATCCACCAGTTCCTGCATCCCTGCAGCTCTATCCACCAGTTCCTGCATCCCTGCAGCTCTGTCCAGCAGTTCCTGCATCCCTGCTGTGGTACCCAGCAATTCCTGCATCCCTGCAGCTCTATCCAGCAGTCCCTGCATCCCTGCAGCTCTATCCAGCAGTTCCTGCATCCCTGCTGTGGTACCCACCAGCACACACTTGCCAACACTCAGGCAATCACTCTTCCTACAAGAAACACCCAAAATATTCACGGATAAAGACAAAGGAACCGGCTCTGAGGCCCTGCCATGGTCGCATGGGGAAGAACTGCAAATTTTGCCAATATATTTATGTATGAACAGAGTGCAGGGATGTGTACATTTGCCTACATACTATATATTTATTCCCATCCCACCAGCCGCAGTCCTCTTGGTACATTCCCCCTTTAGGCCCTTTTTCCGAGATTATTATAATTCATTCTTTAAAAAACACCCCATGTGTAAATATTTTTTTGTTAATGTTTTTCTCTCTCCAGTGTGCTGGAATTTTAAAGAGCGCTTTAATATGAAATTAGATAGAAAGTTTTGACCTTTTTGTGATTAAAATAATATGCATGTTACTGATACAGGCTTCATAGGTTGAAAATCTACTTTTATTTAGGCAAATATTGAAAGAGAGACAAACAGACTCGACGAAATGTGAGGCAGAGCCTGGATGAAAATAAAACCAGTTCTTTGCATTCAGAATTGGCAAGGCTGGAAATACAAAAGGAGAAGTAAAACTATAAAAGTTAATGTCTGAGATAATTGCACCCTCCAAAAATAAAATAAATAAATAAAAATTTTAAAGTAGTCTGGCCTGAGCCTTTCACTTTGGTATAGATCTTTCTCCATCCTTTGCTTTAAATTAGAGTAAAGGGAAAAAAAAAAAGCTGGAATGCTCAGTGATGGAATTCAGTATACTTATTTGAATACCAAAAGATGACCCACTCCTAACGATATAAAAAATCTTTTGCATTAGCAAATTTCTCTTCTGTGTTTGTTTTGCTAGCACAACACAATATTCACTTAATATGCTACCAGTATCTTATCAAGTTAATGATCTGTTGTATGTATAGATTAAGCTTGTTACTCATTTGAAATTAGATCCAAAAGCACTGCTGTATGGAAATTTGAATACTTTGGGTTTTTATGAAATTATGGGACTTTCATGCTTTAACAGTCTGTAGACAGCCTTAGCAGGACAGCAAGAGCTGGCTTTGTTAATGTGACATTACGCAGAGATGCTGCTTAGACTGATTTAATGGATCTCAAAATCCAATTGTGTGGAGCTCCTCTCCATTTTCAGCTCCTCAAGCTCAAAAATATAAAGGTTGCTGTATGAAACATATCCAAGGAGTTGGATTTGGAAGAAAATAATGTAGTTTAGATAAGCCACCTCTTGCAGCCATCACTGGGTGTCCAAGTGACCAATGCCAACTGCTTGTGACATCCTGACGTGTGTGTTTGTGTATTTTCAGGAAAAAAAAGGGAAAAGGCAAATACAGATCGAGTTAAATCCTAAAGTCATGGAACATCCTTTAGCAGGACTGTAGCTGGTACTGGTCCCTGCTGCAGGTCTTCCCAGAGCCTCCTACCCATACACACCACATGCTGTTACCTAATTCATGGCAGTCTAGAGGCTGAAGATGAGGTATTTCTTATGGGTTTTGCCACAGCAGATGGATGCAGGAAATACAGGGTCACGCTGCTCAGAAGCATTCTCCTTTGTGCCATTTGTTTGCTTTCTCCCATTCCAAAAGGAGTGCAGGATATTCAACCTCAGGAAGCGCGCTCGGAGCGCTGCTGTTCCCATGGAGCATCAGCTTCATGAACCTCCAGGAACTCCAGGAATCAAACATCTCTCTGGTGTTCCTGGGACCTCACGTGTTTTGGATGGTTTTGGATGTACAGGTACTGGTTTCTCATGTGGTTTTGGATGCACAGGTACTGGTTTCTCATGAACTGGTCTGGAGAAATGCAGATCCTCGGAGCTTTGCTGGCAATTTTGCCAGAGTGAGTTGAAGCAGATTTGGGCCCACACCAGCTAAAAGCAGCACAGTTTCACCAGCACTGTCTCTGTGCATTTCCTCAGATCACTTAACAAGGCAATCAGTACCTTTATATCCCAAATCCAGTCCAAGTCAATAGTGTCTTATTGTCAATATTGTCTTAGCTTATTCATGTTATAACCACCTGCTTTTTTGGGGGGTTTCCAGACTCATCCTATTTTCTTTTTGTTTCTCCTTCATTGCTGTGACCCCACATCCCTGGGAAGGCATTTCCCTCCTGGCAAGGCTCTAAGCCCATTCCAGCTGGGAATTTGGGGCTTGACTTCCTGCAGAATTTTCCTGAGTGCCAGGGGTGCAGGTAGAAGGAATGGCTGGCAAAAAGTCAAGGCCAAGACGTGCAATGGCCTGAGCCCCGTGGGAATGGTTTCCACGCCCTTTTGGAGCGCTCCAGAGGGCTGAAGTGCCACACATGACAGATCTGCAGTGGCAGTGGCGTGGTTTGGGTCTCCCCACTCTCTTTTCTTGCATGAGTAAAAGGGAGACACTGCCTGGCATCACCCTCCAGGAGTATGGAGAGATGATGCTGGTCCAGACAGAGGGAAAGGTCTGTGAATGAGCGTGTTTGCAATCATCTCAGGGCAAAAGATCCCCCTCATCTCCTTTTTCATCATTTACAGATGCTTTATTCACAGTTACAAAAGACTGGCTGGGGATTACTCCATCTTCTCCTCAGCCAGGCTGAAGTTTGGATGTGCAGCTATTTGAGGGATGAAAAAAATGGCAAAAAGACTTTTTTGGGTTTTTTTTTTGTGAGTCACTGCCCAAGAACTGGTGCAAGTTTCTGTGGTTGTTGAAGCTTTCTTCTTAAAACGTTAATGTAAAGGGAGGTCTGGGGTGTGCTGCATCGAACACCCCACGTTACCTCATGGTGCTGCAGCACCAGCGTGCTTGGATTGTCCCTCAATGATCATGGGAAATGCGACCCACCACCCTAAAATAATTACCCCTGTTCATTACACAGCTGAATTAGACTGGCCCCAATCAATGGCGTTAATGAAATGCCATTTATTTAAAACCCAACCCTTAAGAGAAGCGCGTTGGGGATGCCGGGGCAGTGTGCTGCTGTTTGGGGCACACCAAGGCTCACAACCCTCTGTGTGGGTGACGTGGAGTTATGGCTTGGATGGTGGGGACAGGTGGAGCATCCCTGGAAAAACAAAGCAATCCTGGATGGACAGAGCACCATTGGGCAGGCCGAGTACTCCTGGCTGGACAGAGCATTGCCGGGTGGACAGAGCATCACCAGGTGGACAGAGCATCACTGGGTGGACAGAGCATCACCAGGTGGACAGAGCATCACGGGGTGGACAGAGCATCACCAGGTGGACACAGCATCACCAGGTGGACAAAGCATATCCGGGTGGACAGAGCATCACTGGGTGGACAGAGCAGCGCTGGGTGGACAGAGCATCACCAGGTGGACAGAGCATATCTGGGTGGACAGAGCATCACTGGGTGGACAGAGCATATCCGGGTGGACAGAGCATATCCGGGTGGACAGAGCATCGCTGCACCGCTGCCACCGAGATGCTGCAAAAAGGGAAACTTTGGCTGTGCTCCCTCTTTTCAAAATGCAACTATGTAAAGGTCACAGAGGAGGAGATGAAACTAGTTGTAATAAGGAAGGAGAAATAAAAAATAATGACAGAAATAAATTGTCATAAGAGGGGATACAGTTATGATTTATTGTGATATTCTACAAATTTGGAGGTGATTAAAAGCCACCTAAAATTCACATTAACAAGTCACATAAAAATGGAATTAAACTAGTGGGCATAATGTGGCAGGGTATAAAGAAAAATCATGACAGAAATAAATTGACAGAAGAATGATACTATTCAAGTTTTACTCTGTCGCGTCACACTGACAGGAGACTAGTATTTTAATTTCAGAGTTGTGGTTGAGTTTTTGGAGTTCATTAAAGGCCCACATTAAGAATCTCATAAAAGTGAGAAGAAATTAGTGACCATAATGTGGCAGAGGAAATAAAGAAACAATAATGACAGAAATAAATTGACAGAAGAATGATACACTTAATGTTTCACTCTGACACCCTCTATTAATAGGCCGCTGCAAGCTGGAGCAAATGTCATTCATATTTTAGCCAAAGTATACCACTAATTAGGCTGGCTTTCTGCACTGGAATTAAATTTGAGATCCCTCACCTTTAGAGTGGGATCATTTGAATTCGAAAGAAAAGAGCTGGTGACAGAAAAAAAAACTTTCTGCTCGGGCTCTTCTAATGAGATAAAATTCCCCCTTCTCCCCATTTCCTAGCTATAATTGCTGATTATGTTGTTACACAGGAGCGGCTCTCCGCTCTCTCCTCCCCATCATTATGATTTAGTCTGGCATATCGGGGTGCTTCAAACACGGACTGAAGTGGTTTGAGTCTAATTTAGCACTCATTTAGGCCGCAGGTACCGACGAAGGTAAACACCGCATTGTTATAATTAATTACCCCTTAGGCCTAGCCAGGCCAGCTCTGTTTCAGCTGACCCTTATAATAATAAGGCTTAGGGGCATATTGTATTTCTTTTGACAGATTAATTAGAAATTCAGCCGTGGAGGTACAAAGCAACTCTGTCATGAATATTTAAATGGACTGACACAAAAAATCATGAAAGGGCTGCTGAACTACATGACAGACAGGGGATATTAGCCAAGTGATTCTAATCAATAATCTCTTGATCTCTTACATATTAATACACTGCCTGCTGTTATTAAGCTCCATAATAAGGAAGGGGAGAGAAAGTTAGTGTAGCTCTGCTGTAGGGCTCGCCGGGCCCCCAGTGTATACACTAACTGACGGAGAAAATGCACAGAGGAGCCGAGCCTCAGCCTCTTCAATCTCATCCAATCTTAAGGAATGGCAGCTCTGAGCATCGCTGGCCGGATAATTATTGGCCCTGACAAGGTGAAGGCGTTTGCAGGCAAATGAGATGGGAAGTAGGATAAGTCCCCAGACCACCCAGTGCAGGGCACGCTCAAAACCAACCGCGCGCTACCGCTCGGGCTTGTATTTGCTTTAGCAGGGGAAATATGGGAATCACAGCGCTTTTGAGTCGTGTTGAAGGGTCAGTGACAGTCGAACACCGGGAGCTTGCTGTTACTGTTGTTAATGTTAACTTTAACACCAAGTCAACTGGATTTACCCCCGGTCCCTTTGCTCATCTCCTATAACATCAAGGCCACCGAGTGAATTAAGCAGCGTAGTAGAGCTGAATATCATCTAAATTCATTACAGCCAGTTCCTCCCATAAATGGGGGAGGAAGCGCCGGCGTTGCTCGGGAAATGTGCCGCCTCCACAGCACCAAAGACTTCCTTTGTGCTGCTCAGGCTCGGGCTTGGGGAGAGAGTGAGCGGCATCTCCGCACCGGCGCTGGGTAAAGGGGGTTGGTGTAATGAGGGCTGCGGGTACTGCAGGGCTAAGATGTTCTCTTATCTCCCAAAAATGAGCCCCACAACGTGCTCGTGGTGCGAGGGAAAGGGCTCAGCTGGAAAAGGGAACTGGACCAGCTCCAGTATCTGCCTAAACAACTTAAAAAAAGAGATTAAATGACAGGAGCAGGGAGTGATTATTAACATATTTAAATCGCATGCACACAATGTTCAGATGGGATTAGAGAGACGATGTCGGATTTTTTAAAAATGATTCAAGAACCAAAATATTAGACACGCTTTTTTTTCTTTTTCATTTTATTTTCTTTTTTTGTTCTAATTAAAAGGGAGTCACAGGTTCAGTGCTCACCCCAGGTCACCTGCAGCCCTGCCCATGCACACGCTGTGGGTGCAGCATCCTGGCCGAGGCCAGGTGGAGACAATTCAGATTTCAGAGCTGGGTTTGCTTCGTCACAGAAAACCCCACAAACGTTGCAGGACTCAAAGTGAATTTGCCTAATTTCCCTGGGACAGATGAGCAGAGGAGAGGGTCAGACAACACATCTCTGTGTGCAGAACAGATTTGATGCCACCTGACTCCCATGGCCTTGGTGTCCCACTTCTAACAAATCCAGACTGGAACTGACAGTGAAATCAGAAGCCTCTTAGTCCCTGAGAACTCATCCTTTATGTCTACCCTTATTTTGTTCTTATTTTTGTTCTTATTGTTATTTTGTTCTTATTTTGTCTCAATTAGGTGTCTCTGAGCTATCTGCAAATAAATGCCGATTGAAGTGAAAAAACAGTGGGAGCAGCTTGATAAGCAACCCCAAAACACCTAGGACCCCAGTGCTAGCAGAAGAGGATTTTGTTAGGTTGTTATACCACTCCTGACCAGGTGAGAACCCTCCTGGAATTGGGATCTGCCTTGGGAGCATGCCCTGGGTCTCATTGCTGTTTCTGTCTCCTGCAGGTGCTGCAAAAGGGACTTAAAATATTTGCATGGGGAGAGGGTTCAGAGCAGTAGGGAATCATGCCCAGCTCTCTGGCAAGCTGTGACAAGATGTTATTTCATGTTGTGATTGCACATTGAACGGTTTCCTAAACTCTGTTACAAAAATCCTACATTTACGGGCACGGTGCCATCATATGGTGAGTAAAGAAGCCCTGTCCCATTTACAGGCTTCATCTGGTGAAGCTTCACTGCTCCGAGTCAACTCAGCAAATGCTTTAGGTTTTGCAGGAGCACCGAGTTAAAAATACCTAAGTCTGAAAAGAGCTTTTACGCTTAAAAAAAATCCTGCTATCCTGAATTTATCAACACTTATATTTGCAGGTCACACTTTACTTACACTTATAAGTTTAAGCCTAACCCTTCTCATTACTTCAATGCTGCTTTCAAACCTCTAATGCATATTTAAGTGGTAGCATTAAAAAACAGTGTGTCAACTGCCATTGATGTGCGATGTAGGGCACTGACCCTTTGAAGGCATTATCATGTCATTGGACCCATTAAGTGCAGCCATTTCTGTTGCTCTTAATTGGGTTGTGCAGTGTGGAGCAGTTGCAAGTGGCTACAGTTTATACCATGAATTATAATAACAATAATAGTGGGTAGAGATCTGTGTGGGCACCAAGAACGTGCTCAGAGGTGGCTGAGAGCGTCGCCTCTACTCAGCTTGTCACCCCTTCCTTTTAAAAGTAACAGAGGTTTAATTTACAAGCTCAAAATCAGTGTGTGGGCACTACTCAGTCTATGGCTGTTAATTAAACAGAGCCTTGTCTTCCAAAGCATCCTTACTGGGCTGGTTCTGCTCATGAAATAATGTGCTGTTCCCCACAAATCCATTTTTTTTTAAGTATCTGGCCCCAAAAAAGAAACCCGATACATCCTATCTGCTCTTGGTCGGAAACAGCAACTTCTCTTTCCTTCATTTAATTTTTTTTTTCCTTTTAAAAAATTGGATGTCAGGATTCATTTGGACTAAGGCCAGGCTATTTTATGGCAAGTTTCAGCAGCTGAAAATATTTGCATCTGATTTATAAAGTTTTGCAAATGGCTGTAAACCTGAGACAGAGCCTAACGATGGTGGCACTGCCTGCCATGCTGTTACAATTAGAGCTTGGCCCACGCCGAGCCCCTGGCATGGAATGACCTGAACTTTGGAGCTCGGGATGTGTTTCCAGGGGCCAAATCAAACCTTGAGGCCCTACCACTCCTGAAATGTGGAGATTTCTGGATCTGCCTCAAAATTTCCTAGCCAGGACCCATTTCCAATAATTAGTAGCGTTGTCTTTAAATATCAATGGAAGTCATGATGGTTTATCATTTGCAGCTGGACATGCATGAGTGCCCTTCTCGCTGGTCTGGTGCTCCCAAAGAACAGATAATTAAGGACAAGGAAAACAGACTGGGAGCAAGAGCCAAATGAAATGTCCAAATGCAAACTGTGCAGTAATTGCAATGGTAACAGTGGTGATGACAGCAGCAATCATTTCGAGCCTAGCAGCTTTGTTTATAAAAATGTTAGCAAAAGGTGCAGAGCTGGAAACAAATAACTTTACCTCAACCCTTTTATTGCAAAAACATAATAAAGTGCAAGCCAAGGAGTAAATTCATTGCAAAGTCATATTAAAGGTTTTGGACCAAAGTGAAGCTGTTACAAACTACATCTGTAAAAATTGTGTAATTATTATGGGTGGGTAAAATCTGGCAAGAATTATTTTCTTAAGTAAAGCGTAAAAGAGAACAGATGTGCTGTAACTGACACATTTATTTTTTGCCAGTTTCACTAATTCTGGACAAAAAGTTGCTCTCATTTATCATATTATTCAATGGATTTCAAATTAGCGAGGCGAGGGTGACTTTTTACACTGTCCCAATTTTAATGCCTGAGAAAAGAAGGGGGGTGGCGAAGGCTGTCTCACTGAAAGAAAATTAATTTGTTTTATTGGGCACTGAAAAGCCAAGCCTTTTGTCAAACAGAGAAGCAAACATATATTTGGAGGGAGAGCTAGGTCACTAGTTAAATGTCAAGGTCTGCTAAAATCAAAAGGTAGGAGGGGTGGGTGACAATGAAATCTAAGTAGAAAACCATAAATGTAAAGAAACACCACGATTTCTGGGCTAGGGTGGAATGAGAAAAATGGCCAAAGACAAAGATAGGCAGCCTGGGTCTGGAAGTAATTACGGCCAAGTGAAGACAACTGAATTCCATATTACTTTGGTGGATGTCTGTAAAGGCAGTTTGGGGAGGTATTTTGGTAAGGTTTACTTTTTGGAGCTTAGCAACATAAATTTGTTGTCACTGAACTATTAAATAAAATAGACACATGTTGGCAAAGAGTGCAGAGCCGAGGGATGGAACTGATTAAGGGACAGCCTATGAAATAATAGCTTAAATGGGCCCACTGCAGGATTTTAATATCCCATGACAACACTCAATTGTCAAATTCTGCTGGAGTGTCCAGGATGCTACTAAAATTAAGCCAGAAATTCCTAGATTTATTCTATTTTTTTTACAGCTAAGAACAGGAAATGCCAGTAAGCTGTGAGAATCGAAGCAAGAAACAAGAAACTGGGAAGAAAAGAGGATGGCCTAAAATTTTATGAGATTTCTGCCATTAAATCTATAACAAATGTCTTTCACCTACACACGATAAAGAGGCAATGTGGGATTTTAATTGGACTTTTGGCTTTTCTTCATTTGATTTAAACCTAGGTAGAATTTCAAACAATAACACTGGAACACCTGGTTAACACGTTAGATGATATGTATAGTTGTAAATTGTGGTTTTAATAGGTGCTCACTGGGGGATTGCAAAGGGTCCCATTGTTCAGCTTGGCAGATATTAAAAAAAGTTCATGAACTACTGGGATTTAAAGCCCACTCACATGATTTTAATATTACTCCAGTAATGTAATTTGATAATTTGACCAAACTTGTGGCCAATTTGTGGACAGAGACTCCGATGGTCACGTTACGTGATTAAAGCACCCTGATACAGGACTAAGCATAAGGCCCGGTTTAATTTATTGCAACAGGCCAAGCTGGAGAACAGCACCAGTGACTGAAATCTGATAATCATCATATTACATGGGCATAATCAAAGAAACGCCCAGAGGAAACCTGCTGCCAAGAAAAAACAGCCCAGGAACACTCAGCACATTTCTCCACTGCAGGAACCACCTGAGTAAACCTTTTTGGCAAGGAAGCTTCCTCTTCCTTCCTGGTTCCAGAACAAGGACTCATCAGGCTTAAAAGACACCAACCACTGGAAATGATCTTTTTTCCTAAGTTTTTAAGAGTCTTTGGTCTATTTATGCCATCTGAGTTTCTGTTCTGCCTTTAGTCCTTCATAATCAACAGAAGAAAGAGGACTGATGAAGTGGAGGGATTAATGGAGCTGGTTTGGATCAGGAGAGCACATTTCAAGGAAATCCCACCTCATTCCCCCTCCCTGCCCCACGTTTTGCTTTGCAGAGAGGTTCTCCAGCGTGTGAGCTCGGGATGATTTAACCTGCACAGACCCCGCTGGCTGATTGGTCCTCTACCCTCCCCAAATGATTGAGCAAATCAAGGTGCCATCCAATGCAGGATGTCATCAGCTGGTTGAGAGCACCAACGGATCACAAAAGCCAACATGGATGGTGGGGCTCAGCTCTGTGGTTGGTGGTGGTGCTGAGCCTCCTGCCAGGGCCAAGTGTGGGGTTGTGTCCCATCCTGGGATGGTTCTGTCAGACATCCTCCCCCGTGGCTGAGGGCAGTGCTGAAGCGCTCTCACCACAGCTGGTTCCCCATCCTGCTCCTCCCAGCCCGCTGGCCTGAAGGATCTCCTACTCCAGAACAGCTCAGCCCTTGAACTTGCCTCTGCTCCCATGTGAAACACCAAAGTTGAAAACTTCAATGACAGAATCACAGAGTAGCTGGAGTTGGAAGGGACCCAGAAGGATCATTGAGTCCAACTCTGAAGTGAATGGTCCATACAGGGATCAAACCCACAACCTTGGTGTTGTCAGCACCATGCTCTGACCAACTGAGTTCATCTCAGGGTCAGACTGTCAACATTTCCCCCTTCCTTCTAGAGTTGATGCTGAAGAGATCTTGGGGAGAGTTATAAATGTTCAGAGATAGGTTTTTTTTGGTTGTTTTTTTGTTTTTTCCTTGGAATACTTTACCCTTCCACATACAGCAGCAAAGTTTTCCTCTGCTATTCACCTGCTGGAATGTCAGTTCATGTTCCTCCAGCTCCAGCTCCCTGCCCCGTTCCCTTTGTTCCACCTCTGCTTTCATTTGACTGGGTATTTGTTTCTACGCCTCTTTGTTGAGTTTCTTGAGCAAGTTCAGATAATACAAAACTTTTCCCACATCTCCACTTCTCTGTACACCCCCGTAATTGTACACCTTGGTTGCCTTCTCCACTTCCCACTTAGAAATCTTTCATAGATAACAAGACCTCCCCCAGGCCCTGATTCAGCAGAGCACTTAAGCATGTGCTTAACTTTAAATACCTTTGTAAAAGCTTTTGCTGAATCAGGATCTTAGCATTCCTCCTCATCTAACTGCTGTTCTCCCATGGTTATTTCAGTATTTGCTTACAGGAAAATCAGAGCAGAGCCCATGGATGATGTCAGCAGATTTTTGCCCCATCCAGCTGAAGTATTTAGATGCACTCAGCACAAGAGTGTGGCTAAGGACATGCAGCAGGTAATCTGATGCCCACCAGGCTCTATTCCATGGGTTTTATCTGTAAAAAAGTTTTGAATACTCCCACTATAGAGTCAGTTCCACCAATGGTTTGGAGCGGTGAGGACAACAAACCTCCCAGGCATCTAAAGATCTGTAGGATATCAGTGTCCAGTAAGAAATTTATATCCAAATACCAGCCATATTCCATCACTTGATTTTTACAAATTTACCTCAAATGGCTGAGCTAGAGCTCTCTGTCTTTTCCCTCACAGTACAGTTGTTTTTAAAAAAGACTTTATTGTCTTTAATAAACTGTTGATGCATTAATGTTTAATTCTGTTTGCCAGGAGGCAGCAGGGTGATGAGTCTGTAATTTATTTTAAAAGATATCCTGGACCAGTGCAAATATGACTGTAATTATTCATTGCAGCAGCAGTCAGCTGCTGTCCTCACCAACCCTGCCAACCACTTCCTCTAGAATATATTTTATATACTCTGCTTATACACAGCACCTTTTACTTTCAAGCTGCATCTGCATCAAAAGTTTTTGAGCTGCAAGTTGAGTTGCAGACCTGGTCTGGCACTCTGGTCTAGAGGATCTGTAAGGTCCCTTCCAATCCAAATCATTCCGTGTTTCTATCAAAACAGAACCATTATATTTAGTTTTATATTTTAATATTCCTGCTCCACCATAGTTTCCCACTCTCCCTTTCTCTGCTCAAGGACTCAAGGGCTCGGAGGAAACCAAGACCAGAGAGTTTTTGGACAAAATCTTTGATGTCTGGGAGCAAAGCTGGCAGAAGGAGGAGCTCATGGGGGTCTGTGTGATAACACCTCAGCAACCTGGGAAGTACAGGGCAAACACAAAGAACTCAGGTGATATTGGATACATTTTTATTTTTTTTCTCTCCAATAAACAATCAAGTTAAGTAAGGGGCAGCTCTAACATTTTTTCTCCCCCTGCAGTACCTTGATGAATTGTAAATTATTTCTCGAAGTTTTTTTTCTTTTCCTGTCTCAGATGGGAGAGGAAGTTGATGTTTTCTAAAGGGTCACGTAATAAAAAAAGAGAACAGACACCCTCTTATAGGATCTAGTACCGGTCTGGGTTGAACGTATATTTGGGGGTAAATTGCAAATACATAAAAAAATCTTCTTGCAAGTCCCACTTTTGCTTTGATGTGTAATGTGAACTGGATAAGAGCAAGGCTGTGAGTATTTAGGGTTCTTTAAACCACCATTATCAAAATATGCTGTAACCTAAATCCCAAGAATGGTGCATCTCCTTCTTTCTCTCTAGTCTAAAGGTTTCTATGGGCTAGAAATTATTTTCTTTATTTTTGAAAATTGCTTGACCAGTTCAAGATTTAAATAGAAATAAATAGTAATTAATAGAAGAAGTTGATCTCTCCCAAACACTAAGGAAATTTGGGATTAGGCTGGAATGTGCTACTTAACACCATAGGACATTGTCCAGCACTGAGCTTTGAACAGAAGTATTTAGAAAAATAAACAAATTCCTCCTTATATGCTGAAGGCTCAACACTGACCTAACAACTCCATGGGAAGCTGGGGTCATCCCAAGAAATTCACAGGAATTAGTGTTTGCATGGATGTGAGGAGACCTGTGTGCTGGACAGCAGACTGGAGGAGACGCAAAACTGTCCCTGGTAGCTTGAGGAAGTCACTGAGAGGTTTGTCCGAGGATCTTGTGCACTAAAAACAGGAGTGGAAGGATCCAAACTATTTTAATGAAATACTCTTCCTGTTTATACCAAGGAGGTATGGAGAAAAATCTGGTCTTCCAAGAGATCCAAGCCAAATGGATCTCAAGCAGATCCAACATAACATGGGGCACCTTACTGAATTTTGGAGTCCTGGTGGGCCCCCTTGAGAAGGGCTCACAAATGTCCATTTCTTCAGGTTCCCCATTGCACATGCCGAGCGCACAGTGCTGGAAGACAGCAGAGTCTCTGAAGGCCCAGCCTGAAATCTTCAGCAAACCCCATGTGTCTTTCATTCATTTCAATAGGAAACGTCGTGGGACTCGGGAGATTCCATTCATTTTTTCCAGCAGTTGTTCTGAACGTGTCTGATTAAACCCCGCACGCCTGTGCTGCAAAGGAAGTTCCCTCTTCACAGCAAACCCTGCAATTTAATACCGCTCAGGCAGTGTTTAGAGAAGAGGTTTAATTGGGATATTCCTTATCGTGGGTAATATCGGGTTATTTTTTACGATTTGTGAGGAAGGACACGCTGTGAAGTCGTGTAAACATTGTGTGTTTGGCTGCTGAACACCAGTAAACAGCGGCGGAACGGCGCTATCAGATGTTCAATTTAAACACACACCCAGCTACCTCTCCTCCTCTAAATCAACAGTTTCCCTCCAGAGTGATGTCAATAGACTGCTGCACATGGTACTTTCTTTTTTTTAATAATATCTTCATTTTAATGTGGATATTGCCTTTTCACCTGGGAGCAGGGCTCTATTGAAATTCTAATGGGAGAGCGTATTCTTTAACATGAGAATACCAAGGGCCTGCGTAGACGAGGCACAGAATGAGAGATGGAGCATTAACTGATTTTTCTCCCTCCAGAAGAGGGGCCTATGTGGGTCAGACTCGCAGGGTTTTTCCCTTCCTATTTGCCTTCAGTTTCATAGCAACAATAATTTTAAACTTTATATGCAGTGGAAGAAAAAGGAATCCAAATGCACCTGAATTACTGTACTGTACAAGGGAATTTAATTAAGAATATACACATTAGAATTTCAGTGGGAGCGCCTATTTAATGTTACTTTATTAAGCCTTCTATCAAACCCTTTTTTATGTATATCAGTTGATATACAATTAATCTGCTCTCTTGTGAGAAAAAAATAGCACCTGAGGTGGATGAAAAGTGTCAGATTATAATAATTATAAGCAGCTGTTCACTTGGAATCACCTCTGGCCTACATGGGGGATGCTGTGAGCTACCACTTCTCACAACAGACCACCTCATTAGACTTGACCTTCCCAGCTGGGTATTTCATTTGTGTTTTTTTAATGGGTTTGTATACTGCAAATCACAACCCCTCGCCAAGGCTGGCTCTTTGTTGCTGTAACAAAAGGGAGCAATGCAACTTCCAAAAAAATGCTGCTCCTGTACGTGGGTGCAGTGCCGTGGGTGGAGTGGGTGACTCCCCAGTACTGGACTGGTGATGCAGAGGACATCAACGCCTTGCTTGGGGTAAACACCTTTTCCCAGTTTCCAGGCAGTTCTGTTCTTCTCAGTCTTCCAAGGTTAAAAAAATTAATTGTTTTGTAGTTCTTCAGCATTCCAAACTCCAGTGTCAACCAGCACTGAGGTGCCTGAACCGGAGAACAGCACCCGTGGTGGAAAACATCCTGCTCCAGGCAGCAAGGGGAAAACCTGCATTCCAGTTTGGCCTGTGGACCAAAGAAAAAGCAGCAGTTTGGCCTGTGGACCAAACTGGAGGCCAGCTCCAGAGAAAATTTATCAGTGCATGCTTCCACATGGAAATGTACACGGAGACAGAGCATGCTCACCGACGCATTCCGTGCGCCACATGTATATGTGCACATGTACATATAAAATTAAGAGATTAAAAAAGCTTCTGAACAATATATCTGGTTTCTTTTCCCCTTCCATTTATGTTTGTAATAAACTCACTCTCATACAATTAGCCTCAATTGTTTTTATATCTTCTGAGGCAATAATATAGGCAGCCTGGGGAATACTGTAGTAATCCGTATACCTGTGTTCATTTACCCAAATCACTATGGTTACAGCCAGGGCAAATTGTTTACTGTGAGAATCTTTGGAGCCCCTTTCCAGATACTAATGACCTTTCTGTTCATCCAATAACATCAACAAACCAGGGAGGCTGCCCACGCCATTAAAGCCAATTGCCTCTCAAGTTACTGAGGGAGTTGTGCTTTTCCTCATTTATTTTCTCTCATCTGATGTAACTCACATGCCACTTTCTTGTCTTTAAAGAAGGGGAAAAACTGTGGATTATTGATTTGCTTCTGAACAGAAGACCAACCTAAAAGCCCCAATGAATTGTCACTCATTATTGAAATTACTGAACACTAATTAAACTGGCAGCTCAAATCCCAGCAGGCCACACTCATCTGAAGCTGAAATTCAGACACTTGGACAGTGGAAGAGAGAAAGCGTTAGCAACCACCAGGATTGTAATAAGCTTTGCATTAATTTTTGTTTCTTAAAGGCACATGCAAGGTTTGTCAGAGAGCAGGCGCTGTGCTACCTGGACTGAGGTTAGGGTCACAAGGCGTTTTTCCTGGTTCCCTTCCAGGAGGCATCGCTTCAAATGGGACTCCTACAGTTCCCAAACAGTGCTCCTCATCCTACAAACCACGGGGCAGCACTGGAGGGCTGTAACATGACGCAAAGCCTGACTTTGGTGATGCTGACAGGGAGCTGAGCATTTAAATCGGGTGGCTGGGAGGAAACTGAGTCAGACAATGCAGAGCCGCATGCCCCCGATGCTGCCTGAGCAATAATAAATGCTAAAGATCATCTCGAATTCATAGAGCCCAATTTATAAAGAAACATCTTTGGCCCATTTTCACAGGATGTTCAAACTCCATATAAATTATGCATGCCCATGGTTAATCAACCTCAATTTTTTTCCTTGCCTGAGAAGTAACCCTTCATTTGTTCAACTTCAAAGAGGGCAGAATGAGCGCTGAGAGGGCTGGGCTAAGTATTCAATTTGCACTCTGTATTTATGAACAAGACTTTGATGCTGGTAGTGAGGGAAGTGAAGGACAGAACTGGCCTCAGTCATCCTATAGATCCCTCTTGGCTTTATAGCCTGTGCTATACAGTCCTCAAAAGGCAGGGGAAAAAACCAACCACTGGCACTTATGAAAAATGTTGGATCGTGGATAGTTCTAATCTGTTTTTTGGAATTAAGGCTGTCAGAGGGACATACCCAGATCCAGCACTGCACAGAGAGTGCCCTTTATAAATATGGCTTCCTATGCATGTTCATCTCATGCCAGAATTGGTTTGGAATAAATGGCAAAACGATTTTCCCTCTTCTCTCTCTATACACATTTCCACTAAATTTCCCAGCAGCTGGTCCTTGGGACACGACTGCCAGAAGGTTTCCGAGTGAAAGCTGGAGAGAGAAATCTTTTAGGCAAATATCACTCTGGACGAAACACTTTGCATGTTCCTGAGAGGAGCAGGGCCCTTTTTCATCTGACAGCCACAAAAATTGAACCTTGCTGCCGATGCTTGAGGCTGGAATTGTTTAAAAAGTTTTGCAGGGAGCAGATCCGTGTGGTGTAGGCACCGTGAGGTCCTTCCAGCAGCGGAGAGTTTGGGAAAGTTTAAGGAAAATTATTAATTATTTAATTCTGCTAATAAAAAATTAATTGAATTTTAGAACAAAAGAACGTGCAAACATCACCCTTCTATATTTAGGCGTGGAAACGAAGCTGTGGGTGGTGACTTAGAAAAGAAAGGAATGAAAATGCAAATGTCCTATTATATTCTGCTGAAGTGTGAGCTGATAGCATCTCTTGTGCCTTTGAGTTCATCCCGTGTCAACACCAGGAAACCTGAGGGGATGGAGTCAGCAGTGGCCTTAATGTGGGACACTCCTAAGTGGGATACACTGCCCACCCCTGTTTGATGTCCACTGCCACAGGGCAATGCAAACCCAAAGGCACCCGTTTAAAAAGGATGCCTTGGACAGAATTGGGATTTTAAATGAAGTCTGGATATCTGGGATCTTTAGGAAAAAAACTTAAGTGTATCCATAGGTTTGTACCAAGCTGCATTTGTGTGTCACCTCGACAAAAGAGAGGATTGGGATGGTTGTGAATGGTGGGGCACACCCGAACCATGCAGATTATCCCTATCCAGCATTGCAGAGCTCAAGGAGTGTTTGGACTCTCAGGCACATGGTGTGATTCTGGGGATATCCTGTGCAGGGCCAGGAGTTGAACTCAGTAATCCTTGTGGATCCCTTCCAACTCAGGATATTCTATGATTCCATGCTGCTGCTGGACCCAGTCCTGCAAGAACGCATCCAGACATTCCACATCCCAAATTCCACTTCATTTTGAGCACCTAAGAAGCCCAGAGATGTGTTTAAAGCTCGTGGGCACCAGGAGGGACCTGTCCTTGGGGGCAGCTTCTTGCAGCAAAAGGAGCCAATTAATGATTGAATATTCACTAGCTTCCCAAACCTGCCCGGAATCTTTAAAATCGAGCTCACCCTGCACTTACCCTGAGTGCTGAGATGAATTCCAGCTCCTGCAGTGGCACCCAGACAGAGGGGAGAGTTTCTGATGGCTGTGCTGGGGCTGTTAAGTGCTGCCACTTTATTGTCCTTGCGGGGGGAGCAGTTTAACAAGGCTGCTACCAACAAACAGCACAATATTTCCAGGCGCCTCTTCTGCAAGTCACGGTCAAGAGGAAAATAATTTCCATATGCTGGCCTTGTGTCTTGATTTTCATAGGGGTCAGAGGGATATTTATTCTCCAGAGCGATGCTTAGTTTTCCTAAAAAAAAAAGTCACGCTCCATATTCTTTTAAAACCTTGGAGTAAACCAAGAATTGGGTTTTTAAGTAAAAATTAGGACAAATTTATATTTATTTATTTTAAAACACCCTCTGTAGCTTTACAATAAATGGTTAGAGCACAATGCAATCCTCCTCCATACACGAAGCATCTTTTTAATATGCCCTATCATGAAATTAATTGGACATTAAATAGCAGGAGAAAGACATATAATAAAACCTGCAGTTATCACAGTTCCCAGTGTGACAATACCCAGAGGTTTGAAGGTTTAGTTAAGCTCCAAAAGTTTAAATACTTTTCCAAACCTCGTTGGGTTAGAAACGAGCAGGCTTTCTCATCAGGATTCCCAGTATTCCTGGGTTTGGCCGTGGCTACGCAGACTGTCAGAAAAGCCTTTGTTACAAACCTCCACTAATCCCACTTGTGTCAAAAATGAGGAAATGCAGTGCTCGTGCACCAGCAGAGCAGAGAGGGAAGTTAATCATCTGGATTTTTCAGAAAAAAAAAGGAAAAAATGGGGTTTGGAATTATTCCTATCCAAAATGTCCCCTGTCCTGATTAGACTTCAGAAGAAAAAGATTAAGAAATCATATTTGAGAAACTGGGAAAGCTCTGTCCAAAGCTTAGGCATGCCAGCTGTGACTGAGGACTTGAAAATCTTGAGCAGAAAGTGTCTTTTTCTGCAAGAATCAAAGCTTCTTAAGTTCATCTTTTTTTTTTTTTTTTTTAAGGCTCTTTGGACAGCTCTAATTGGGTTCCTGTGTGTGCAAAACAAGCGAGCCCAGAGTGTAACAGGATGCTGAAATTATACCAGAGGCCTCTTGGAAATGAAAGCTGGATGCCCTCATTTCCCTGCAGAATCCATGTCCTGGCTGTCTTTTGTCTTCCAGAAATCCAGGCTGCCTCCCATCCTGCTGTGGTGTGTTGGATGTACACGGAGTGTTGGGAGTTCACCATCCAAGACGGCTGGAAGGCAAAAGTCCAGCACACAGAAAAGACTGATCACCAAAAGCTCTGCAGCATGCAGAGCACCTCTAAAAAAGTAAAAAAACACACAGGAAAATGCTTTGTTAAAAAAAAAAAACAACAACAAAACAACCCTTATTTTATTTTATTTTTATCAAACCCCAGATTCTGAAAAACAAGTAGATGCTTAAAAAAGTTGCAAACCTAAACTGTCCTAAAAAAAGATCTTCAGAAGGAAAAAAACCCACTCAATTTCTGTATTTTTCTTTGGAGGTTTTGCATCTGGGTGTTCCTAATATTTCCAAAGTTTTCTGAGACCAGGCTGGGAGCAAAACCTTTCCTTGGAGACCACTGCAGTTGTGCGACAATATGGCTCTTCCCTGGCTTTATTTTTGACTTCCTGGGAGAATTAAACAGATTGAAACGTACTGAGTTTGGAAGTGAAGGAAGAAACGTCTTAATTAACTGCCCAGAGAGCCCAGTTCCAAGCTGGATTGGCATCCAATGCCATCTCCAACAGGCCTTCCCTGGTCCAGAGGCAAAGAAAAGGTGTTGCAAAGGTACCAAAACTTTTTCAGATCCCATTTTTCAGAGTTGATAGAGAGGCACATCACCAAATTTCTCTTTTCTTGCATTTCAGGGGAATGTTGTGGATTTTTATCCCCGTCAGAACAGATGCCTGAAGATAACATTGAATTTTCTGATGAACAGCCTGATCCAGTGGGCGACATCCCTGCCCATGGCAGGGGTTTGGAATCAGATGATCTGTAAGGTCCTTCGAACCCAAGGCATTCCATGATTCCATGAAATTCCAGTGAAGTGGAAAGAAGCCTGGCAAGACTGAAAACTTGGGGCTGAGCTGTGTGGCTGAATGCTAAAGACTCCTGGAATTTAAACTGAGATTTAATATCAAGCAAAAGACTAAGTCAGCAGTGGTGACAAAGCCTGGAGTCCCAG
Organism: Lycocorax pyrrhopterus obiensis; assembly: GCA_014706295.1. Lineage (NCBI taxonomy): Eukaryota > Metazoa > Chordata > Aves > Passeriformes > Paradisaeidae > Lycocorax > Lycocorax pyrrhopterus. The sequence goes on from JACSVZ010000008.1 coordinate 34,557,646, forward strand.
ACCAAATAAGAGATCATGCTCAGAAGAGTATTAAAAGTACTTTGAATGGCTGAATTCGTTTTTTGGGGAATGTACTTAGTCCCAAATTATTTCAGATGTTTTGATCCCTCTATTCTGACTTTTTCAGTGCCTTTTTCTAGACAAGAGGTGTCAGGCAAGGACCACCTCAAAAAATAGCCTGGTTTGACTCGAAGACAGGTCCCGGTGTTAAATGAAGGAGAACCTCCCACTCCAGCTGAACAAAAGGAATTGCCAAACACTTGCCAATCCAGGAGCAGAACTGAGAAGATTAATTTTAAATGCTCCTCCAGCTACTTCTTAAAACTGGTTTGGCTTGAGCCTGAAGAGGCAGATATTTAAGCACTTGAAAGAGACTAAAGGCTCAAGTCTAATCTCGACTACTCAAATGCAGATCACCAGGTATCTCAAAAAATCCATGATTGGACTTGCACATGCATGCCTAGGAGTGCATTTTCCAAGGCACACAGAGATGCAAACCCACGGATTAGAGATTAGAAATGAGCTGCCACTGTTGAACTCAAATTTATGTGTTGTTTTTTTTTTTTTTTAATCGTGACCTTCCAAAAGAGTTTAATTGTTTGATTTCAGTGTTGTGGAAGATACTGAATTTCAAAATGTTTGGCGAATCTCACACATGTTAATTCTTAAAAATAACTCTTTCATTTGTTATTGCAATGGATTGATTTTTCTTTGGCTCTACAAATACATTTTGGAGCGTAGGAATTTAAAGCACTTGTGAGATCTTTCGGGACTGCTGGAAAACTTAACCAGCATTCATTACGAAAGGTAGAAAAGGTGGATATCTGCGAGCTGAGGGCAGTTTCTCCCCATCTCCAACCATCCTCACGTCCCCTCACCACTGAGCCACGCAAAGTTAAAACATAATGTGAAACCTTGTTCTGGTTAGTACCAGACTCGAGTTTTGGATCGTCTGGAGATAAAAAGGAGCTTTTCCACCTCAGGTTGATGGATGGACTTTGCTGTTTAGGAGCTCTAAGCACAATTGTCTCCCTCAAGTCATCAGCAGGGTCCATATAAAACTTCCAGAATGCCCAGGAAAATCCCATTTTGCCAGTTCTTGTGCTATTCCACCGTGCAAAGAGAAGTTCAGTCAGACAACCCACAAGTGGAATCGATTCTTCCCCCGGTGCATCTAAAAGTACCCCAACTTCCCAGAGCCCTGCAGAGCCTGGATCCCCTCTGGCCAGCACCAGTTTCCCTCTGGCAGGGCTGGGATGTGCCTTGCCAAGCACTAACAGCACAAACCCTCCTGGCTCGTGTCCACCCCTCTGCAAGGGCTGGGCAGGAGGGGATGCTCGCCCATGACTGGTGCCACCTGTGCCCGGTCCCCCCCAGCACGAGCTGGCACAGCCTTCCCTCCCACAGCCTTGGAATGGGAGGCCATGGGAAAAGTGGGAATCCTGAAAAACCAGCTGGAGCAAGTCTTGCTCTGGATAGGCTTGAAAAAGGGGGGGCGGAGTCAGGAATTTGCCACCCAGGCAAAAAGGTGATTTTCGAGGAGAGGATTGCTAGGAATGAACCTGGTTTCTCCAGCTTTGAGCACATTCCTTCTCCAGCGGGGATAATCGCTGTGGTTCAATACATCCTGGGTTATGCTGATTCAGATTCCTTGAGTGAGGCTGGGAAGGGGAAAAAAGACAATTTCAACAGAAATGCGGCTTTCGCTCGCCTGTTCCCTCCTCACACAAATAAAAGACAATGGTAGAAAATCAGTTCTGTCACTACCTTGATAGAGCAGTGCTAAAATCTTTTATAGTCAGGTCATAGTGGGATCATTCGATATTAAAACTATACAAATACTGCCTGCACATCCAAATTTTATTTGTTTAGCACCTATCACGAAGTGGGTGCATCCCAAAAAACCACAGAAGTCAAGATTTTCATCCTTCAAAGGTATAAAAGATATGACTGTCCTGACCAAGACACAGGAATAGGACAAATGAAAAGGGGGAAGAAGATCAGATGTTGCAGCCCCAGGACTGTGGGCTTTTTCCCAGCGTTATTTCTGAACTTGGGCTGGGGGTTGGTTGCCTGTTGCTTGTGCCTCACTGTTTGCTTGTCTTTAACCTGGTTGCCAAGTGAAATGAGGCTTAAACAATTCCACACTCCGTAGAACCATCTGTCAGTCTGTCAGTCCTCCCAGGAACCTTTTTAACCTGTTGGATAATTTCAATCAAATTTCACAGAAGACATCAAACAGCTGGGATTTCTTCCTGCAGTGCTGGATTTTCTGTAGGATGAGTAAACCTCTTGGAGATACTCTAAATAACACAAGTGCCTTTTCACTCCCTCCACAGGCTGGCAGCAGTTGGGCTGAGGACAGTAGGAATCCATGGTTTAAATGGGAAGGTAAATTCCTCTGTGCTTCCTATCCCTCAGCTCAGTGTCCAAAACAAATTTGCAGAGAACCACCCTGGCTGAATAATTTATTGTTTTGCCAACTTATGTCAATGTTTTGTCCATTTACATAATAAAGGCTTTTCTGGTAACCTCCTGCCCATGAGTCCAGGTAGTTTAGGAAGCTCACGTCATTCCTTGTTCTGCAGGAAGGGTAACTTCCTGAATTTCTTCAGGACAGGAGATAATTCATTTGTTGGTTCTCTTAAAAATCTCAGGTGGTGTCTAGTTGAACACTTTGTGGAAGATTTCTGGATTCTTGTGTTGGTTTCTTGCTTGATGCAACTCAGTATTTCCAAAAACCTTTTTGTTATCCAGAAATCTGGAGTTATCAACATCATCCTTGTCTGATAAGTACTTTGCAAAGTTGACACATACAGAGAATTACTCAATTTCTGGGATGAATTTGGAAGAAGATCTTCCATTCTGCTATGATTTTGGAGTCTGGAGTTTTAAAGAAAAGGTTGGTTTCTTTCCTTGTCCAGTTCCCTTTGCCCATGACATTGTGAGTTCTGCAAGAATTCACTTTTACTCCTGTACACGATGTTTCCCACACCTTTGAATATCCCATTTAATGGACAGGAGTAACCAGAGTTTTCCCAATACGCTTTGCCAAGGGTTTGCTTTCCATACCTAGAAAGATGTGGCACCATGTTTAGCTAAAAAAGAGTGTGTCAAAAGCAGCTGCATGAAAAACTCATGGGAATGTGGTGACTGGGGACTGAAATTCCCGGTGAGCAGCTGGGGCCAAAAAGTTGAGGTAGTTTGGGAATGCAACCAAAAGGGAGGGATTTCTGAAATCCCCAGAGCAGCAATCCTTCCCAGTAGCCATGGCTTCTGTTTTAACTTGGAACTCAAACTCCAGTCCTCCTCTCCACCAGTCTCACCTCCTTTAAGAGTAACACGAAAATTTGAGACAAACTCTTGCTGCAAAAAGAGAGAGGAAACTTCAGGTGAATGTCCAATTCCTGCAATCTTTTGGGGGGTTCTGAACAGCTTGGATTCCTCCTTCTCCATCCCCTCCTCTCTTCCTCTCTTTTTTCCTCATTTAGATCCCGAGAGCTGAGTGAGGACAAGCAGCACCACGAAACTGGAGGGTGTCCCACGCCTCCAGCACCAGCAAACGTGGCAGTGCCTCGGTGATTTATTGCAGCCTCAGAGCAGCGTCGGTATCGTTAGGGGGGCTGTAACTATTTAAAACCCCCATTTTCATATAGCTTGTCCATAAAAGTTCACTCCAGGATGGAGATATTCCCAGCAAAGCAATAGCTTACATGAATGGGGGAAAAAAAAATCTCACAATGTTTTCAGAGGTTTTATGTCATTCTGCAGGAGGTTTTTTGATTCGTCCATTTTGGCTCTTGTGTTCTGCCGTAAAGGTTACATAAAAAGGGATTTAAATAATTAAAAAACCCCATCAAGGTAAATATCAGAATGAAAGTTGAGTTTAAATATATATTTATTAATAATAAGATTGTTCCGAAATTTTAAGAGTTGAGAACCTTTTCTGGTTACATCTCTGTAAATTTGCATTTTGCCTTGTGTTTCAAATGAAGTGGCACAGCTCAAATTCTGACTTGACTGAAATCTGTATAAAACCATAAGTAAGTGCTTTTCCAAGGATATTTCTCTGCATTATGCTCCAGTTTGACCTGGGAATGGTCTTCAAAATCCAGAGCCCCACTCTAGTCTGATAGATAATGCCATAGGGCTACATTAGTCCTCAGGCTCTGAGAAAGATGTAGCATTCCATCTGTTTCCTGAATTATCCAAGAGCCAGATGAAATTCAGCCCTTTGTGGCCTCTCTTCTCTAGTGGGGATAATAGGCATGGTTCAATACATCCTGGTTTATGCTGATTCAGATTCCTTGAATCAGGCTGGGAAGAGAAAAAAGACAATTTCAACCCAAATGCTGCTTTTTCTCACCTGTTCTCTCCTCCCCCAAATAAATGACGGTGGTAGAAAATCAGTTCTGTCACTTCCTTGTCAGACAGGTGCTAAAATCCTTCACAGACAGGTCACAGTGTGATCATTAGGTAACTAAAATTATATAAATATTGCCTGCACACCCAAATTTTGGGGTGTTATCCAGTCTCCCTTCTACTCCTAATACCACACTACTCATATCACCCACATAATCAAAGTTATTGGAATAAAAGTGTGTAATTTTTATAAATAATTAACAAGTTCTGAATGCCTTGTGAATAATGCATTGATAATACCATTTATCCACAATAGTGTGTTTGGCATCTGCATTAAAGGAGCCCCAAATTTGGATTT
>JACSVZ010000008.1:34567365-34669865 GCA_014706295.1 Lycocorax pyrrhopterus obiensis
TCCTAGAACAAGGACCACATACTAATTTTAATGAGCTGGCCTTGCACGCAAAGGTGTCTCTGTGCAGTGCTGGGACCGCGGCATGGCCCAGAGCCAAACCCTTCCCAAAATAAAGGAGCAGTCCCTGTGTTTCTCCCCAAAAGGCTCCACGCCACAAACGTGAGTGTAAAGGTTCTGTCCAAGCCCCTGCTTTTCATCTGGTTTATCTAAACCTGAGTTTTACCTGCGTGTTACCTGATCAACTAAGCCGAGCCTGGTGCTGCCACAGAACGAGCAAGTCAGACGCGCTCAAGCTGAAGGGAAAATAATTCAAAAGTTTAAGGATTATTCTTTATTCAGACTGTGATCCCTCAGCAAGAAATGTCTCAGGGATGTGTGTTTATCTTGGTCTGGGCCCACTTTAGCAGTTTTTACCCTTTGGCTTCACCTCAAGCAAAACAATATCAAGTGAGCCAAAAGTGATGATAAACACACACACACACACAGAGCTCTGAAGTTTCTCCTTCCTGAGCAGGGAAAAGGCTCCACCAGCATCGTGCTGGAGTTCCTCTCATTCCCAGCACTGCCGAGTGACAGCTTTATTGTTAAATAAAACAAATTAATTGCCCCAACTGTCTTAACTAGTTGCTAGAAATGAAATTCTTCACTTGTTTAGCTGCCAAAAATAATGACAGAAATATAAACATGTAACAAAACCGAGGGTTTCTCAGGAAAGCTAAATATAATGGGTCTAATTTTGCCCTGGGCAGATGCACTGGGGCACTTCCCAGTGACTTCTAAGGGAATTTCATGAGTGTTTTTAAAGGAGAGTATATCCCCCACACTTGACATATCAAGTGCACATCCCTCTCTCGTTGTTATTTTTACTCTTTCTTTTCTCCTGTGTACAAGTGCCTTTGTGCCTTTCTCTTTGCACAAAGACCGATCATATTAATTTTAAAATTTGCTTGCGTTCTTTACAAGGCTTGTGTCTCCCCGAAAGGATTTCCTGCAAGCCTTAGAAGGAGAAAAACCATTTTAAGTGTGCTCAGTGGAGATGAATGTTTTGAAAAGCTTGGCTGATTTCTCGGCATTCAGGAAAACCAGATGCCCCTGCCCTCACAAAGGCAAACACCCACAGGTTTGCTGGTAAATGGGCAAAATTTGGGAGCCTCTAGAATTAGGGAAAAGGTACAGAGAACATCCCGATGAGGTAAAAGGAGAAGTAATTTAATTGTCTAACTCCTTCTGTGCTCGAGAATATCAGACAGATGGGGAGGATAAAACAAGGAGCTCAATAATTAATTTTCATGTTCCTCACTAGCGGGACCTCTTTAATCCCTGTTCCTGTGATTATAGAGAAAGGTTGGATTCTGAAGTTTCACTCATTAGCTACGTGTTGTATGAAAATACCTGTATTTTCAAAAGGAATAGTGACAAGAATGAAAAATTTCTGCTATTAGAAATATCTTGGTGTCAGGGACTTTTGTGAAAGAACAAAAACTCTCTGATTCCCTCAGATAAATAATGAAACAGATGGTTGTTGGGGGGTTAAAGGTCAAACCTTCCCTGTTGACTAAAACACAAGGTTGACTTAAAAGATTTCCCGAAGTTATTCAAGATGCAGCACATCAGCCTGTGTCTCCTGCCTCCTAATGAAATGGTGTGAGCTTCCTTAAAAACACAGGGCAACCATTCCAGGGGCTCCTTGCAGGAATTCCGACACCTATTCCAGCTCCAAACCAGCTCCTGCCAACTGCATCTCTAATAAAGGGTATCAGTGAATAATCAGGTGAACTTGTCCAGGGATATAGGTTAGGAAAAGGCTAAATATCAATGTTAAATCCGTTTCCTAAGCAAACCACTCGCTTCTCACCTGAAACAGGAGTTGAAAAAGTCGCCACGGAAACCTGGGAAGTTCTCAGAAAATTACCAATAACGCAATTTGGAAAAACGGGAAGAAAACAAACAAACGCTGTGTGTGGGGTTGAGCCTCTGCATTCATTAGCAGGCTCCCGTTAAAGGAGACCAGGGCATTTCTAAAGCAGCCCAAATAAAGAGACAGATGCTGGAACTCGGATGATTCGACACAATTTGAGCGCAAATTGTCCAATCACTCAAACCCACAAACACTTCAAGGTAATTTTGGTAAATCCCTATTGTGATCTAATTTCTTATTAAGGAGAATAAAGCAGGCTGCCATTGTAATTCATCAGCCCCTTGCACTGCAGAGCGATGGCTGGAGTTCATTTCATGCTTTTCACTGCAAAAAATAGACTTCAATTTCTGGAATTACCAACAACAACCTTTGACTAAATATCTACATTACATTTTTTTATTTCACTAAATAGAATTTTAAGCTAGAAAAAAAAAATTGTAGCTGAAATCTGAGGAGGCCATTGAAATCAGAGCTGATTTAAGGGCCAAATCCATGAGTGTTATGGAGGAGCTTTCAAGGTTCAGAGCAGAGGACACGTTTGGCTTCTTGAAAGGGCATCGCTGTGGTGCAGAGCAGTGAGGTGTCACATTAAATGTGCCCTGTCTGCACTATTGCTGCCTTCCTAAACATAACCAAACATCCCTTCCTCATCCAGAGCTAGACCTGGCTCCCACAACCCTCCCCAACCCACCTCTGCAGGCTCTTGCACCTTGAGGAGTGCCCAGAGGAGCTGTTCCCCACAGAGAGGGGAAGCTGTGGGCATTTGGTGTGCAGGATCTTGCAGGGTGGAAAAGAGGCAGTGTGGGAAACTCTTTTCATCCTGTGGAAAATGTTATAATTCCCACGGAAATTTTCTGCCATGATGAAAGGCAGCCTTCACAAAACTGAAGGAAAAATTGGCCTGATTTCCTAGAAAAATCAGCTGAAGTCCAAGAAGTGTTTTAGGGTCAAGTGCCTCCTCCAAGCTGGACAAAGCAGATCCTCAGGTGCAACTCCCCATCTCCTCCTAGGACTCTCCTTGCATGAAAGCTACTCTCTCCACGCATTATACAGCAGGATAAAGTTCTCCATCCCTGGAAGTGTTCGAGGCCAGGTTGGACAGGGCTTGGAACAACCTGGTCTAGAAGAAGGTGTCCCTGCCCGTGGAACTGGGTGATCTTTAAGATCCCTTCCAACCCAGGCCATTCTGTGGTGATTCTGTGGACGTCAGTGTGGAAAACGCCTTGTGTGAGTGTATCCACATGTGTCCATGTGTGTGCAAGCACGTTTCCACCTGCTTGCACACCTTCCCTCCCCACGTCCCCATTCCCTGTCCCTGCCATCCTCTCACCGCCACCAGCGACGTTACAAACGGCCCCGCTCGCAGCAGCAGCCACAGGAATGCAATAAGTAAGACAAATAACAACCTCTTATGTGGTAATTTACAAATAAAAGTTCATTTTCCTTTCAAGGAGGCGCACAGCCCTGTGTGTGCGTGTGTGTGTGAGCAGAGAGGGAATTCCGTGTCTCCACTGCCACAGGGATGAGGAACGTGGAGCCATAAGCCGACCTGATTTTTTTTTTCCAAATACAAAATGACCTGTTACAGCATCCCAGGGAGAATATGAATTAGCCCAGGTCAATAGGAGGTCAAATAGACAGGGTGCTAAAATCCCTTTACTACTTTGTAGTATCTTATGCTAATTCAGTTCCCTTCTCTGTGATAAACAAAGCCAGTTGAAAGTAGATAGCATCACACAGTGATGGGTCCCAAAGCTACAATTTAATACAAATCTAGTAATTCCATTATACAACACATCCAGTTCATTTAGAGGCAACGAATACTTAAGAAGGTCCAGGATTGAAATGCCTCAGCTGATACTTTAAAAATATAAATAATCCAGTAAAATTTCATTTGTCACTTAAACCTAATGGGTGAGTGTGATGGAAATGCTGTCTGTCCTTTAAAACATTTCTTAAATGCAATTCATAGGTCCTAAGCGTTTTTACACCAATATTGCAGGGGTTTAGGCCATAATCAGCAGATACATAATTTAAAAAAAAAAAAAAATCCTCACTGTTTTCTCTTTGCAAAAGGTGATATTTTAAGAGTCTAATGAGAATTGCTGGATTAATAAAGCCGAACCTCTCCCGGTGTTTTCCAGGTGATGCTTTTCACCTTGGAAGGATTTTGCGAGAGGACGCTGCCACCTCGCAGCACCTGCGGGGCACAGGAGAGGAGAGCTGTGCGAGCCAGCAGCAGCAGGACGCTCTTGGGAAGCGCCTCCGTGTCCCTAATTTTAACAGGGATGCAGAGTCCGAGCTTGAGGAGGAGCCTCCCGGGTCAGTGCTTTGCAGGTAATCGAGAGCAGCCAAGGCAAAACTGCTTTGCACGGTGTCGGGATTGTTGTGGAAATGCTTAAAATCGGATAGGAGAGTCACACGTCTCCAAAGAGACAATTAGAAAAAAAGTTCCTGGGAAATAAAGAGGTGTGAACAGCTGAAGACTCAGTGCTGCTGGTCTATTTGTTTTCCAAGAGAGCACTTAGGGCAGGAAAGTGAACGAAAAGTGAGGTGGTGATTCAACCTCAGGCCTCTAAAGTGGGTGTCTAAATTAGGGACACGAACTTCCCAAAGCCTGACAAGGAGATTCCCGTGAAGGGAGACTGTCCCCTCTTCGTTTTCCCATATTATTGATGCTTTATCCTTGCTGCTTGTTGTTTCTGTCAATTTTAGCAACTTCTATCCACGTCTGGGTATAAAATTTCGCATCTTCCAGAGTTTTGTTTTGGATTCCAGGTTTCAGACTGGATCTGCAGGCAGATACCTTCCAGCTAAGATCAGGGCACAGCTGGGAGAACAGCAACAGGCTCCTCTCCCTGTTTATTTGTAGGTTTGGGTGATTCACCCCTGGCTTGTTATGAGCTGGGAGATAATGAAAAGGATCTTGGAGAGGCTGGGTTTGTCTGGGCAGGAGGTAGCGTAACAGCACAGGTTGAAGCTTTTATTTAAAATATGTTTTTTTTCTGGATTATTCACTCAACTTTTGTATGTTGATTATTAGAATCACAGAACCCTTTAGGTTGGAAAAGCCCTCCAAGGTCATGGAGCCCAACAACTCCCCTGGCACTGCCAAGGCCACCACTAGCCCAGGTCCCCAGGTGCCACATCCACACGGCTTTTCAGTCCCTCCACAGAAGCGTTCAGATGCTAAATCTTGCAGAGAACAGAATAATCTGCATTCTCCTTGGAGATGCAGCATTCCAGCCCTTTCCTCTCCCCTCCAAGGAGGGGGACAGCGAGCTTTGGTCAGTGCTGGTGTGGCCGGCTCTGAGTTAGGGAGGAGCTTCGGCCCTGGGAGCAGGAAATCCTCTGGCTCTCCCTGGGAAAGGTAAATGCAGGTGGGGACTGAACAGCAGCACCCTGGGAGGAGGAGGAGGGGGGTCCTGGCAAGTGTTTTGTAACTTGGAGTGAAGTTTGCTGCTGCTGAATGGAGTTTTTTGCTGTCTACTTGACATCCTCTTTCCAGGTGAGTGCCAGTGACCTTTTGGCACGTCCTCGCTGAACCCATGTCCTGTTCTCCAACCCTTTTTGTACCAGATCTGCGGAGCCAACAGATCAGTCGTGTCAGATGCCCACCGGGTTTCTATTAATTACATCATCATTTGGGTAAGATGTGCTTTTGGAGGGGTGACAACGCTTTTTGTAATGATCTCAAAGCTCTGCTGTGATTAATAGTTTTTAGAAAGTCTTGCTAAAGCCACATTAATGAAAACGTTGTAAACTTTTTTCTTTCATGATGCAAGTGAAACAATCAACACTCAGGTGAATGAAGCTGGGTTTTTGTCACTTCGAGCTATAAAGGAATTGTTTAATCTGTCAGATATCTTTTTTTTTTTTAGGTGGAGGTGCACTCTGTTTGCAGCCAAAATTTAATGGTAGAACTCCTGAGTTATGTTATAAACTGTGTTTCTGATTTTGGGTAAAATAATGTGTTTGCTTCAAGAAAAGCAATTTTTAAACTGGAAATTAACTTTTAATAGCCTTTCACTGTATTTTAATACTGCTTCATATACAGAATTCTTGCTTTTCTCTATGGCCTTAAAGAAAATACAGTTCCGTCCTAAATACCTGAAAGTTTTAAAGACAAATTAAGACAATTTCAGCATTGCTTATTCTCTACTCTCACAAATTCCTTCATCCAGCCAAAGAGAAGTTTATTTTATGATTTCTCTGCAGTTTTATGGGCTTTCCCCTCTGTGCAATATTCCAAGTACTCAGAGTTCACCACTGCTCCTTACTTTTACCAGTTCTTGTTGCATCACCAAAAAAATCCCTGGAGGTTCTGACTGGAAAGATGCTGAGGATAAAATGCTGCCCAAATGAAACTGATCTATTCAAATCTGACTTAAAATCTTGTTTTCTTTCTCTAAGCTACCTTGTATTTGAAGGAGGTTTAGGCTGTTGTGAAGGAACAACCAGGTTGTTACAACTGGACCAAATATGAACAGTTCAACAACCGGTCTGGACTTTAATTCAATTATTGTGTTTAGTATAAATCTCTGAGTTTAGTCTTAGGATCAGTCCCAGGTGAAAGAAATGATGCATTGAATAGTAGTTTCTCTCTCCAGTGCCCTTTTGGTGTGCATTCCAGCAAGGAAGTCCTGCAAGATCTTCTGATCTTCCTGATCAGCTTCCCGAGCTGAGTTTAGCTGAACTAAATAGAGAGTAGCCAAGAGGACTGTAAAATATTTTGTGGGTTTTGAGCTTTTTTTTTTCCAAATTATGATACACTTTAGATATTCTGTTTCTACACACCGAGTATTTATTTCTGCAGCTTAAACTGAGCCCACATTGGTGAGATTCAGTGAGTTCCTGCCCCACTGAAGTCTGTGGGAAGAACAAACCATTTCTTTCCCTGGATGATTAGGATCTTACATGGCAAGGTTCTTCTCAGAGTGTAAAACCAGCCAAAACTTCCCATCTTGTTCCACCAAGCACTGGTGCAGTCTCTCCCCAGACTTTGCATCCAAGGACTCGGCAGCTGTGTGGGGAAATAACAGGGAACACGTGGTGCTGTAAGGCTGCTCTCAAAGCTCAGCCTTTCCTTAGGCTTAACTCTTCCAGGAGCAGCAGATGGTACCTGTGAGCGGCTCAGCGACAGCCTAATCTTTGCATTCAAGAAGAACTATTGCTATTTCAGCACTACTTCAATCTCTACACAAAATTTGTTTCCTTCCTGAATGTCTCTTTCTTTTTATTTCTTTCTCTCTCCTGACAATCTTACTCAGAAATAGGCCAAAAAAAAAAAAAAAAAGGCATTTATTTAAGCTTGAAATGCTGTCCTGGTCTGGAAAAACAAGGTTTCCCTGATTTCCAAGCTTTCTGCATGAGACTTTAACGAGTCACATCTGGAGGTTCTTCCCGTCATGTTACATTATGAGTCTTTATGGGCAATTAACTGGTTGGGTATGAAAACACCCACACTGGTAATGGGTCAATGGGCACATCCAGTCTCAGAACTCAGCTCAAATTGCTACGTCTGTCTCCTGAAGAAAAAGCAGAGGATTTTCATTCTGATGAATTTGTCCAGGCAGTTGTAGAGCGCGGAGTAAACACAAAACTTTCTCTGATGAGTAAATATTGGCTGGTGGAAATGGTCAGTTCTCCTCCCTCCTCATCTTGAACTTTAAACAAATGGCAACAGCCAAATAACAACTTCTGTGTGATTGCACTTGTTGTGGCCATAAAATAATTGAGATGATCTAAGTTTCTTGAAGTGTTCTTGGTTTAGAGGTGGTAGTGGATTATAAAAAAATGCAGCCCACATTTCCAGCTTTAGAAGGCGTTGTGCAGCCAAAAAATCTCCTCTGACACTGAGAAGCAGGGCTGGGTCATTGCTCAAGGTTTTTGCTTTTTTCTTTTTGTGTTTTCCCTGCCTGTCTTCCCCCAGAGCTTCACCAGTGAATGTTTTTCCCTGGATATTTTCCAGGCTGGTTTCTGAACCAAAGCTCGGTGTTGAGTTCTGCCAGTACCTTCAGCATTCTGGAAGGGGCAAGGGAAGCCAAGAATGGTGTTTTCCACCTTAGGCTTATTCCTGATCTGGGATCAGAGCAGATTCAGCTGGAGGCTCCCAGTGCAGTGGCTGTTCCCATCTCAGTGATGCTCTGGTGCATCAGCCCCAAATTTGTGCAACACAAATCCCGAAGAGCAGCTTCCTTGCCCTTGTCCATGTGGGAATTCCTTCTCCAAAGCCCTCCGTGGTGGTGGGAGTGGAGAAGAGTTTTCCATGGACATTGGTGGTGCAGAGCAGGATTTGGAATGGCTACAGCATGTCAATGTGTTGATAAAATGTACTTTAATTAAATCCTAATGAATTTGAGGCCTGAATTTCAACAACAAAATGATGTTTAAGTTGAAATACTGTGAGCTGGAGGGCCAGGCAGTGTGCCTTGGCTCAGCTCCTTGCTGCACATGGGAAGTGAAAGCAAACATTGTGAAACCAGCTCAGGTCTGAACTGTCTGCTCAAAAGAGTAACATCTCTAGTTTTTACATGAATTTTTAATTTTAGATGACACCTTTGACTGGAAGTGACAGTGGAGCAGATAATTTGTGTAATTACAGCAACAGCCATTGAGGAAGGAAGGGATGTCTCCAAAGCATATAAAACACGAGATGGATTTGATAGTGGCTGAACCCTGTAACCAGAGCTGCAGGAACCTTCTGGCCCAGGGAGGGTATAAACCTGGGAATGCCTCACCTCAGCTACTGCAACATCACCAGATCAGCCTCTCTCTGTGCTTAGGTGAAGCAAAGTGTTACATGAAGGGGAAGAAGGGAAGTTTTAATGAGTCTAAGAAGGTTTGGCCACCCCTGTAAGAGCAGAAATGCTAATGCAGCTCTGGCAGCAGATGGGGCTCGCTGCAGAAGGGTGTTCAGCATGTGGAAACAGCTCCATGCAAAGGACTGGAAGTTAGCTTCATCATGCATATGCAGCATCCTGAGCAGGAAAACTGCATTCATTAACCACAGGACACTTAGCCTTGCTCACTGCTCTGCTTTCAAGCCACACCTTTTCCAGAAATGCCTTTTTAATCAGCCCCCAGGTTTTATTCATGGCACAAACTGTCCTGAAGCTGATAAATGTCCTTGCTGTAGTGAGATGTTTTACACTTGGCTCTGGAAAAGGTTGTGTATGACACATGAACATCAGGGTTTCTTACAAGGAATGCACAAATATGTAGAAAAAGAAGAAGTAAAAAGTAGCTATTTACAGGCCAGGACTGGAGAAATACATTTCTGAGAAGATAATTCCCTGCAATGGTTAGAGGGTGCTGCAGGGAACAAATTCTCTCTAAATATCTTGTATAAAGAAAATAATCTTGGGGACAGTAATTTGTACACGCTTGAGAACTTGGTAATGATCCTAAAAGTCTGTTTTGGATAAATAGGAAAATTTTTGCAGCTGTTTAAAAATGTTAAAATCACATGCAATTTTTTTTTTATGTTGCTTATATGAAGATCACAGCTAATTAGCCTTAGTTAAGTAAAGCACATCCTTTGAAAATTGGAGACAAGTTCCTTTGCCCTCTGAAGAATTGTCTGTTATTTACATTGTTAATATTAATATCCTGCAGCCTCTAAACTCGGTGTCATTGGAGACAGCCTGTAACAAACAACCCAGACCTCCAGTAAAATAACGACTTGAGATATTTCCTCTTTTGTTTTGCCACAAGTTGAAATAACCAGTGATGGGTGTAGCCTGAAGTTCATGAGATAAAACACAGATTCAAGGATCATAGACTGGTTTGGGTTGGAAGGGACCTCAGAGATCACCTTGTTCCAATTGGCTGGAAAATCTGTGTGGAAAAATGGCAGAAAGCTCCAGAAGGAGCAAGTCCTGAAAGCAGAGAGTTATCCTGAGAGTTCTTGCAAATCTGCTGGAGTTTCCTTCTGTTCTGGAGGAGTAAAGAGCTGCTGGAGTTTCACCTGGCATGAGTGAGGTGGCAGAGTGGGGTCTGTGGGTGCAGGGTTGATTTGCTGTCCTGGGGACGTGGGATGGACATTGTGTCCTCTGTCACCTTCTGGTCCTCAGGCTTCTTCAGGGACCAAACCAAAAGTTTTGCAGCCCTGGAGTTCAGCTCCCAAATCACAGCTGAGTGATAACGGTGGCAGCGCAGATCAGCCGGAAAACCATGGAAAATATTCTTGGGGGTGATGCAAAAATGAATGGAATTTATTAACACAGGGGTGAACACTGAAGGAAGGGGGTTTGGGTGGTGAGTCAGCCAACAGTCCTGGGGAAAGGCTGCAAAAATGCAGGAATTGGCATTAAAAGCTCCTTCTTGTTTGTGCTTTGCTTGCACTTGGAGATTTTGGTAAAAAACAAACACTTTGTAATCTTTACACTGGGTGTGAACTTGGGAAGGCATGGGAAGGGCCTCCAGGAGCTGAGTGTCTGCTGCTGGAGTCAAACCAAGGACAGCAGAGAAGCACAGAACACATCAAAATTGAGGCTATTCACCAGTGCTGAGGCCTTCCAGATCCAGATGTGTCCAGATGGGACCCAGGGATGCCAGCAGCCTTAAAAAATAAATAAATAAACAAAAAAATCCCCTCACTGGCTGCCCTACTGAACTATCTGGACTGAAAATAAATATTGCCAACAAAAAAATTAAATATTTACTGATAATGTGTGATTAAAAAATGAAGGCCATATAGTCCTGATCAGTTATAGACAATTTTAGTAGGTTTTAGTATGTTCTATACAGGTTTGATAGGTTTAATATTTAGGTTCCAGTTTCTAAACTCTGTAGGAGGTGTGGAAGTCCCTGTCCCATTAATTACAGTGGGAACTGAGCACCCAGATCCCCAAACTCACTTTGAAATCCTCTGCCTAAACATATCTTTCTCCTCAGTGTTCACAAGGCTGAATAGAAGCAAAGTTTCTGGGATATGATAATTTTGTGCTGGAATAAATCTTGTATAAGTTAAAATCCCTGGAAGCTCCAAGGTAGTAGGAGTTATGTACTGGGGAATCTTTAACAAGATCACTGACGAGATTACTGGTTCAATAAATGAAGATTTTTATCTGGGCTCCTTTGAGACAAGGAAGGCACCAAGGGAGTAGAGAGAAGTAAATACAACCCCAGTTTGGAGGGGAGGAGGGAAAAAAGGACTGGGAAAAACAGCCAGGATATAACAGACCAGTACATCTGACCTTGGTGCTAGGCAGAGCTCTAGAAACATTAATAAAGGATGAGATCACAAAACATCTGGAGAAATAAACCAGTCAGCATGGTTTCATAAAGGGTAAATCCTGTCTGACAAATCAGGGGGATTTTTTTAGGGAGATGATGTGGAAAGCAGGCATGGGTGAGAATGCTGGGCTTAAATCCGTCTTTTTTGGGCTCAGGGCACTCATCTGAAAGGATTGCTCGCATAACTGAGCTGTGGGTTGGAGGAATGTTGGTGTGAGAGGGAGGGATGTGAGCTGTGAGTGGAGGCAGGAGAAATCTCCAGCTGGTTTAAAAACCCTTCTCCACTGAAAGGGTTAAGCACTGAGAGGGGCTGCCCAGGGAGGTTTGGATTCCCCACCCCTGGAGGTGTCCAAGGAGTGGCACTCGGTGCTCTGGGCTAGGGACGAGGTGGGGATGGGGCACAGCTTGGATTCCATGGGCTGGGAGGGCTTTTCCTACCTTCACCCTGTGATCCTGAGGGTTAAACTCCAGCTCTGTGCATCCCCTGGAAAAACCAGAGTGAAGGTGCTCTCCAGTGAAGTGAATGAAGTGGAGGTGATGCATTAAAGCTGCACAGAGCTCCTGTGCAAGGCTGGGGAAGGGGGGAAGAAAACCCATTGGCTCTGCTTGAGAGCAACTGTGCATTTTTACATTTGTAGCTCTAAATTGTGGGAACATTCACCAAGCAAAGGTTTGGCAGAGCTCTGGGTGAGGAGCAGGTGTAGAACTAATGCAAGCAGAAGTTAAACCCACAGAAGGGTGAACTGTGGAAATGCAAGAGTTTCGTCTGGCAGACTGTGAAATGCTCACCTGGATCTCTGTAGCTGCCCTGGCCAAGGCAGGGACGCTCTGGCATCGAGTGCACATCCCAGGGGCTGGGAAAGGCAGGAGACAGCAGCGATGGCAGAAGCACTGGTGAAGCTGCTCCGTGCAGACAGCCTGGGAAACCTGGATCTGTTCTCACTTGGGGGAAGAACAAGCTGTTTAAAGGATGGTCTGCGCTGAAGATTTCAAGATGCTGAGGAGGAATTTGAGAGGAGATGAACTAGAGATAAACTCTTTAAGTTCACCCAGATTCCCAGGATGCGTGTTGACAAAACAAGCATACAGAAAGAGAAGGAGCAGAAACAAGAACGTGGATGTGTTTGATTCAAGCAGGGTGAAAAAGGAAGCAGCCTTCATTGCCATCTGAGTGTGCTGGAAAATCGGGAATAACGGAGCTGGGGGGCAGAACCAGCTCTGTCCTTTGCTAGCACAACCCATCTCTTCCCTAATTACATAGTTAAAGGCCAAATAATTAATCTTAACTATCAAGACATGCAAGGAAAGGTGTGTGGTGGGTCAGAGGGCAGGTGGTACCTTCTGTGTGTAAATGAGCTGCCCCGGTGACAGAAGGAACAGGCAGAGCTGTACCTGAAGGTGTTTTCTTGGCTTTTCAGCTACGTCCTCTGCCAAATCTGCACCATTCCCAGAGGCCATTTTTTAATTTGTCCCCCTCTTTGTAAATAAAATCCCCCAAATTTGTGGTATCAGGAGGAAAACAGAATAAAATGTGAGGGGGGGAAAAAACCCCAACCCAAACTCACCCTTTATTTTAAAAATCCCATTGTAAATACTGAAGATTCCTGAATTCTCTTAGAGCAGGAAGTCACACTGCTGCAAGCATGACACGTGCCAGGGTCTGGGCTTGCCAGGCTCATGTAAACAGCTAAAAACAAGAAGTCCATCAGTCCCAAAATGCCAGTGAGCAAAGGGATGTGTCTGTGTGCTCTGACCTACAAGGAGGCACCCAGCAGAGATCTTACTAATTTTAGTGCTGGTCCGGAAACACTTTTGCTGTGTGCATGACCTGCAAAGTAGCCTAATTGTAAAGCTGTAGTAGGGTACTAATTCATGGAGAGATAGGATGAGAAAAATGGAGGCAGTGTACGATTTTTTCAGTAATGGGAGCTTCATGCGTGTTCTCTCATCCAATGTGTACTGAACTTTATGCACAAAAATAGAAATACCACTGTTGCCTCATGCTCAGTGACACTGGTGATGTGATGTGAGCCAGAACAGACAAGCACCACAGCCTCCTCTCTGCCATAAAAAATCACTTTTTCCGTCAGATTGTAGGAGCACAGCACAAAGCCCCTCCCATTTTTCTTAGTGTTTTTCAAATCCACTTCCCAAACTGTGCATGTTTGGGGTGGGTTGTTTTTTTTTTCTCCTTATTGCAAACAGTTGGAAAATGAATGTGGCTAAAATAAGACTCAGCTGGAACCTTAAAATAAATCTCTTACCCAATGAGAAACAAGAAAATGCTTTTTGAGACTTGAAATTCTAGTCATAGGTTTGCTCAATTCGTGTACTTCTGCTCTTGGTGGGTTTGATTAGGAGTGATGGCCCTAAAATGCTGGTTTTAGTAGTGTTTTTAGTATAAAATAGCGTATTTTAGTAATTCAGTATTATATTTTAGTATCTGACTGCAAGTAGGAAATAAAATCTTGGGCAAACAGGGCACTAGCACAGTGTGCTGACCCTATTTGCCCAGAGAGGTTGTGGATTCCCCATCCCTGGACGTGTCCAAGGCCAGGTTGGATGGGGCTTGGAGCAGCCTGGGGTGGTGGAAGGTGTCCCTGCCCATGGCAGGGGGTGGAACTAAATTATTTTTAAGATCCATTCCAAACCACACCAATCTGGAATTCTCTAATTCTGTTCGTAGATCTACATGTCGGAGTTTCTGAGTGCTTAAGTTCCTTTCTTTTCAGAACTGCCTGCTTTGAGGGTTTCCTGTCACTTTTTCCCTCTTTTTGTTAATTTTGACAGTTGTCTAATTAACTAAACAGAAACTCTTTTTTCAGCTACTTCAAGTTCCTAGAGAGAACAAAACAGGGAGTTGATAGAAGCTGGAATAACTCCAGTCTCATCCCAGAGCATGAAGCTGTTGTGTCTATGAAACCGTATTTCTTCTTTAACCTGCTTCTCATTTGTCGGCATCTTCCGCCGCTGCCTTCAGGAATGAGTCATTAATAGCTGCTGTTCAGGAAAAAAGTGAGAACTCTTTCAGTCCATAATTCACCCTCACGATTCAAGCAGAGAGTCAGTTTTGGAGCTTTTTCTACTGCATCATTCCGTAACCACCAAACCAGATGGAGTGGTCGGTTTGTAGAGATAATGTCAAATTCACCGGGAGGCTGCCCAGGTCTCTCTGTAAAGTCCTCTTCTGGTCAAGAGGGTTTTATCCCAGATCTCCACCCTGGGTTCAGGTGCATGGAGCTGCTGTACAGGTATTTTTTCCCAGTCAGGAGCTGTGCCAGTGCCTCATCTTGCTGCACAGGGTGCTGTGACCTGCGTGGCCAAGCCCTGTGTGCCTCTAACCCGCTGAACACGCTGGAAATCAGTGCTCAGCTTAAACCTGACAGGCTCTTTTTTCACTACAGATAAAAGTCTGTTGATTTGCCAACCCCGACTGTGAAACGCTCCTGCTGCCTGAACTATTTTCCACACAACACTTGTTTTCTTTGTAAAAGCCTTTTTCTATTGATCTGAATTGACTGGTGCAGCAAAGCCTTGTGAGTTCGATGCAAATTGTTGCCGTGCACTTACCGGGAGCAGCAGAGCAATACAAAAGGATGTTTTGGCGTAGATGTGCAGCACTCTTATTTCAAGACATGTCTCCCTGTATTGATATTTGGCCTGATCTTGCTTGCAGAGTATAAGCAAGCAGTCAATTAACCTGTTTTTAAATGTTTTGAGGAGATGCTAAAGCTAAAATCCAAGGAGGGCGCATGTTTGTGTGGAGGAATGCTGAATCTGCGTGTTTTCCTGGATTGAGCTGGAACTGACCTCAATCTTTCAGCTGAGACAACGTCAACTTCTAGAATTTTATCCTACCTGTGTGTCAGGGCTGGGGGAAGCACCAAAAGGCAAACAGAATTTGCATCTTTGTTTTAAAACTTACCAAACTCACTGGCTTTATGAAGTTTTTAGCCTGTTGTGCAGCTCAGTTACTTTCCCAAAGAATCATAAATAGGTTTGAGGCAGGAAAAAATCTCAGTTCTTGAATGATTTATCCACAAATAGTTTTGAATGTAGGTCCTTGCTGGGGAAAAGGGGCCCCACTTTTAGTGTGTTCAGCTGGAGGTGGGATGAAGTTTTATTTGCTTGAGGAATATGGATACAGGATAAGGATTTGACAGTTCATCAGTGTTCATGTGGGTGCAACCTCAAAAAGGGAGGGTGCAAATCACAAGAGCAGGGCCTCTTGTAGGTAAAAATTTGCCCTCTGGGTGGGTAAAGTACCCTCAAAAGGCAGTTGAGGTGTTGGTGGTGAATAAGGTCGAGAATAAGAAGGATTTGCTGGCAGAAAGGCAGATCCCTGCATCTTCTGTCCACAACATCTGCAGGAGTGTGCAGGTGGAGGGCCAGGCTGTGGAAGATTTCCCTGCACAGCCCAAGCTCTGTCCCAGCAGCTGCCAGCCAGCCTTTCATGGAGTCTTGGAACGGTTTGTGCTGGGAAGGAGACTAAAGCCCATCCAGTGCCACCCCTGCCATGGCAGGGACACCTTCCACTGTCCCAGGCTGCTCCAAGCCCCAATGTCCAGCCTGGCCTTGGGCACTGCCAGGGATCCAGGGGCAGCCACAGCTGCTCTGGGCACCCTGTGCCAGGGCCTGCCCACCCTCCCAGGGAACAATTCCTTCCCAATATCCCATCCATCCCTGCCCTCTGGCAGTGGAAAGTCATTCCCTGTGTCCTGGCACTCCAGACCCTTGTCCCAAGTCCCTCTCCAGCTCTCTTGGAGCTCCTTTGGGTAGTGGTCCCCTTTCAGCCCTCCCTGAGCACAAGCTGCAAATCCCAATTCAGAGCTGCTGGCTAAACCATAAATTATCAGATTTATGCGTGAATTAAATATCTCTGATCCTGGCCTGCACATTTTCTTGATAGGTCAATAAACTGCCTGTGGAGTCCAGCTCCAAGCTGCATCTGTGCCGATGCCAAAAGTGGGAATAACTCACGAGAGCTGCGTTGCGCTTCCTCTGGCAGACAAAGCCGAGTCACGTTTGGTCCGTGTGTGAGGAGCAGGGAATGTTCCCTGCTCCCTGTGCTGGGCAGTGGAAGGATGTGCAGCAGAAATGACCAAAAGAGAAATGTGAGCCAAAATCGTGCTTAATCCAGCAAATATCTTTGTGTGATCCCTTTGTACGTGAACGGAAGAGCAGCCGTGGTCAGAACGACCATCATTCATGTGGAACACGTTTCCCATGCTGTGATTTACCTCTGTGAGGGGAAACAAGCCCCAAAAAGCTTTTAGTGCCTGTACACAGAAATAACAACATTCCTGGTGGTGCCAGCTAGGAAATTTGGGATGGCACCTGGTTTGATGATGGATGAGTGACCCTCAGGTGGCCCTGGCCGCAACCAAGAGCTTCTCATTAGAGACAGAAACAAGAGCTGCTCATCTTTTCCTTTGGTTTTTTGGGTTTTGGTTTGCTTTGTTTTGTTTTCCTTTGTTTTGTTTCGTTTCTTCTAACAATTGAAGCTTTGTTTCTTCTAAAAATTGAAGCTTTGGGCACTTAATCTAAGTCTTGGTGCTTACTTAGAGGTCAAACCCTCTCTGTCCATCTGTTCCAGGACAATTTAACACCAATGGGTTTTCTGCTGGTTTTGTGTGCACATTGGGTTTTTCAGAACAATTAATTTGCATAAAGAGACAAGAATCCTTCTCTGCTCCTTCCTCCTTTCCTTGATCCTGCGTGCCAAGCTTGAGGCACCACGTGGCTTCAAGGAGGACTCGTGGGAGAGGCTCCCAGCGCCTGCTGGGGAACTGGAGGGTCCAGTGCCTGCGAGAGGTTCGAGGCTGGTGGGAAGTAAAGCTGCGAAGATGCTTTGCAAGTCCTCACGAAGCAGAGCCAGATTTCTTTCCCCGGTGATCCACAGCACAAATCCGTCAAGGCTCCCGTATCCAACTTTAAGCGCAGGAGTGGCCCTGGAGGATGAGTCGTGGGCTGCACTGAGAGAGGCGGTGTTGATTCAGGATTAAGGTGAGGAGAGCTGCCTCCTCTGGGGATGTTTATGATGTATGTATTAGGCTTTTTGAAGAACTTTTGACCTTAGCCTTGCTCGTTTTGTGTTTTAAGTCACCGTGATGGCTCCCACGACGTCGCGCCTCCCGAAGCTCGCGGTTGGTTGCTGGCATGGTTAAAGAATGGAGGATTTGAGAGGGGCCAGAATGGTTCAAGGAAATAAATCCCACTCAACTGAGTGTGACCTGAGCCCCTTGCTCCTCCAGGGCCTTTGGAGCATCCCCATTTATCATCTTGTGCAGAAATAGGAAAAATATTGGTAACTTGGTTGCTTCTTTAGGAAGGTGAATGGGGAATTTGCCGTCTGCTCTAAACTTGAGCTCTTCTCAGCAGCAATATCACAGGCCTGGCACGCAGAAAATAGCCCTTCAGATGGAAAGTTATTCCTGAAATCCTGGCAAGTTTAGAGTTTCAGAAGCAAATTATCCCACTGAATTATTGTGGCTGAAAAGCAAGAGCAGAGGAGCACAAAGTGAATACGTTGAGTTGTAAATTCTTCTTCTCTAGCGACTTTTGCACTTCTTCAGAACTGAATAGGACTGCGGAGCAGAAAGGGAAAAAAAGCAGTTTATAAACTCCAGAACCATTCTGAGAGGGAAATTGTGGGTTTTTATTTAATCACAGAGTGCTAAAACCGCTTTTTTTAAAGTAAGAAATAGTGAGTAGAGGTGGGAGTGTGATGTGTCTGTGCTGTCCCTGTTCCCAGCACCCTGCCCATGTGCAGGACCAGAGCAGGGACATCACCATGAGAGCACAGCCTAACGAGAGCTGAGTGACAATGGCACTGCCACCGAAGGACATGTGACATGCACATGAATATCAAATGAATTCATTATAATCACCGCTATTTCCATGAATACCAAATGAACTCGTAATAACTGAACTCATGAAGAGTTACCATTTTGTGACTAAAAAAAAAAAAAACCCACGAAAGAAAGCCTAAAAAGAGCAAACAACCAAAATATTGGAAAAAATTAACCTGATTCTGTTTTGGAGAAGGGATGTATAGAGAAGATGGTTGAAAAAGTGAAGTATTTAGAATCATACAATTGTTAGTGCTGGAAAAGACTTGTAAGATCATCAAGTCCAACTGTTCCCCAGCACTGCCAAGGCCACCACTAACCCACATCCCCAAGTGCCACCCCACACGGCTTCTAAATCTCTCCAGGGATGAGTACTACAGTGTTCCCACTGGTAGATGATGGTTTCTGTCCATTTATTTTATTGTTTTTTCATATAAACCTCTCATTTTTGAATGCTAGCTACCAGATAATGAGGATGTGGAATTTTTAAATTTCTCCCTGGAAAATCTTGATTTAAAGCAGGTTTTATGGAAATAAATAACTTTGCTGTAGAAGGACAACTCTGATAACAGTCTAGGAGGATATAAACTAATGAGGGTTCATATGGAGCACCTTTTAGGTTGTTCTTAACTTCCTGAAGCAGAGAAACTTTGGGTTTGAGTCAAACACCTTCTTCCACCGAAACTTCAAAAAGCTGAAGTTGTGAGGTGTGTTTATTTGTGATAAATATGCATCACAGACTGCAAACATCAAATCTGCAAGGAATAGTCTGCTGGGGCCAGATTATTCCTTCCCTGCCCAGACACTGAAATTTGGGAGGTTCTAGGCCCTCCCTGCCAGGTGGGAATATCATCCCTCTCCTCCTGTCTGGTTCCCAGCCTGGTCTGTGCTGGTTTTCACCAAGTGAGGATAGTTGGGACTTTGCCATTGGTGTTGGAGCACAAGAGTTTATCTGTGTGATGGTGGGATGTGGGATCAGGAGGGTAAATGGATTTTGACTTAGTGCCCTTTGATAGGGAAGAGAAAAGCAAACCTCCGTCGTTCCTCACATTGAGGGAGCAGCTACTGAAACTCCAATTAAAAGCTGTAATGGGAGCTCGGGGTGGATCTGTACCATAAGACACTTCTAGGTCAGGCAGGAGGGTTGCAATAATAATAATCCCAAGTACATTTCCTTATTTAACTTTGTTTTTTATTGTGTTCAGCCCGCAGCTGATTTTTTTTTTTTTTACCTTGTAACATAGTCCCTAATTGAGACACATGAAGCTCGTAAGAGGCTTTAGACAAGATTCAGCTAGCCACAAAAGTCATTATCTCATTTTCATTTATTAACATGATATTTCCAATGGATTAACGAGGGTTTCCCTTTTGTTGCCTCTGCTGTGGCACTAGCCCTAAAGGGGCTGTTGCGTTTCTCCATCTCAAGTGACTTCTTACTCACATTAGATTACAGTAATGTACGTGTTCCAGGAATGACATTTATTCTACTTCTTGCATTAAAATTCCCTATTTGAAGTAGCTGTAATTGCTGGAAATAGGATGGAGTGAACTTAAGTGTTGGTTTTAGCAATGAGCTGGTATCAGAATAGCTGCTGCGAGGACTGGGCGTGCAAAAATACTCTCCTTAAATTCAGGTGTCTGATCCTGCAGAATTTCTGGAATCTGCGTGTTATGATGCAGAACTGGTAATTCCAATTTTCTGAGGAAGTCAGAGGTCGTGTTAAGAAACCACTCCCTGTATTTTCCGCAGCGCTCAGAGTTATTTTTCAAGCATCAGTGGTCCTGCCATTCCACGAGGCTGCAAAGAGCAGAGTAACAGTGGATATTTTGGATAACCGGGAAAAGCGCCGGTGGGACACCCCGCCAGGCCACTGCAGCGGGACGTGGTGGTGAAGCCCAGCACAGGGAGCTGTGTTATTTTCCAGTCATGTTTTCCAGCTCTGCTCGCTGCTCCCCAGCTCCTCCTGCTCTCCCAGAAGGCTTCCCGAGCAGCATTACAGCGAGGACCTGCAGAGAGCCTGTCTGCTCCAGGCACTGTCTGATCTTGTCTGACATAATTTAAACCTATGCTTCCTGCCTTAGTTTTACATTTTCCAGGGCCTGAAACGTTCAGTGGGAAACAAAACTCACCTAAGAAAAATATAGAAGAGGGGATTTAAATCAGTACAGCCTATTGCTGCTTTTTCTTACCTGGTATAAAGATGCTGCTGGGTGTCTGCCATTAGGTTTGGTCTAAAATCAAGACCTTAATTTTTTGTGGGTGTCAGATTTCTTCTGTCCAGTCCCTCCAGAGGTCTCAGCCCTAAAGGAGGAGAGTTTAAACCTGGCATTTAGGAGAAAAAATGTGTCTCCTCCAGCCAAGCCTCCCCGGTGCAGTTGGATTTAGTGCTGCTCCTCACCTGTGCTGTGTCCAGCCCCGCTGTTCCCTGCCCGGAGCTGCACAAAGAAAGGAGTTAGCACAGAGTGATGGTGTGTTCCTTCTGGATCAGCATTTCATAAGCCTGAGGATATGAAAATCTGGAAAATCAACTGTGGAGCTTGGAAGAAGATTTCTTCCTGCCTTGTCTACTGGGGAAAAAAGTATCAGGGATATTTAATCCAGGAAGCTCCATCATATGTCAGGTTTTAAGACTGTAACAGAGCTTTATAAAAACTCTTATGGACACAATCACTAACAGGTTTTAACATGAATTTGTAAACTGAATCAGCTTTGCTGATTTTTTTTATTATTATTTCTTCTGTACTCTCTATTCTAGAGGGTGCTTTTGGCTTTGTTTGTTAAATTACACATCAAAGCTGATGTCTTGGGAAGGGGGCTGGCAGCAGCCTCAGCGATGTCAGTGCTGGCAGTGAGTGGAGAGGCTCCTGAGCGAGATCCCCTCCCTTTTTTGGGTGTCACAACTGGAGTCATTCAAAGGAAAGCTTCAGATGGGTCTTTAAAGGATGGGTTTAAACTTTTTTGGAGGGAGGGCAGGAAAAATGCTTTTTAAAAAAGTGACATCCATATAAAAAATGCTGTTATCATTCTCCATGGTTTTTCTAATCTCCTCTAATATAATACTTAAACTCATGTAGGGAAAATGGCCTTAACCTGGTGGGTGGAGGGACCTGCTAAGAAACACAAAACCCCCTCAAATGACCCCAGAACTCTCTGCCTGGGATTCAAGCGTTGTCACCAAGTGTTTGGCTCTGTCTCTGTCAGCCCCTTCCTGTAGTTTGTATTTCACAGCAGGGTTCAGAGAGGTGCTCTGTGCTCACCAGAGCCTGAACAGAAAGGGTGTTCAGAGCGTGTTCTTCCTTAATTTAAAATAAAAATAAATAAATATATAGTATGAACAGTTGGAATAAAACCTGCGTTTTGGGTAGGTTCCAATAATGTGTTTTTCATTGCATGAGATGCGACGCCTGTCAACACTTCCTAGTCAGACTCGCCTCTTTTTCATGTTTTTTTATACAATTCCCCCCTTATTTTTTGTAGCAGAGAGGAGTGTCCTACATATCATGCTTCCATCTCCATACTGTAATTATTAATATAGGGTAGGGAGAGGTCACCTATGTTTTTTGGCAACAGTTATGTTCCCATGTATAAATCATGATAAAGTGCTATTACTCTGTAGAGTATGCTGATGTTTTCAATTTACCCTGTGTAAAACAGAATTTCTTTATTTCTCTCTTTCCCCCTTAAAAAAAAAAAAAAGAAAAAAAAAGCCTTTTGTTCCTATCATATAGATAAACTCATAGATTTCGCAACCAATAAAAATAATATTAATAAATATGAGGCATTGTTACAAAGTAGGTCCTAACTATGCAGCCTAATGTTTCAGTAAGTCTGTGGTGCACATCCTTTTATAGCCAATTAAGAGGATGTTTTATTTCCCTCATTAAAAGTGCAGCCCACAGTCACCATGTTGAATCAAATAAGTACGAGTTTGCACATCCTGTGCGCAACCTTTCCTCGAGGCACAGTAGCATTTGTCATCTTTATAATAAAGCTTTCCAATTTTTCTGATTAATATTTAAAAGAAATAACATGACCTGAGGAATATATATATAACATCCTTGTGCCAAGGCTTTCCGTGCTCTCTGGTTTAAGGCTAAGGTGCCATTAGCTCACTTGGTATTCTGCATCATTCCAAGACCGACTTTCCAGTGTTTATGTGCAGCAGCAGCTTCTTTGTGCTCTTTTCTTCCTCCCAGATGAGAGAGAGAGAGGTCTCACCCGTGCTTGTTGTGTTTCAGTGGTTGCCAGGATGCTCCTGGTCTTCAGTCTCATCCTTCCATGTGGAGATTAGGGAATGTTCCTTTAGGGATTGTCCTCTGAGCAATTACTGGGTCGTTACGGGTCCATGAGCAAGTGGTTTCTGGATCAAAGTCCTTGCAGCTTCCTGGTGGAGCAGATATGGGCTGGAGTGCTGGGGAAAGGTGAGGTCCTGCCCCTTCATTCAGCTACCAAAACCTGGCCAGTGGCTGGGGGTCACTGGGTCTCTGTCTCTTCTGGTTCAGGTGACAATTTGCTCATGTCACCGTTGTGAGTGTAGAGATGACCTGGAAAAGTGTGGCTTCATCTTGTCAAGGCAAACCTGCCCCTCAGTCCCTGTCTCCTGAGGGCCTCGGGCTGGTTCAGCTTTACTGAATTCAATGATGCTCATGGCTGGGGAAGTAGGTATCTGTGTTAGGACTGCGGATGTCTGCAGGTTGTAGAAAGATTGACCATTTACCTATATTTTTGTTATAATTTTTATTTTTGAAATAGCTGTGGTTGACAGTGCAGAGCATTAATGTATTAAACACGGGTAAAGAACGTGTAGGCTGAGATTTGACAGCAGTGGTGCTGGAAACTCTTGTGTAGTCATTGAAATGCATTCATTCCTTGGTCTTCCCGCCCCCATGTTGTCTCTTATTCATTTTCTTTCATTTCTCCTTCCCTATAATAATTGGAGGCCAACAGAGGAAAACAAGGAGGGCTGAGATCAGTTTTGGTATTTTTTATTGGCACCCATCACTAAAGCCCCTCAGGTTCTTCAAACCATTACAAGCCATCACAGCTAGAATAACAAAATATAAGCCTTTAAACTTAAAGGCTCAATTATTCAGGGCTCTCTGTAAATTACAGACAAAGCTAAGAAATTTCATACATTAGTCATGGTAAAAAATATTAAATTCCATGGTTTGTCACAGATTAATAGGAAAAAAAGATTAAAACGGCAAGTTGTGTAAGTAATTCAAACAAATGGTTGTCAGAGATTCTGTATGTTTGGTAAAGAATTAAATAAGTGAATATCAGCAGCTGAACTTCTTGTGGATGAGCCAAAGCCTTTTGGAAAAGCTGAAGCTCTTTTTGAATATGGAACCAATGTTTTCCTCAATCCTGTAACACATTCAAACCAGCTGTCATGCAAAGAAAGAATTCACCATGCAGCGTTGCTTGTGCTTGTCTTAATCCATCCCCACCAGTCAGGCACTCGCTGCAGAGGGAAAAAAAGGAGAAAGCCTCCTGTGGACCAAAACTTGGAAGATGCAGAGAATTCCAAGATTAATACTGAGGGCTGGAGTGGTTGTTGGAGGGGCCGATAATGCCGTGCACCACGGGGCAATAGTTCCGCTAAGTAGCTCCAAGAAATAATTGCAGAAAGTTCTTTATGGAGCGTTGGCACTTGGGCAAACTGGCCCCAGAGCCAAAGGGATCCCACGCCCGCGCGGGAATGGGGTGGGCCCCACATCTCAGGATCCGCGTGCGAGGGGCTGTGCAACACATGCCCAAAACACGGAGCTGTCCCTGATGATCCATCTTCTGCCAAAGGAGCATTCCCCAATTCCCCTGTTGAGGAGGATAACAGGACTGTGCACAGCGCACTGAGGGATGGATTTTGCAAGAATGAGCCGTGCGTGCCCTCAAACTGTGACAATCTCTAAAAGTTGTCTTTTTTTCCCCTATATTCTTTTCTTATTTATTTCTGGTTTTTTTCTTTTCTGTCAGCTGGGGAGATGATGTAAGTCTTCCTTCCTCCTGATCTCCTGGAGCTAACAGTGGGATATCGAGAACAGAACCTCACCCTACCTATTATTTCATCTCAGTTCAACATACATCTGATTTTTTTTTTTTTTCAGTCTTGACTTCATAAACCATTGTTTTGTGCGGGAGAAGCATATGAGAAATCAAAGCTGTGGTTGATAGCAAAGGAACCAAGTACTCATTTTCTGGATTTCTCTTTTCATTCACTTCCTGTTAGGATTCTTCCAATTTACAGCTCTCTGGAGTGTGATGTCACAAGTAGGCAACTATTGCAATTTCCTGGGTTTAAATCTGCCATTTTGGCTCTTACTCCAATGCCCATGGCACAAAGTGCTGCTCTGGGTGGCCAGACCTGGCTTTTGCCCGGGGGTACAGCTCAGGCCAAACTGGATTTGCTGCAGAAATCTTTGCCCATTTTCTTAAGCTGGCGCTGAGGAACGGGCTTTCTCTTTTCCTGGCATCGCAGCGGCTCTGGGAATGCTCGCTTCGGAATGAATTCGGGCAGAGCCATGTCAGGGGTCGTTTGCTCCATCAACACTGGCTTTAGTGTTTTCAGTAAATCTCCATTTCACTCAACACTGTTTTCATAAAATTCATAGCGAGTGAGCAGCAATCCGAGGGTGGAGAAACATCCAGCCTTTATGGTTTACCTCTTTCAATGTAAAGATTCATAGTTTTCCTCATAACTTGTAGGGAACCTTATCTCGTGTATGTGTTTGTTCAGCATAAAATCCGCTGGTGGGCAGGTTGTCCTCTCCCATATCCAAGTGTTTGCCGGGACGAAGGCGCTCCAGGGGCCGCCTCCACTGGCAAAATTAATTGAACCTGAATTTGGGATCTGCTTTTCCCACAGTATCTCCATCCTGGCTGGAGTCAGGAAACCCCAGTCGTCCCCCAGGGGAACTCCCTCGCAGGAAAATTCTCAGCACAGCTCCTCAGTGAAGGAGGTTGAGTGTCTTCTGATATACCTTGGATAAGCATCCGCTTGTGATATTCTTCCAAAAACTGGAAATATTAGGCTTGTTCCACACTGACTCATCCCAGCAGTTCATGTACCAGTACTGCTGATTAACTTTGGTTGACTCGAGAGGTTGTCTCTGGCCTAGATTTAGAGTCAGGCTTAGATCTGTAGTGAAAGATCCCACACTTGACATCACCAAATGGTTTCACAAACCCAAATGCTGTTAATTTTGCCAGCGATTTCCCACACTCGTGCAAACTGCAGGATATTCTTCTGCCTGCTCTTCAGCCCCATTCGAGGGCTGGGACAGGGACAAGCCCCTTGCTACCCTTTAAACTCTTGGTGTAGCAGTTCTGGGACCACCAGGAATGGGAATTTTGTATCAAACCTAACTGCTTTTCACTGTCCTCATAGGGTGCCAGTGCAGGTTTGAGTCTTGCTTTCCCTCTCCTTCCCAGAGGCAACCCTACGCTTTCTCCCTCTTCCTCTTCCCTGCATTCTGGGTCATTCCTGGGTTCGTTCATTCCATAGGTTTCATTCCTCTTTAACACACACTTTGGGAAGGGAAGAAATATGTGCACTGAGACATAAACTGCTGTCCTTCATCCGAACATCCCTGTCTGGCTCTGCTGCACCCACCTCCTCCAGCTCCTCCCTGCCCCCAGCTTTTCCAAACCTGCTGGGTGGCTTCAAACAGTCTCCTTGTATCCATCCCATGTTTAAAGACTTCTCTGAAAATAGGTGAACTCCTCTAGCAAGTAACCTGCTGGAGGAGCCTGTCAAGGGCTGGCTGTACAAACTTCAGTCTCGGCAAGAATCAAAGTAAAACGAGGAGAGTCTCACAGAAAAGGGTTACAGAGAGTTTCACGTATTTTGCAGCCTTTTCATGGCTTAAATTACACTTCCCCTTGTTCTAGTTTTAAAAGGCAGAACAGAAAAGTTAATTTTAACACTGAAAAATGAAGGCTCTTCAATTATTTATAACATTAAAATGTACAAATGTTTGATCAATGAACTTGAAAAAAACATGCAACTACAAAACCCATTTCACAGTGTTCTAAAGTTCATGTGGCAGAGATAGAGAAGTGAAATGATTATTAACAGACGAAGAGCAGCATTTTAATAACATTCGAGCTGTAATAATGAGGCTGACAAAAGCAAGGGAATTCAAAGCCAACACTGATCTGACGCTCCCTCCTTAACACGTAGACTGTGCCTAATTTTGTGGAATGTGAGGTGTTGTAAGAAAATTGGTCTCGTGCCGGAGACCCCCTCAGTGTGGTGCCCAGTGGGGTGGCAGCAGGATGAGGTACCTTTTGTTTTTAGGACTTTATTATTTTATGCTGGAGTGTTTTGAGTAAATACACAGCTGTGTCTTCATCTTTTTTTTTTTTTCTTCAAGCTTTACCATTGCCATTAATAGTAGTGGAAGCATCTCTTTTTTTCTCTCTTAAAAACACGGAAATAGGACATTTCCCATGAAGCAGCAAGAGGCGAGCCCAGCGTGGCAGGCAAGCATCTGTAAAGGGATTATGGATCACTCCAACACCAAAAACATTGGCCAGATATTGGGATGAGCGTTGTGACACCCGGATCATGGAATCATGGAATGGTTTGGGTTGGAAGGGACCTTAAAGCTCACCTTCCACTATCCCAGGTCACTCCAAGCCCTGTTCAACCTGTCCTTGTACCCTTCCAGGGATGGAGCAGCCACAGCTTCTCTGTGCACCGTGTGCCAGGGTCTCCCCACCCTCCCAGGGAAGGATTTCTTCCCGCTATTTAACTTAAATTCCCCCTCTTTCAGTTTGAACCCAAATCATCGCTGTTCTCCTGCAAATCATGGTGCAGGAATAAAGAGAGGTTATGGCGAGCATGAGGCTTCTCTGCAGATGTCCACACCCCCTTCCAGTTTGGGAATGAATTGTCTGGAAGCTACTCCAACTTCCTTGGCTCCTGGTGCCTTCATTCCTGGGTCTGCTCTCCAAGGGCCTGACAGCTGAGAAGGGCTGGTGGTGTCCTTCCTTCGCACTAACAGGATATTTTTGTTGGATAGGTACACAGGTTTTCTCACAAAAAGAAGTTTATTTTCCAAAGACCATCCCTTCCCAGGAAAACAAACATGATGTGATCAGCCAACTGCACTATTGCAATAAATCCCATTTGTTCAGTGCTTTTTCGAGATAAATGGTTATTCTTTGGGAGATTAGGCTGCCTCTTATGCAACGGTAAACTGAAAACTCCATTTTTACTGCACTATAGCAAAACTGTGGTGTTTATAAGCAAATTTCCCAGTGGGAAGGGGCACGTGGATGCTAGATGTGGAGTGGAATGCAAGGAAAAGGGTTTATGACACTGAAACCTGTATTTATGTCCTTGTAAAGGTAAGGAAATTATATTTAGATGGTGGCAAGACTTGTCTCTGGTTTGTTAGAGGAAAGGAAGGGCTTCCTTGGCCCTTCAGTGCAGTAAAGGACCTTCCCACCTCTTCCCTTCCCTGGCCTGACTTAGGAAGGAGAGTTCTGGGATGGGAGAGGTGAGACCATGGCAGAGCTCAGACGGAGCTTCTCTGCTTTTGGGGTGTTTCCCTCACCTTGACAAAGGTGACTGAGGAGAGAATGTCCAAGCTGACCCCCTTGGTGACCATGCAGCCAAGCCAAGGGGCAGCCAAGGGAGCCCGGGGTGTCCCCGTGGGGTGGGCACTGTCCCCGCCCACCCAGCGACCGCCCAGGGACCAGCTGCCCTTCCCTGAGCTGCTTCCTGAAAAACAGGAGCCCAACCTTCATGTCTTGGTCCTGCAGCTTCTAATTATGCCCTGCACAAGGCCTTAGATGTGAAGTCTGCTGCAGAAGCAGGACGGTGACGACGATGAAAGGGAGCAACATCAAAAGTGTCAGGAAGAGGGGAAGGCAACGCCATATCAGCGGTGAAGCCACATGCATATTCCAATTTGCTATGTGACTGTGGTACTAATTTGGAGGCGGAAAAAAATCCGATTGCACGTGGAATGGCATCCATACAGTGCCTCAGGAATATGCAGCCGGAGAGCTTCCTAAAAGGGAGTTGCGTGCTTATTGAATCTGCTCTTAACACGCAAATAAAGTATAATTAGGGCTCATTAGGAGTGGAGGGAGGGCTGCAGTCACCCTGGCAGGATTCGCAGGGAGGAAATAAGGCCGCAGCACTTGCATTGGGTTGGGGATGAGGAGGGAAGGGTAAGCGCTGCCCTCACGCATCCCAGTCCAAGAGGATGGATTGTGTGTTTTTTGCTCTGGTGTCACGGCATTTTAAAAACGCAGAAATTATCTGAAAGAGGGAGGCAAAAAAAAAAAAAAAGGAAAGTTACAAAAATTCTATTAAAAAAATTTAGGAGATTAATAAGTCTTAGTATTACATATAAAAATTGGCATTAAATATTTAGAAATTCTATTAATAAAATACTAGATTAATAAAGCCTAATATTAAATATAAAAAATTAATTGGGTGCAGCTCGTCAACTTTGTAGTGTGAAAACCATGGTGAGAGTCCTGCCAGTCCTTTCTTGTGGCTGTGGCCATGGTTTGGAGGTGCAAGAACAGGAAATTCAGAGTTGGGATGACTGACCAGGCACAGTCTGCCTGGGAATGAGCAGGAGCACGGCCTGATGCATGTGGGATCCTGGGAAGATCTGATCTTTGCTCTCTGGAAAACAGCTAAAATACTCTATGGTATGATGCAGGTTGGGAACGTAATGGGAATAAGGCTGTTTCCTAGCTTGAAAGTTTGGGGATCTATGGAAATTTGTGTATCCTGGTATTTTTGAACTGAGCTGGCATATCCACTGTGTTAATAGGAATTAATTTCCCCCCTGGATAGCAAAGGTGTGGTTGGGCTTTCCAGACTGGGGCAGATGGACCAACACCAGGATTTGGGCCTGGCCTCTTGCAGTGCAGGAGGGATGTGGGATGCTGTAGGATTGGGCATGCTTAGGCTTAGACTGGAATAAAAGATGGGATTTAGGTGTGAAAACATTTCAAATGGCAAAAATTACATTTTGTAGAAACTATGTGAAAGAGGAGGTGTTGTCTAAAATTATCCAAATCTTTCCAAGCGTAGTTTCTTACTTAAATTTCTTATCCATATGGCTTTTTTTTGGATCAGTGTTCCAAATACCTTCTTCCAGTATGATGTAAACTCCCATCACTGATGATGCTTTCTGATATTTTTTTTCCCAGAGTTAGAAAAATCAGTGCTTTTTACCTCTGCTCAGACAGTGTTTACAGCAAACAGTAAAACTGTGTTTAAATTAGGATAAAATATTAAAATTAATATTCATTGACTTTTATGTTTCATTATCATTAGAAATTAAGTTTATTCCTGGGTAAACAGTTTATAGCAAGTTATAAATATTTTCTGTTGACCTATTAACTGGTTTAATATATTATGAAGTTATTGACAGTTGCAGTAAAATTTATAAACAGCTATTAAACCTTTTAACATACTCGATGTGTCTAAGTCTCTATAACACAGAGAAATGATTTTTTAAAGATAATCTTCTCCTGATATTAAATTCCTCCAAGATTTTAATATATTGTCAAAGTTTATGGGTCATAAAATAAACCTAGAGCTTACAAAAAAATTTACACAAGGATATTATTTAAGAAAAAGGACATGGAAGTTTTAGTGCAGTAAGAATGATGATATAAGCCACTGAAACATATAAAAGTACATACCAAATACTATGTTAAAATAACATTAAATGTCTTGTATAAATCCACAAGTCAAGGTTTCAGGGTTTTTACAGTGCCTGACTCTCTTATTATTGTGTCTAGATAATGACACCCTCACGGTGCAGCACTTAGAAAAGCTCATTTTTGATAGATGTAAAAGCATGAAATAACGATAGACCAAGAAATCCTAATTTGGAATTCCCTGATAATGTAAGGTTAGGGCCCATACTTCGTGGGCCTGATTCCACAATGTATTACTCCATCCTGAGCCCGATGTAAATCACTGAAAATCAATAAAAATGGGTCAGCTGGCTGGTGTAAATTGGGCTGCCTTCATTACAGGCCATGGATGGATGCCAGTTTACACCAGCTGAGAAATTGGCCGGGTGCAGTTATATCTGTGTAAAGCTGTCAGAACTCAGTGATTCATCAGCAACTGCACATTTACTGCACATTTCTCCGTTTCCTTTCCATATATATCCGTATTTAAAAGTTGGGTGGTTCGACACTGCCCTTGAAAGAAGAGTGATGTCTCCTAACCTGATCCACGGGCAATACAAGCAGCACGTTTCTCTGATTAGTGGGCACTGAGGGCTGGATGGAGAAGAGTCTGAGTTCCTGTGCTGCTCCTGCTGCAGGATCCTCCAGGTCCAGCTGGAGGGATGATATCCAAGCCAGGGCTGCACCAGGAGGGTGCCTTTCCCCTGTGTGTGTCTGTCACCTGTGCCTGGAAGCAGCAATGGGATAAAGCTGCATCCAGAGAGCCAGAGGAGCAGCGTGGACAACTCAGGAAGCAGAACATAAAACACTGGCACAGGCTGCCTAGAGGGTTGGTAGATGCTCCATCCTGGAAGTGTCCAAGGCCAGGTTGGACAGGCCTTGGAGCAACCTGGTCTAGTGGAAGGTGTCCCTGCCCATGGCAAGGGGGTTGGGTTAGATGATCTTTGAGGTCCCTTCCAACGCAACCCAGTCAATAATTCCATGTTTTCACAGCAGGTGTGCTTTGTACCTCATGTATCGACCAAGGTTAAGCTGAGGAGGTCCTGCTGCCAGCCCTGGCTCTGCTGCCTGGTCTGAGGTGAGGACAGCCCATGGCTCACCTTTCCAGCAGGCTTCTTCTCCCGCCATTTTTTGAAGCTAATGAGGTTCTCCATAATTGTAGGCCTACAAATAAAGAGCTCCTGAAGATGGAGAAGAAAAGGAGGGGCATCACTTCAATGTCCACTTGCCTCTCTCAGAGGAAATATCCCAAGAAATGAGGAATATGGAGAAGTGTGATAATCACAGGTAAAACCAGGAGCATGGCCATGATGAAAGAGCTCAGAGAAGACACTCTGCTTCTCTGTTCATGTCAGCTCATCCATGTGCTTTGGGTATCCCCCCTTGAATGAGCGTGCCCCAGATCCCTCAGTGAGCAGAGCACACACTCCAGTCTAACTGAGGTCCTGCAGGACCATCACCTACCACTAAAAGTAACAAAACCCACAGGATATTTTTGGTGTTATGAATTCTTTGCGAGCTGGGGCTTTGCCTGTTGGGCTTTCCACCCCACAGCTGGGCTCCTCATGGGTCCTCTCCTGGAGGGCCAGAGCCACCCAGGTCCCAGGATCTTGGTGGGGCTGGAATCAGAGCTGGCTTGCCTTGTGCAAGCATGGATTATAACTGACGTGACTTTGTGGTTTCCTATCTCAGCTTTGAAATATAGTAAACTCACAAAAGCTACTGTAGAGTTCAGAACAAACACAGGGGGTATGTTTAGTTATTTGTTTTTGTAGTAAAATAAAATATTTATTATACACAGACACCTACTGTGAACAGAGGGTAAGGCCACTGTGTTTTATCTCTAGGGTGTCATGTTTGACTTCCATTAGGGATGTATTATAGACCTGTGGGTTTTCATGAATTCAGAAAGTCCACTTTGAACACTGATTTCAAAGCCTACAGGGGGTGTGAGGAATGTAAGAACACTGCTTCGTAGCAAGGAACCTGTTGCATCTAACAAACACCTTGCATTTGATAAGTCAGAGTTGAGGCAGGCTATAAAGAAGCTCTTATTTTTAATTTTTTTTCTTCCTTAGCATGATTTTAAAGGAAGATTTCCTATTGTTTGCTTTGTAACTTCAGCCCATCTGAAAGCTCAAGGTGAAGACAATGAATGAGCTCCTGAAAAATGCACCATTACATCAGCATACTTTTCCCATTTTTCCCTAATTCCCTCCCAATGAATCATATGGGAGGAGAAAACGACCTCAGCGATCAGGTGGATACCGATCCATCTCCATAAGTGCCTCTCACATTAATGGTGCTGTCCAAAACTCTAAGTGCCACTTGTGGGTGATGTGTGGAGGGGCTGTGGGTGGATTGTGGTGCTGGGGGAGGTGGGTCTGCCAGCCCCATGCCCCCCACATCACCCTGGGATGGATGGTGAGGGTTGGCCATGAGGAACAGCTCGTGGAGCTCAGGGCTGTGCTCCCCACAGCTCCTGAGCAGCCTTTGGGCTCAGCAGTTCATGGGAAGTGGGAGCATTCCCATGTTCTCACAGC
This sequence comes from Lycocorax pyrrhopterus obiensis, assembly GCA_014706295.1. Classification (NCBI taxonomy): domain Eukaryota; kingdom Metazoa; phylum Chordata; class Aves; order Passeriformes; family Paradisaeidae; genus Lycocorax; species Lycocorax pyrrhopterus. The sequence goes on from JACSVZ010000008.1 coordinate 34,599,598, forward strand.
ACAGGAGGTGGTGTGGGGCCACCATCTCCATGGAGGGGTTGGAGACAGCAATGGGAAGGTGGAGGGACTGTCAAGGAATCTGCTGTGAAAGTGTGAAACCTTCAGATGGGATTTTTCTCCTCCCTTCTGTCGCTGTTCCTGTCTGTGGCTGGACAGCCAGGGAGGGATGTGTCCCCTTCTCTTCAGACCTGTTTATCTCACCTTAAACAGCACAACACAGCTGACAACACGTGAAATGGAAACCCCTGAAGGACAGACATCAGTGCCTCACTCTGCACGTGGAGCCACCCAAGGCATTTGTGTTTTGTCACAGCCACCAAACTAAAAAAATCCAGAAATGCTGAGGCTTTGTGAAATCAATGCAGGAATCGAAATCAAAGGTGTTTTGTGTTAGCTCCTCCAGACAATGAGTATTGGTACACTTTGAATGTTCATTCACTCCCTTGTTCTTCATTGTGTTTACTGCTGGCTGTGGAGGGAATGCACGTGGATTTGTTTCCATAATGATTTCATGGAGAGGTCAAACCCCACTGAATCCAGATAAGTGCAGGAGCCAGCAGGGTCCTTCCAAGTGTTGAAAAAGACTTGGCACTGCTGACTTTTTCACTGTGGGAAGGTCAGTGCAAGACGTCACAGTGCCTATTAGGCTGAGCAAAACTGGGGCTGGAAAACATGTGGTAAGAGAAAGTAAGTCTAGAAATGCTCTTGCTAAGGCTGAATTCTGCTACTAACAAGACTCTGCTCCTAATTATACCTTCAGTTCTGCTCTACTGACACTATTTTGACACAGGATAACATGTTCATAAGAACTTAATTCTCATTTTTCAGTCGATAACAGTGTTTATGTGCTAAGTCTTGCCCAGCACCATATTAAAAATACACTTAAAGCCAACCAGTTGGGATAGAACAGCAAGAGCTGTTTAGTACAGTTAACCAATGGACAAAATTATTTACTTATTTCCAAATAAAATTTGGATAAGTGGGAATGAGAAAGCAGTTGAGCTCGACAGCCTGGAAGTATTCCCTTTGTTTTGTTTTTTCCATTTTGTTTTTCCTGGGGGTTTTACATCAAGGGTGCTGCCATGACACTCGGTAGTAAAATTCCTGTTGGCAACGTGGAAGCCAAAGTTTCACCTCATTCCTGCAAACCGCGTCACGCAGAGTTTTTGGTAGGGTGAGCTCACCCGTGGAAACCACTCTGGGTCCTGCTGCTCATTACTGGGATTTTCACCCCGCGTCCAAGGTTGTTCAGGGAGCACAGGGCTCTTCCCAGGTCCCCCCCACAGCACTAATGCCTGGTGAGGGAGGTGAGCAGCAATAGTCATGGACAGTAAGTCCCGACTTGGTTCTGTGCTTCCCGTTCCACTTGAATTCAACCATTAAATCTGAACTTCCAGTTCAAATTAAATATGTCATGACCAATGTCAGATATATGGACAACTTCAGAGTGGAATAACCCAAGGCAATCTGCTCTGATCGTATCATGCCTTAAGTCTCGGACTAAATCCAGGGGGAATTTAATAAAATAGCTCAGTCAAGCATTGATCTTTCCTGATGGTTTTTTCTTCCTTTCTAATGGTCTTCTTACACACATTGCCCTCACTTCCCTCTTGGAAAACAACACTGTATCATAGAGGAATAATCCAAAATATTTCAGCACTGCAGCTATTGTACCTTTGCTATTGACCTCCTTTCCAATCTCTCATTTGATGACAGTGGTGTAGGATGACAGAATTAAATGATTTTGTTTCTCTCCCTCTCTGCCAGTGTTACATTTGGTACATAAAGTGAACGAAGTATTGTAAAATGGGATGGTAGTGCTGCTGCAAAAACTGTGTGGTGTTGCACTGTGCTCCAGAGCAATTGTAAGCAGAGCCTGGACATCCTTTTAGAGGATATTGCACAGAGCTGTTTGTCCATCCCTGGCACTGTGGTGGAAAACCAAGCCCAGCACATCCTGAAAATTCAAGTGGGTGAGGTGTCCCGCTGGAGATGAAGGGCTGGTGCTGCATCACAGGTTTGCAAGCAGGGGGCAAGGGAACAGCCTTGGGGTGCAAGTCCTGTGGATGCTCAGAGAATAGGACATTAGCATCTAATAGACTCCTAAAAATACTATGATTGATGCCCCTTTTAGGGTATAACACTATATTTAGGTGGATGATGTAAGTGCATGTAGTTCATAATTTTATGTAGTGATAGGACAAGGGCAAGGCCTTGAGCTGAAGGAGGGTGGGTTTTGATCAGAGATTAGGAAGAAATTGTTCTCTGTGAGGGAGGTGAGGCCCTGGCACAGGGTGCCCAGAGAAGCTGTGGCTGCCCCTGGATCCCTGGCAGTGTCCAAGGCCAGGCTGGACACTGAGGCTTGGAGCAGCCTGGGACAGTGGAAGGTGTCTGCACATGGCAGGAGGTGGAATGGAATGGTCATTATTCATTCCATGACTCTATGTCATAGTATCTGGTAGAATATAATTTATACCAGTCTTAAAAAACATTCATTTTAATTTTACTCATCAACTTCTAATATTTAATATAGAATCCGATAATCAACATTTTTAGATGAAGCAAAAATTGCGGTTAACTCCACTGTGAAAATTCTGGGGGTGTGTTGTCATTGCTGCTGCAGTGCATGAGCTGCTCTCCTTCCTCACTTCTCTCCCCATTATTTTGCTTTGAAAAAGTAGTTTTAGTGCAATGCTAAAGGAGAGCATCACAGTGTTGTTACCTCTGGCCCACCCAGGTGTTCCCAGGGACAAGCAGAAGGACAGAGCTGGGTTTGGGACCAGGGGACAGTTGGCTGACAGTGAAGGTCTTTACTGGAAACCCACTGCAGAGACAGTGGCTAAAACCTGTTCCAGTGCATTGATAGCTGAGCTTAACATTTACATAACATCCAGAAGAGAGAGCGCTGCACTGTATGACTTTGCCTTAAAAATGAGTCCTTGGGTAAGATCCCTCTCCGATTTGAAACCCTTCCAGGATTTGGAAGAGTTTCAAATAAAATTAAAAGAAAAACAAAGCTCAGGCTCCTGAGATTGCTCCACTTCATACTGATGAGTGAGTGTGAGGGTATGTTTTGTCTCTAAAGAAAATAGCAGAGCCTATAGCAGTCAAGATAGTTTATAAGCATGGACATAATTTTGAATAGCCCTAGCTCTGGTTTGCCATGACCTCTGCAACTCAGCTCTGAATAAAAAGGTAAAAAAATATTCCCTTAATGCCAGCTACACACCAGAAAAGATACTTAAACTCAGCAGATTTGAAAATCACAGGCATGTCTTGTTTGTCATGATGATGCTGATCGACTTTTTCATTTTATTTTATTAATTATAAAATAGAACTTTTTTCAGGAATCTAGGAAAATACCCATTCTCTCCTAAAAGATGCAATGCATGCACTCATCAGGAAACACGGGCAGATATAACATGAGAAGTCTTTTATTCAGTGTTTGAAAGCTTTGCCTTGTTTCATTTCCCTCTAAATTTTGACTCTTGCACGTGTCTTCCCTTGCTGGGAAGTGGTTAATGCACAATCTGATTTTGTATTTTCACAAAGACAGAATGTTCCTGCTCTTTCTCAGAGCTCTCCTCACCACCTGATCCGGCAGCACAGGCTTCCCTTTGTCCCGCCCGTGCCATCAGGGGAGGTCAGAGGAGTTAGGAAGGGAAAGATCATTTTGGAGTATGGATGGTTTGTATGCCCCTGTCCATGCCCTGTTCCACCTCAGGCACCATCCTACTCATCCATGTGTTTTCTTTCCCACTCACTCATCCCACTGAGGGGGCTGTGGACTCCAAACAGCCCAGCAGAGACACCTCTTCTGCCTGTGCTGACCCATTCTGTCTGTCACTTTGCTTTATTTGCACAGCAGTAGATTAATTTAAAATTTCAAACCCTGAAGTTTAATTGAAGTTAAGCATTTTACTGTCTCTTCTCTCCAAATACTGACCTTAAATCTTAGAATCACGGAATTGTTTTGGCTGGAAAAAACCTCTAAGGTCATTGAGTCCAACTCTTCCCCAGCACTGCCAAGGCCACCACTGCCCCATGTCCCCAAGTGCCACATCCACACGGCTTTTAAGCCCCTCCAGGGATGGGAACTCTGCTCTGGGCAGCTGTGCCAGTGCTGGACAACCCTTCCCATGAAGAAATTTTCCCCAAATCCAATCTAAAACCTCCCCTGCTGTAACTTGAGACCATTTCCTCTTATCCTATTACTCCTCAGGTCCATCTCCAGAATATGTGGGATGATCTGCCAGGGACCTGTCAACCAACACATGCTGTGGATCAGAGCTCTCTGTGGTCCACAGGCTCCTGGATGAGGTTCCATCAGTCCCCGTTCCAGCAAAGTCACTCCCAAGCAGCCAAGGCCAATTGCACCACGGAGAAATGGAGACTCCCACACTCCGTGTGTTAACTCTGAACCTTCACAGCAGAGCTGGGAATGTTTCGGCAGTGGTTCAGTGTGCACCCACACGCACATGCGAGTGCGACAGTGAAATGTTTCACCACTGTCGTGTGTGTTTAAAATGCTGGGGGAGTTTGAAAATCCTCCAGAAGGATCCGTTCAACCAAGAGGTATTTTCTGGCTCTTGGAGCCCTTTCTGTGCTTGCACATGTCCTGCACTGATAACAGCAGCAGAGCCAGGGTGTTTAGCAGCTACTTCAGAAGGACTGAGAATTACCTATGGAGAGAGAGGAGGAACTTTCTGCTTTCTGTGTTAAAAAGCACCATAAACTCTCAAAGACATCAGTTTGTGTTAGTGGGAGATTTGGTTCAGCTGCAGGTAAACCAAGAGAAGGAAAGGACAGACATTGTCTAATGCATTGAGAAAAGGGTCCTGTTGCTGAGGACAGCAGTAAAAGGAGCAAAACCACACAAGTGTCGAGGAGATTTTGCCCTTTTTGAGTGCCTGGACTTAATGGATTTTTCTGACTGAGCTGTGTAGAACAAAAACCAGCACGGCACTTCCCGTCTCTGCTCCCCGCACTTCTCCGGGGCTGCTCGTGTCGTAAATCATTCACAACTTCACGGAGGTGATTCTTACACAGTCAATCTATGTCTTTAACACAAAATCAAGGAGCAGGGGAAAAAATTAAAACAGGCCTATCCCATTTTCCTGAGCCAGCTTTTCTATCTCAGTAAGCAAATTGTGATGTCCAAGCCCATGTGAGAGCCAGTTAGAAATGCCAGCAGCATATTTAATTTCAGTGCACGTGCCAGAAAGTCCAAGGTTTCTCGTTGCCTCCTCAACATCCCACTTGGTTGAGGTTTTGTCCACCAACTTCCTTCCACATCCTTTCTGGTCTCTGTTTTGTTTCATCCCTGTTCATCTTCTCCTGCCCTGTGCCTGGACGGTGGCTCTGGGCTGCTCTCCCAGCATCCCATGGGCACTTCTAAAGCCTTTGCATGGGTAAACTGGTCTTTAAAGCAGCATTTGCCAAGGCATTTTTGCTGTTCCTACTCCACTGCAGCATGGCAAAAATGTGCACAATGCCGTGTTTGCTCCGAGTCCTCCTCAAAATTCCCTGGTGAGCTGTGCTGGGTGTACTGGGAACAGTGGTTCTCGAACAGCCAATAGTTTATTGCCTTCCAAAGACGCCTCTGGTTATTTTGTTCATGTATATTTTTAGGTGTACATAAACACATGCACACTCACACACATTTGTATATTGTTTAAAATTCTCCCTCCTTTCCAAATATTATTTTCATTAAATCATAGAACCATTAATGTTGTAAGAGTCTGACTGGAGACCACCTTGTCACATCCAGTTGTTCCTTGAATGCCTCCAGGGATGGAGACTCCACCAGCTCTGCTCTGGGCAGCCCCTTCCAAGGCCTGACCACCTTTTCCATGGAGAAATTCCTGCTGATGCCCACCCTGAGCCTCCCCTGGCCCAGCCTGAGGCCGTTCCCTCTCCTCCTGTCCCTGTTCCCTGCGAGCAGAGCCCGACCCCCCCCGGCTGCCCCCTCCTGTCAGGGAGTTGTGCAGAGCCACAAGGTCCCCCCTGAGCCTCCTTTTCTCCGGGCTGAGCCCCTTTCCCAGCTCCTCAGTCACTCATGTTTCTTCCTCCAACAAAGAGTTAAAAAATCCACTAAATTTAGGACCTCTTGTGCCTCATTTCACGTGTGCCATCAGCTGAATGCAGCTGAAACAAGTCCCAACATTGAGTTCCACAGTCTTGGATCAAGTGCAGTGCCAGTGCTCCCTGTGATTAGATGGAACACTGGATGATGGGGTGTCCTGTTGGCAAACTGCTTTTCAAGTATCACTTAAGCAGATTTCAATAGATGCTGTTCAGTCTGAAGTGTAAAAGTACCATATGTACCAACAGTAGTGAATTATTTGAGAAAATAGATGAAGAATGGCAAGTGGGACATATGTTATTGAGAAATGAAGGAGAAAGGTTTTTTCTTTTTGGAAAATCTTCCAAAAAAGAGCTGAGCAAGAGCTTGCCAGATTTGGCATTTCAAGACAAAGCTGATTTGAGCTGAGTTCAGAAAAAGGTCTCAGTGTCAAATGTTTTCAACCTTCTTGCATTAAATGAACTGAAATTCAGCCAAACCAGATTCCTCAGATCTGGGAAAAAAAGATTCCCTCCCCAGCCCAGGAGAAGCAGGCCAAGTTTCATCCTGACAGGAACATTTTTGCCAAAGCTATAAAAGCTGAAGTGAAAGTAATGATGCTTTATCTGGCATTTATAAGGCACTTTCATCCCAGAAGTTCCTAAAGTACATTACATGCAGCAGGCTGGATTCTCCAGTCCTGAGTCAGATGTTGTTCATGCACATTCTCATTAAAATATAGGGAATTTGAGGGGGCAGGCCTGAAGACCCCATGCAGGAGCACACATGGATCCCTTTCCATGTCCCGTGGTGGGAATTCAATGGCCTGGACTGGGACCTTGGCTTTGCTGGAGATTCAGACCAGCAAAACCCAGCTGGAGAGAGGTGCTGCCCATCAGCAAACCAGTTGTGGTCCAAAACTGGATTGAGTGGCTCAGTTGCACTTTCTCTGTCACAGGGCCATGGATTTTCACCTGAACTCGATGCTTTAAACTTTCACTGCTCCATGGCTTTTTCCAAGGTTTCTCTTGGCTTTAAAATAATTCTGTTTTCTGCATCAGTGCCTCCCCTAATTCTATGTATATATGTATTTCCCATAGATGGCACTGGAATTTCATGTTTTCTTCGTTATGTTTTTGTCCAGATTTTCCCTGTTTGGGGCGGGCAGGTTTATTTTCCCTATATTTAATTGTTAGGTTTTTACTCTTCATTGTTTTGAGTTGGTTTTTTCCTCCCTCTTGGTAATCTTGCAGAGTTCTCAGTACAAAAATTTTAAAAAAAAGATTAAAAAGTGGTTTTTTCCCCTCTTTTCTCCTGGATTTGCTTATAATTTGCATATTTGACTCAAGAGACTATTTTTGCCAGATTTTATGAGTAGAAGAAAGGAACATTTTAAAGGTGACTGTGAATCCTCAACTGCTGTGAAAACTGGGTGGGAGATGGGCACAGCATCCATGGCGCCTGATCTTATCCCTGTCCTCCTGCTTTGGGTTCACTCCTTACTATTGACTAAGGGTAGAACAGGGCAAACTGATTCCCTGTATCCCCATTAAACTGAGAATATCCACTTAAGTAATAAGATTTTAATTACCCAAGTCAGAATTTCATATTAAACTCTAATCTGATACATTACCAGCCTAAATTAATGTCAAAAGGTGTCCGTACAGAGACTTTCATTCATTTAATGGTGGTTAGTTTGGGGCCTAAACAAATTATTTGCAAAAAACTCTCCAGCCCGCTGTAGAAATGGCATTTCCAATGCTAATGGACTTTTGATTTCCAATTAGTCCTCGCCTCACTTTGATCAGGAGCCGATTTACTGCGAGCGTTGGAACAAAAGGGTGTTGGGAAGACGTATCCTTGGATCACTTTTGCGGTGTGCTGACAGGAATGTGTGTGTAAAGAGTCATTTAATAGCCTCGTAACTGGGGTGGGACACAGGGACCAGATGCTTGGCTTTGTGCCTTCCTTCTGGCCTCGAGAAAACTCTTGAAAGAGCACAAAATGAGCTTTTTGTCCAACCCCAAACGCGCAAACACTCCAGCACTCTTCTCTCTTCTTGGAGCTGTTGTCTTCAGAATTCCACCCTAGGAATTCTTATGATTAAAAACACGGATTCACACAGAGCCACGGAGTATCCTGAGCTGGAAGGGACCCACAAGGATCAAGTCCAGCTCCTGGCCCTGCACAGACCCCCCAACAACCCCACCCTGGGCATCCCTGGCAGCGCTGTCCAAACGCTCCTGGAGCTCTGGCAGCCTCGGGGCCGTGCCCATTCCCTGGGGAGCCTGGGCAGTGCCCAGCACCCTCTGGGGGAAGAACCTTTCCTGATATTCAACCTAAACCTCCCTGACACAACTCCAGCCATTCCCTGGGTCCTGTCCCTGCTCACAAAGAGCAGAGATCGGAGCTGCCCCTCTGCTTCCCCACGTGAAGAAGTTTCCCCTCATTTTTTATTTTTATTAATGATTTCTTCTTTGTCTTTGTTGGACTCCTCAGCCATTCTACAGAGGCCAAATCCAGCACTTTAAATGGTGTTTTATTAACTAAAACGAACCTTTCCCCAGTTTTAAACCCATGAAGCCTCTTAACACCTTGTAACCACAGGTCCACACAGAATTAACTACAAACTCCGCAGAAAGGGTTAATCCTTGCTGGCAGTTTGGCCATATTAGAACAATTACAGTGATTCATTGTCTATGTCTAATGGCATAATCTGATTGTAAAGACAGCAGAGTGGGCGTTGGAAAATATACAGCAGCCCACTCTAGTCAGTGTGAGGCATAACAGGAAATGGTTGTGGGTGTTAACCATGTCACAAATGCTTGGATTAAATGCTGACTCCACACCGAAAAGCCAAATAAAGATATGGGAAAGGGCCCGTATATGTTTCAATAACAATTAGGAAAGTATCTAATACTGGGTTTAGCAACAGAAAGGAAAAGTTGGAGTGAAAACCCAAGCACAGGTGATTCTACTTAAAGCTGTATTTACTATCTTCCTAATGTGTGAGCCAATGAGGAAAACTGCTCGGAATAATTCCGTTCAGAAAGAAGGTATTTTATATTGAAATAAATAGGAAATATAACTCCTGATTATGATATTGTCATTAAGGTACTTATTTTCAATTAAGAATTTTTATTAGCTCTCATCAAGTTGAGTAATGAAAGTGCTGTAAAATATACTTCCTTTCCCACCCAGTCTGCTCCCTCCTGGCCCTTCAGGAAAGGATGGGAGATGAAAGGAAAGGGAAAGGGAAAGGGAAAGGGAAAGGGAAAGGGAAAGGGAAAGGGAAAGGGAAAGGGAAAGGGAAAGGGAAAGGGAAAGGAAAGGAAAGGAAAGGAAAGGAAAGGAAAGGAAAGGAAAGGAAAGGAAAGGAAAGGAAAGGAATAAAAAAGACCTGGAGAAGAGAGAGAACAATGAAAAAAATAACAATTTATTGGTGTCCTGAGCTTGTGTCCCTTCCATCCCATCCACTGGTCAGATTTCAGCCCTGGCCTGTGGTGCCAGCTCCTGATGGGCACTTTGTTCCTTCTCCTTCCCTTTTCCCAGGGGAAGGGGTGGCCCCTGAGCCCACATTTTGTTGATGTCACCACGGCCAGGCTCCCTCCCAAACTTTCTCCAGGGGCAGCCATCCCACTCCCCAAGGAGAAAAGGGTCTGGATTTGGATTGACCATTCCAGTAATTTATTAAAATAGTCACATTCATTAAATTTTTAAATAATTTTTTTAACAGTTCTGGCCTCTTGGAGGAGCTAATGCAAAGCAAACACTTTTCTGTTTATTTGTTTTTCAGGTAAAGGCTTTAAAATCACAATAAAGCCATTTTAATTGTAAATATATTTGCAGCTGCGTTTTATCAAATAATCTTACCCAAAATTCTGGTTTATGAAGTTACGATGATTTAAATTGTTCTTCCTCTCTCTTTTTCTCTCTCACCTTTTTCACACGAAGTCTCTGGAGGATCTAAAAATAAGCCTCAAGCTATACAAGTCAGTGCTCCAGGTTTATCCCAGAGACTAAGCAGTATTTCACCAAATACCTTTATTATTTTCCGGGGTTCCTCTGCATTGTGTGAAACCTCCAAGGTTATTTGAGATCAGACATGGAAAGTGGACACACTTGAAGCACAAGTTGGGAGGAAGAGTTTTGCAGAAGCTGTGCTGGATAAATTAAAAATGTGAATTTATCTTTTCCTGGTGCTTGGCTTACGCTTTCAGAGTCTTTTATTTACTCCTCATTACTCTAAAAAATATCTGTAATCAACTGGTGAAAGTGAAGCTAACTAGAGATAGATGAAATTCTGTGTCTTGCCTCTTGAAAAAACATCTTCAGCATCAAACCCATGAGCTTTGATATTTCATAGGTGAGGCTTTGATTCTATAGCATTAAATTTAATGGAAGGGAAATCACTTATTTCAGCTGGGGGAGAGTTAAGACCATAAAGAGTAGGGTTGGTTTAACCAACACTTCGTAAGATAACAGCATTTTTAGATGATTTTATTTCATTTTCTCTGATGAAATTTGAATATCCACTCCTTGGGTAAATATTTAGGTGGCATGATGTAAATGGTTTGTAGTGCTGAGGTAAGGAGAGGGAGATCAAGAGGTAAGGGAGGCCCAAATGCTCTTTGCAGAGCTCTGTATCCTTAAAATGGCATTTCCCCACTGTCCAAATGCACATTCCTGTGCAGGCTGACTTTATTCCTTACAAACACAGAATCCTGGAATGCTTTGGGTTGGAAAGGACCTTAAAGCTCATCCAGTTCCAAACCCCTGTGCCAGGGATAATTTCCACTGTCCCAGGCTGCTCCAACCTGGCCTTGGGCACTGCCAGGGATCCAGGGGCAGCCACAGCTGCTCTGGGCACCCTGTGCCAGGGCCTGCCCACCCTCCCAGGGAACAATTCCTTCCCAGTATCCCATCTGACCCTACATTCTTTTGCTTTAAAACCATTCCCCCTTGTCCTGCCACTAAAACCAGGAATATCCACGTGGAAAACAGAGCAGGGCTGCGGGTATCGAGGTAAGACACAGCACCAGCTCACAGAGGCTCAAACCCAGAGCCTTCCCAGCTCACGAAACCACTTCTGCAGTTTTCCTGAACGATTTGTGGCCGTGGGATGGCCCCCAGGAGGAGTGTGGGGACACAGGGCACAGGTGATGTCCTGTCCCCACCCCCAGGACACAGAGCAGCCCCTCAGACACTTCCTTGAAGAGCTAAAACTCTTTTATTGCACAAAGAATAAGGCAGGATTTCACAGTCACTTGTCTGTGCAGTAACCAGGTTCTCACTTCCCCCAGCACTCCCCGGGGGGCCACGGCTACTTCAGGTGCACTCCTCTGTTTATGGCCCTGCAGCAGGATCAGTTTTCCCTAAATCCCCTAATTCTGGCTGCTGGGGTGGGTCTGCCCAGAGGAGGGTGTCTGAGGATGGCCCTGTGCTTACGTTAATTAGCTCCTTTGTGTTTTCCTCCTCTTTATGCCTCCTGTTGAAGCCCCAGGAGCAGGCTGGACGTGTGGGGCTGGTGTCCATCCCTACTGAAAGGGGTTTCTTCCTTGCTCTGCTTCCCATTCCCAAACAAGGGATGGCACAGGTGGTACCTGCTGCCTTTTTGTGCTTTGGTTCCTAAAATTCTCTTTAGAATCATGGACTAGAGCACAAGTGTGATGAGGAGAGGCTGAGGGAGCTGGGAAAGGGGCTCAGCCTGGAGAAAAGGAGGCTCAGGGGGGACCTTGTGGCTCTGCACAACTCCCTGACAGGAGGGGGCAGCCGGGGGGGTCGGGCTCTGCTCGCAGGGAACAGGGACAGGAGGAGAGGGAACGGCCTCAGGCTGGGCCAGGGGAGGCTCAGGGTGGATATTAAGAAAAGTTTCTTAACTGAAAAAGGGCTGCCCAGGCCTGGCAGAGCTGCCCAGGGCAGGGGTAGAGTCCCCATCCCTGGAAGGATTTAAAAGCCCTGTGGCTTTGGCACCTGGGGACGTGGTCAGTGGTGGCCTTGCTGGGGAACGGTTGAATTTGATGATCTGAGAAGGTCTCTTCCAACGTAAACAACTCTGTAACTCCATCCTGGGGCTTCTGAAGCAGAATTCAGGTTTATTGCCAGCACTGAACCTGTGGCCTCAGTCCACCATAGCTCTGCCACGAGGAATAATTCTCTCTCCAACACCTGTGAATCACCTGAGGAAAAAAAAATCACAGAAATTGCCTTCACAACTCCTAAAAACATTTTAACACTGAAAACCAGTCGTGCAAATTTTGCTTTTCCTGCGTGGCTCTGCTTATAACACTGTAAGATACTTTCGCTGTCTTAAATCCTCCAAATTCCAGCAAATAGCATTAAAAATGGGGCGTGCACGAGGCGCACCCCTTAATTGTTGCTCGCACAATGGAATGAGGCTGTGTTTTGTAAATGAGCGTGCACAGCCCTTACGTGATTTACTTTATACCTACAGTAAATTTTCTTGCAGGGGATTTTATGGTGCCTGGTTGAATCGTGAATGTTCAGTCAAACCTTCCTCCAGCCGAGGCAAATAGAAGCCAGATCTGCAGAGAGAAAGTAACAAGGAGTTTTTGTTGATGTGTATTCCTGCCCGGAGTAAGAGAACAGTAATTCTACCCTAATGAAAATTAAATTTACTACCTTTTGTTTGTAGTTGTATCTTAAAAAAACCCAAACGCGCACACCCTTGTTAATCACGCGAGCAGCTCTCTTCAACCAGCAGAATGACAAAAGAGCACTGAAATGCTCTGGCCAGATTCCAGGTGTTTGGTTTTGTTTTTTTTTTTTTTTTCCTGGACTTTCCAAAGAAAATTCACATAACATGCTTTCTCCCCATGTTTTTCCATGATTCATAAACCCGCTTTTATCCAGTCCATGAAAGGACCTCTCTCCATTATGTAGACCAGAGCTGACACATTTATGTGCAAAATTGCTGGAGCATTTACACCACTATTCATCAAGGCAGTGTCTGTGCTCCAGGAATATTCCAATCACCTGGCACAATCAGTTTCACACACATGCACGAATTCTTGGAAGGCGGTGTTGTTGTAACACGTAACAAAACATAACAACCGCCGTGCTGCAGGGTCAGGGAGCCAGAAAGCTGCTTTTGCTCTCTTAGTCGTGCACAGGAATTCAAATTAACCCATGCCATTTTATTATTGATGTAATATTGAATAATAAGGGATCTGTGGAAAACTGAGGGTATCAATTGGTTCAGGAAATTGCTAATAAATACACTTTTTATTCCCAAAATGACCAGCTGAAATCCAGCCTGTGCTGCTGGAAGTTGCACTTAGCTGACTGGTTGTACGTGGCCTGTGAAAGAGGAATATTCATTTCTCTCTCTTTGTTATCAAATATTTAGTCACCATTCCCTATTAGAAGTTGCCCAGAGAAGTGTCCAAGGCCAGGGTGGACAGAGTTTGGAACATCCTGGGATAATGGGAGGTGCCCCTGCCCCTCACAGGAACTGGATAAGGTTTAAGGTCCCTTCCCACCCAAACCATCCTGGGATTCTGCGATTCCATGGCAAGGAGCTGCACATCCAGCTCATCAGGTGATTGTGAAGGAAAGGATTTATTCTGCAGCCGTGGGGTGGTCAGCACCTCGCTGGCAGGTGATATCATACTCCATGGGATATGCCTTGGCCATCTTCAGGTAGGATGGATTTGGATTTTCTAAATGTAGGAGAGGCAGGTATTTAACTTTCAAAATCACCGTGGCTGCCAGGTGAGAAAAGCATTTATTTCCATGAGGATTTTCACTGACTGTACTTGCAAAGATTTTTAAAAATTGCCTAAATAAGTATTTACATGATACTGTAACCCAGAATGGTTTCAAAGGAGCCTTTATGATCTGTCAGGTCAATAATCTGCATTTTTAAAAGTCCCTGAATACATATTTGCATGATCTGTATTTCAAAAGCTCTAGTAAATATGTATTTGCACAATAGACCATAACAATCTCTTTTAAGCCATCGTGGTCTATATATAGTGTTAATCCTCATATATTCCAAAGGAGTTTTATTTTCCAAAATAGCTTTTATTAATAAGATGTTCAGATGCCGCCGTTCTGAGGGCGATAGAAAGATGTAATCAAAAGGGATGAGGGTGGCTTTTCATGCAATTAAAAACTGATTTAAAAGTTAGGCCAGCAGTGGAAGGAAGCACTTGGGTCTAGCCTCCCTTGCAGCCCACAGACTTTTCCCAGAAATCTCCTTTTTTGTGGAAGGGAGAAATAGGGCAGGCAGGCTTTGAGTCAGGGCTTTGAGATGGATCATCAGAGCAACAAATCTATGAACCCAAATGTTTTTGCACCAGGGTCTGCTTTGACAAATGTGCTGCTGTCTTGATGTTTCCCTGGAAAGAAAGACTGGAAATACCCTTTTCCAGAGGCATGGCTGGGTGTGAGATGCTCATATCTGATGGTGTTCTCTGGCTGGCAGTGTCCAAGGCCAGGCTGGGCACTGGGGCTTGGAGCAGCCTGGGACAGTGGAAGGTGTCCCTGCCATGGCAGAGGGTGGCACTGGATGGGATTTGAGGTCCCTTCCCACCCAAACGCCTCCGTGGCTCTGGGATATGCTGGGGTCCATGTCATGGTCAGGCGAGGTTTCCTCCATTACTTCCAGGGGTTGGACTGGAGGATCTCCAGAGGTCCCTTCCAACCTTAGCTATTCCTGGTTCTGGCCAGACATAAATTACCAAACTCATCATTTTCAGTCAAGCTGAAAACGGGCATCTAAGCTGAAGATGGGAGCTGAGTTTTTTGGGAGAAACCCACATCTATTAAAATTAGGAGTTCTTTATTCCAGCCAGCTTTGCTTTTCATGCATATGAGCCTCTTAAGCACAAAGACTGGGTTGGTTTTGTTTCTTTTCAAAAATACATTTGGATAATTTTTGAAATTTTGGGTCTTGTCCTGGTTTCAAATCCTTACAGAGATTTTTCTGTCACTGTGACAAGACCCACTTTTCACTTTCAATGCCTTGAATATGATAATTTATGTATAATTATGTTATCAGACACGGAGCAGAGGTGAATGTTGTTTTATCACTAAGAGTATTATTGTGAAATTATCAATATCCTGGTTGTAACAGCACCTGTCTTTAAATACCCAGTCCTGAACTACCTCTGCCTTCTGGTGCAATCAGAAATTATTAGATGTATAAAATTACAGGAGGTTTGATGACTTCAGTTGACTTTGCTGTGAACAGGTACTCCATTTCTCCAGCTACTTGAATTATTTGTGCGTTTTTCATATTTCTCACGTGGAATTAACTTACCTAGGTGGCACAGCTTCAATCTGAGTGCTTCACTCCCAGCAGTTACAACTTTCAGTTGTGGGAGGGCACAACCTAAATAATATACCTAAATAAATAAGCCTAAATAAATAGACCTAAATAAATAAACCTAAATAAATAAAACGAAATAAATAAATCTAAATAAATAGATCTAAATAAATCCCCTATTCCCAGACTTTGGCCACTCTGCCTCCACCCCAGCCGAGGTTTTCCTGCTCCTCCTCCTCCTCTCCCGGGCATCTGGTGCAGGTAAGGGAAGGAGCCTGCACATATTGTTTCTGTTTGCAAAGGAAATACACCCTGCACTTTCCCTGGACATAAATTCAGCCAAAGTGGTATGGCATTAATCAGGTGCAGAATCTGGAAGAATCATACCGAGACTTTGTGTCTTATATTAAAAGCAGAAGCTTAGGGCTGGTTAGTTTGTTTATTGAAAATGTTTTATTAACACTGTACCTCGCAGAAAGAGAAGAATAGGACAAAATGGGATTATTTCTCCATCCACCCCCAGCTCAGATTTTCTGCATAAACAATTTGGAGCATGAACTGTAAAAATAAACAGGTTGGTGCTGGATCCTGCATGGAGTGTAAGTCCCACAGATCCTGGGGAATGGCAAAACAGTCCTGGGTATTTCCAGACTTAGAAGGGTTCCTCACATAAATCTCAGTCAAAGATTAAACTCAAGCTTCCCGAAGCTCACCTGGCTTTCTCTGCAGGGCTATGAAACAGCACCTTGGCTTCTCTGTGTTTGGATTTGGATCACACCGAGTCGCAGGAGAAAATCCCACCTAGTCCAGCATCATCCCAGCCCCGAGCAGAGCAGACGTGAGAGCCCCAAACACATACTCCTACAGCATCCCTCATTTTCCCTGCACTGATAATTGCCCATTAACATAATGCAAACTGAAACCCCTCTCCTAATGCCGGAGCCCCGGCGCACAAAGCTTTCCTTGCTCCATTAAAAAGACAATTTTGCCCGTGCAGTAATGGAAAACGTCAGATTCAAAGAGGAAAGTGGGTGCCTCTAAGTATTTCATATTTTACAGGAATATGTTTTAAATGAAATACTGCCTGACAGATAAATTACTCTGGCTTTGCATACGGGCCTGGCTGATTTAGTGCTACCAGCAGTGCAGATGGTTGGCGACAACTTTGTAGGTGCTTAAACATCTTAGTACACGAGTGCAATTCTTGCACTAATGCAAACCACTTGTGGAATGACCCCTCCTATGTAATGTTTTCCATTGAGAGAACTGATTTGGACTTCCAGAGGAAAAAAAAATGTAATATACAAATTACTCCAGGTAACCCAGAGCCTTTAAAAAGAAAAGAAATGCAATTATAACTGCTCTCAGCAACCACAGTTTAATGAAAACAGAAGTCTGAAATGGTCTTTCTAAGTTTCAGAACTTACAACAGGTCCCTACTTATTAGCTGAGTGGTTGTACCAGCAATTTGTTTTTGTAATTATGTTCTTTGTGGTCTACACAGTTTTCAAATAGTGATGCTAAAAGGACAGCTGGAAATACTGCGAGTTGCTTACCTAATCCCCAGTGAGAATAAAAATAGATAACAGTAAATGAGACTGTGCGGAGGGAGCTAAATTAACAGGCAAAGCTGAGGTTTTTTTTAAAGACACAGTATGCTTCAATGTGTGTGTTAGAAGATGGAGATGAAATGTATTAAATATCAGTAGGAATACTCGGCCCTTTGATGACTTGAACGAGGAGCAGAGCTCATTCCCTGGCTTAAAACACCCCGGTCTTGTACAAAGCAAATAATGAGCTTGACTACAAAATGCTGATATTTCCCATGGAAAAGGGAATACCGAGGCAAAGTGGTTGGTAATGGAGCAACGCTGGTTCTCCTTCCTAAGCTCGTGTTTATTCGCCAAAGAAACTCCCAGATTCCTGTTTAAACAGGAATTTGAAGAGGCTTCAAAGGTGGTCACTCCTGCAGTAGCGGCGCTTTCCCTGTCACCGGCGAGCTGTGCGCTCATCCTGGCTGGAGATGGGGAGGCTGCGTCTCACGGGACACCTGCAAATACCCCTTTTTAAAGAATCCCAGCCAGCTTCAGGAAACCTGGAAACACGTCAGCTCCAGCTTGAGGCTTGCACAGCCGCACAACCAGGCGTTGCTGGGATATCCTTCCTTTGGTTTTCCGAGCACAGCCTCCTTCGTTTCACTTTAATTTGTCAGGATGGCGTTGGCACTCGCCGTCAGTATTTAAATCTCTTCAAGGCTTCGCTGTTGAAGGACAGAGGCCACCTGTAGCTGCACGCTGTGGATGCACCTTCCCTCCACGAATCAAGGGCCACCAAGGCTTTGAAATTTGAGGTGAACAAGGATTTTTACCTGCATTTGCGTAGCTAACAAGCGAGCCAGGCTACTGGCGGTTATCAATCAGCATTTCATTATGCCATTTCGCATTAGCCGAGGATGTGACCTGCACTATTCCCTCCTGCAAAGCAACAGCTCGGAGCTGTCATTTCCTTGAAGCTATAAAGGTAAAGGCCTGATGGAGCAGGGAGCTGACATTTGCTCGGGGAAGCTCGCAGGAGCAGCGGGCAGCTCCCAGCCCCACGCCTGCCGTGGAAGGCCAACCCTCAGCACTCGAGAGTTTCTCTTCCTGACATCCCCTTTCTTCTTGCAGATTCCTCCCAGGTCTGGGAGGGAAGGGCTGGGCTGCACGAAATCCAAATGTGTAGAGCAGAGCCAAGAGGAAATTGGTGTTTCACCAAAACCAGGAGCCAAGCGAGCTCCCCACGCGTGCTCGGCTGCAGCCTGGGTGTGGTGGGGTTGTGTGAGGAGAACCTGGGGTCACACAGATCCAAGGGCTGCGCTGGAGGTCCTGATCCAGAGCAAGCTGAAATCAAGGGAAAGGCTGACCTCGGTTTCAAGGAAGTCCCTGAAACGGTGCATTAAGTGAATTATTTTCTGAATGTGTCCAAAAGATCAGTGAGTGGTCGCCTTGGGAAATGATTCCTTGGAATTGTTCAGTGGTTCTCGGCAGTTCCAGGTATTTCGAGAAGCACCAGCAGGACTTACCTGTGGTTTTATACTGCCAGGTTCCTCTAACTGAATCCATCCATTCCCCCCAATCCTGATGGTTAATGGATGGTCTGCTGTGATAAATAAAATCCCTCCACATCCCTAGAGATGGGGAGGGGAACGTTTGCTCCTGGACTCTAACGTTTGGCTGTGTTGGAGGGGGTCTTTTGTGGGGGGTTTTTTGGTATTACTGAGCCAATATAAAGTGTGGTACATTTTCCTTGAGGACTTGGTCTCTGTATCCGAGGCCAGGTAAGAACAGAACAAGAGGGAAATCGCTTGGTTTCGTGCCTGGAGTAAGGTTTAAGCTGTTCAAGGCCAGAATAAACATGAAGCAAATGAATAAAATGCAAGAGGAGAGAGGTGCTGTGGTTTAGCAATGAGCAGAGCTTGGAAGAGGAGGCTCAGTTGCCTCCCCCTGGGAATGCCTGGGCTGCCATACTCACTGGCACTGCCCAGCTTGCCAGCTCCAGGCAGAGCGGGATCCTGAGCCAATTTTCTTGTATTCCAAGGATGCTCCATCACAGGTTGTTTCCAGCTCCATCCTGCTGCACTTTGCTGGGAGTAGCTGAGTGTTTCTGATCACCTCCACAAACCTGGAGCTGTTCCACCTCTTGGTCTGGCTCCACATGGCAGGATGAGGTTTCACAGAATTAGGGAATCACAGTTGGGTTGGAAAGGATCTTAAAGCTCATCTCATTCCACCCCATGAGCAGGGACACCTTCCACTATCCCAGGTTGCTCCAAGCCTTATCCATCCTGGCCTTGGACACTTCTAGGGATGGGACATCCACAGCTTCTCTGGACAATGCGTTCCAAAACCTGTTCCATGACTTCTCTTGGGAACCTGTTTGGTCTATACTACAACTGACTTTTAAGCTGTGTTTTGCTGTGACCATTTCCAGCCCTGAGTTTGTTTCCACTCTCAAAAAGTTCACAGACTAAGCCTAAATCTAAATCTTAAAATTAGCAAAACCCTAAAAATTAGTAAAACCTCAAAATCCAGTGTTGATAATCTTAAAAGCTGATTTGTGAGATGAAATTTCAATCATACACCTTATACCTGCAGGTATATGCAAAACTATAGACTATGCACAGTGATATAAAATCCCCCAAAGGCAGATTTATCCTGGATATTGAGTCCACCAAGCTGAACTATTAAGAACATTCCAGGGGAAAAAAAAGAAAGCCAAAACACTTCTTTTCTTTCCTCTGAAGTGACATAAGCAGAGCAGCACAGTCAATGGTCAGAGCTCCAGGGTGGTAGCTCCAGAAGAGAGGCAGTCTGGATGTTCAAAGTGAAAAGCATTTTCAGGATTGCAGACTGATTTCTCATTTCCTCCTCACTTGCAGCTCCCCCACAAAAAGGAGATGGGGAACAAAAGAGGCTTCTCCCTCCCTCTGGTTAAGGATTTGAAGTGCAACAACTGTTGAAGTTCCACCTACAAACCCAAATAACCTGCACTTGGACACCGGCGTGATGTCCAAGTAATGGCAGGCAATTACTGGCAGGTAATGTTAAATTTTAACCATATTTCTTATTTCTCTGCTGCAGCCTCCAGGCCACCATGCTGTGAATTCACTAAACAAAATCTAAAATCACAGGCCCACAACAAACTGAAGAGATGGGGAGCTGCTAACTTGTTACTGTGGCACAATGCACATCCTCACAGTGGCTGCCAGGTAGCCTCAGGATGCCTCTGAAGTCCTTCAGTGGCTCCAAATTTGGGGAAACACCTTCCCAGACTGCTCAGAGTACAGGGTGGAATTTGTAGGGAAACGCACAGCTCCAGCTCAGGTGTGATCCCCATCCCCACAAGGTTATCCCAGAACCACAGGGTGTCCTGAGCTGGAGGGGACCACAAGGCTCACCCAGTCCAGCTCCTGGCTCTGCACAGAACCCCTCCAAGAATCCCACCACGTGCCTGAGAGCATTGTCCAGACATTCCCTGAACTGTGGCAGGGCTGGTGTCATGACCACTTGCCCTGAGGAGCCTGTTCAGTGCCCGACCTTCCTCTGTGGGAAGAGCCTTTTCCTAACCTCGGACCTAGTATACAAAATCCTACTAATACTTATACTAATATAAAAATCCTTTCAAAAACATCGAGCAGGAGCAGTTTGCGTGGCTGAGCTGTGGGGTGAGCCCGGTGGCTCTGCCTGGGGGGCTCAGCACCCTCCTCCCCCTGCCTGGACCGGACCCTGCTGTGCTGGAGAGCCGGAGCCGTGGCCAGGCTGTGCTCAGCATCCCTCCCGACAAATCCCCTCGCTGCCGGCAGTCCCTGGGCCCTCTCCCTGAGCCGGGACTGCCACCCCGACCAAATTAAAGAGCTCAGATTTACAAGGAGGATAAAGCCGGAGCATCCCCCGGGGCAGCGCCTGCTGCCACCTTGGAAAGAGCTCGGGGACAGGGACCAGCTCTGCAGCTGGATGCGGGGGAGGGGGGCCGGGCCCGGCGGAGGGCTCGCTGCTTTTCCCAGCAGAAGGGATGTGCCATTCCCCCGCTCAGAGCCGGGCTGGCGAGCGTGGTGCTGGCGAGCGTGCCAGCTCTGCGGGGCTGTGCCTGCTCCCGATCCATCTGCGGATGCAGCCCGTGCCAGCGGCTCGGCAGGGCGGGCTGCGCCGGGGAGCCCATCAGAGGGAAAAGCCCACTGCATAATTCAAAACAACAACAACAACAACAAAAAAACCCCAAAATTCATGTTTTTCCTCGCTACTCGGATTTTTCCCCTCTTCTGTTTAAAATTCCCTGGTGGGTTTAATCAAACTCACGAGCTTGGTCAATTTAGGGATTTTTTTGGGGGGGGAAAGGAAACAGCTCAATTTTTTTTTTTTGTCTTTTAAAACCAAAGGGAAATAATGGCGGCTTCGCCAAGCCGGTTTTCCCGAGTTCTCATAGCTCTACATGATGTGGCTCTGTGACTGGAGCAGGCTCCAAGCCTGACTTCCAAACGACCTGGAAAGGGTCCTAAACCAATGTGGCTGCAGGCAAGTGGGAGCTCAGCTCAGTGGATGCTGCAGCGCTGGAGGAGACAGACAGGAATCCCAAACTGTGAAATGTGCCTCACCTCCAAAAGGCAGAAAAACTCACAGACTCCAGGCTTGTAGTTTTAAAGGTATTTCGTGGCATTGTTTTCCTGGAGATGTCTGGGTAAGGCTCAGCTTAAAGCTCTTTCACCCCCCCCAAAAAAAAGAAATTAAAAAATAAAAAGCGAAGTTATTCTATCATCTTGTTATCTCTGTGGGAAAAAAAAAAGAAGTGGTAAATACACGGCAACAATTGCTTTTTACCTTTCCATCACTCCAAATATTGAATCTAGCCCTGGCTGAGTCCCAGATGGTGAAGCATTTAACTTCATTTTCTAACCTCTTTTGGGGCTCCGTTTAATTCATTAAGAGGTTACTCTCAGGACAGATCACGCGACACGTAAGTGTAAATTGAACCCGGTGTATCTGTGATTTACTAACTGGGTGACTTGAAAGCTCCAAGGTGGTAGTTCTGCAGCACAGGAGCTGCGAGTGTGTGCTGGATGCCTGTGGAGAGGGCAGGGACAGAGTCCCAAATCTTCAGCATTTCCTTGCCCGCGATGGTGTCACATCTTAGGGCTTCTCGCTGCCTCTCCTCTGAGCTGTGCAAGCAGCGAGCTCAGATTTCAGCTCCTTCCGCAGCCTCAGCCCTGGCCTGGAAGGGAATGTCTTGGTCACCCCTCTGACGAACACCGTTAGCGCCTCCACATCCAGGGCAAGACGTATTCCCACTTTTTCTTCTCCTGTTGCAGGAATTCACCTTGTTTTCTGGCCTCACTGGTGCCTGTTGAGCTGAGAGTGTACCAGAGCTGGAGAGCCACCCTTGTTTTCCAGGCTTTTCATGCTTCTTTGAGTATTGCTCCTTCCAGGGCACTGCACCTTCCCCTGCTGCTGTCCCACCGCAGAGTCCTTGGGTGTCTCTGCTCACCTGCTCCTCCTCATGCTCATGGCACCACCAGCCACACTTGTGGCCACCCTGCTGGTTCCAAAATCCAGGGGTTATCACCTGGATCATGCACTCCGTGGGAGTAGAATCCCATCAAGGGATGGCCATCAAACCCAGCACTGGTGCAAGAGCATCACCCTCCCTTCAATGCACAGGGCTGTGCCCAGCAGGGCTCTGGGATAAAGCCTTCCAAGAGGAGATTGGGAACCTCCAGGCTGCTTCCCAGGTGAAGGAAGAGTCCCCAATGACTGCAGTGCAAGTGAAAGGCGCGGGATGTGTGCCAGGGAGAGCTGGTGGAGGCGATGGAGCTGTTTGCTGCTCAGCTGCTGTTTTATTGGAGCTTTTGGAGCGTGCCGGGGCTGAGATTATTAATTTATTATTATGTGAATTCCAGCTGTTGGTCCCGTGTTTTACCCCTGAACAGGAAAAATAGCCACTCTCTGAGGCTGAGAGTAAATGGGCTGGGGAGTTGTGGTGCAGGAACATCCACCCAAGCTGGTGGCGTTGGCCAGTGGGGACTCAGGACGATGCCCACGGCTCGGGGAAGGCGATTTGGAATTTGGCGGGGCACGGGGCTGGATCTCCACAGCTGGGGGGAGCTGAAGAGCTGCTGAAAAGGGCTTTGGATGGAATAAACCTCCTCCTCTGAGGCAGGGCAGGGGCTGTGGCGGGGAGGGGGAGTGCAGAGACCCGGCCATATGTTGGAGGCCAGTCATTATAAATTACCCCCACTCCTGCCTCGGTGCCGTGTCCGAGATGAGGCGAGCGTGTTTTATCAGGAACAGAGATAAACTCACACTCTCGGCTCCGTGGGATGGGTCGGCTCATGGGGTCTCCCCAGCAGCTCCCACAGGTAAACCCAATTCTCCCACCCTCGAGCAGCACCTTGACCTGGCATGTTGCAAGCCGGCCCCGTTGGTTTCCCCTGTCCACTGCTGATACTCGATGTTTAAATCAATTACACAGACATTTAAGTCTCTTTCACATGCCAGCACATGGCCCTTGTAAGCCTTCAGGGTTGGGGGCAAGCAGGGGGGTGTTGGCTTTTGCGAGCGGTGTGTACATTAATTCCAACCTAAAGAGCTGCAGTAAATCACTTAATGCCTGAATCAAGTCAGTTGTTGTTGTTTTGGTGAATTGGGACCATATTGGGGACTATAATAACCTAATAATGGACAGTGCAGGCATAGACCACACTGTAATGTATATTGTAGGGAATATGGTAATAGTCTGAAATGGCAATTCTCCTAAATAAATAGCACATCAACTTACTTAAACCTAATCATAAATGGGACAAATTGGACCCATGTGCAAACAGAAACCCGAGCAGAACGCAGGAGTTAAAGAAGCCATTGTTTCCCAGCCTGACCCTGGGCAGAGAAAGCCTGTGTCAGGTTACATCTGTTAAAATGATTCTAATGCCAGCCCAGTATTTTAATTATAAATATATAAAACATTTAATAAGAAGACATTCTGGTCTTTCTAAGCCTTTAAAAACTGGATGTGGGCGGAGCGGGTAGAATGGTATTCCATGTGCCCCAGACAGAATGCCAGCGTATAATGATTGAATGTTTTCCTGTAATAAATTGAAAAAATCTGGTTTGTAAGAATGGATCCAAATCACTTGGCATTAGAATGGTAATTTGTTACCTAGCTTCCTCCTGGAAACGGACTGCTTCCAAGTTTGCTGGAACTTAGTTTCTAAGGACTGTGGTGTCCAAAAAGAGAAAGAAAGAGCAACCAGGATGCTCAGGGCTCTGATGCTAAAACACACACACGCTGGTTTTTTCTGCCTCTTTTTTTTTTCTTCTCAGTTTTCCAGTCCTCCCTCTCATGGCTCCAAACATAAGATTCAGCAGCCAAAAAAAGAGGGAAAAAAAAGAAAAAAAAAGAGGTTACTCAGGACAAAAGCCAGATCTATAGCCACCTTCTTTGTACCTTTCCAAATCTCAAGCCTGCTTAATTATGATTAATTGCCACATGGATAATCAGATACAGTTTCAAAAGGTTGGAGATGACAGTCCAAGGACACCAGGGAAGAAGGAAGGTTCGCCTTTGTTACAAGCAAAAAAGAAGAAGAAGAAAAAAAATACCGGGTCCCTTCCTCAGCCCATAACCTTTTCTTATTTTAACAATTCCAAACGGAATTAATACCATCAGTATATTGTTCCTGCTCCTGGGAATTGAACTTCAACTGTACAATTTCTGCAGCTGTCAGTTTTTGCAGCCCTCCTGTCAATAACGCAATGTTGGGGTGCCCTTCTTCTTGAATGAAAGCAGTTTCAAGTTTCTGCTTTATGTCTGTGCTTTCTGGGTGGTGTGACATGATGAGAAAGTATAAAAAATAATAACAGCAGTTAAAAAGCTTCCACTCTTGACTTAACTGGATCAAATGTAATAGACTACAGTCTTTTCTCCTGATTTCCTTTGCTTGTTTTAGAAAACACTGTGAAAAGTGCAGGAGATTTTGTCTTGCCAGCTCTTTCCTCCATTTAAAATCCCTTTGGCTAAGTCAAGGATCACAGTATGTCATTTCCAGCCTAACAGAAGTGCTGGGCCTTGTTCAGCTCCTATTACTAGGAGGCAAATCCCTAGGTTGCAGGCGCCAGTGTTTCTGCGTTTGGCTCCATTCCCAGTATTGTTTCCTTCATTACATTCCAGAGTGCCTCTCAGCCAGTTAATGTTTGCACTGGGAGGTCCAAATATCCAGCAATCAGCACTGAACTTTTCTCTTTTTGTTGAGAATTGCAGGTTTCAAATGCAATCACTGGCTTTAAAGAAAAACTTACAGGTGAACACAACAGCACTAATTTCCATTTTATTCACTAACAGTTATATTTTCGGCAGTTTCTCCATATGCACTCGTAAAACGCCTTCAGAAGATGTCTGGCTTTTTCAGACCTTGTACAGGCTGGAGTTGTTTGGGCATTTTGGGGTGAGGGCTGCCCTCTGCACGCCTCTCCCAGCCCAAAAACCCCATCAGTGTGACTCCCATGCTCGAGCATTAAGGCTGGAAATTCTTCCTATTAATACAAATACGCCCTTATTTTTATTTCAAACACAGTGAAATATATTCTAGTGGACAAAGACAGTGGATGCAATAATTTGGGTGGTGTGAAGGGTCAATGTCAGGCTCGGCCCTGTGAGGTTTGGTTTCTAAATTACTTTTGGTATCGTTTTATTTTCTCTTGGTGCCATTTAATTGATAGAGCAAGGATAACTTGCAGCCTTCTGTGCTGCTTTCAGCATTGAGAGGCATAGAAAGGATTCGTGGTTGTTTTTTCTATGAATATTGAATATTTTCCCGTGTGTCTGATCATGGGTGGCTCCATGAGCTGCTCCCAGGATGGATGGACACGTCTGAGAGCGGCACCTTGGATTCTCCTGCCACCTGAAACTCCTGTAAACAGCGAGGAAACTTTCTGTAAATGACAGAGGAAAATATCTTTATTTTCTGAAGCTGTGCCAGGCTGCACCTCAGGCAATTTGAATTGTGCTATAGGAACACTGTCAATAAGACAGCCCTGTACAGTTTCCTTTCTACAGGTTTACTATTAAGTTACAAGAACCAACCACAGGTCGTAGGCTCGATTACACAATTAAACAAGTCCACGATATTTCCTTGTGGGGAAATGAAAAAAAAAAAAAAATAAAAACTATGTACAGGTTGGGAAATCCTCAGTGTTTTCCACACAGCCTCCAGCTATGCTTCCACCCATGATCATATGTCATATGGATGGTGTCACCGTGTCCTAAGGGTGCTCGCTCGCAGCGATGATATCGGATTCATGGAAGTGGATATGCTCAGAGAGAATACTAATGCTAACTCAGCCTAAATAACAACACTGCCAAAGGAGGCAAGCAAGAGATGAAATACAGTGGATTTCAGGAGGCAACAAGCTCTCATTTATTAAGATCACAGGCATTTTACAGGTTACAAATCATAAAGCAGAAATAACTTCATAATATACAGGTCAGGAATGTGCCTGGGATATTGAGGAACTATTTCCTTGGCAATAATCTGCCAGAGATAGTCAGGAGCGTGCGTTTTCTGGCACAACAAATCACTGCTGATTAATTTTGTCTGCCTTTGTCTCAGAGAAGCAACGAGACACTTCAGTGTGTGTTTGGTACTTACTCCACTTCCGCGCCATTCTTCTTCGGCGCATAATTTTTTGCAAGATAGGCCAAACACAATACTCTTTGTTTTACCCCTTTGACATCATTTTTGCCTGAGCACAGCCTGCCTGACTCAGTTAAGTCAGCAGAACCGAGGCACAGGCTCCTGTGGCAGCCCAGCCTGGAGGGTGACGCTGGTCTGAGCCCAGAGAAGGAATTTTGGGAGAGGAGCAGCCCCTCTGCCACCACTGGAAACGTGCCCATCTACGCACCCAGCGAGGAGGTGTAGAAGGTTCCTTCATGATGGACCTGCAGCAGCAACAGCAAATTGGAATCTTTTTCCTCTTTGCTGGCACTCAGGGATAAATCCCAGCTCTGGTAGTGGAAATTACAGCAAGAAGAGAAACTGGAGTTTCTCGCTGGAGGAGCAGCACAAGCAGGGCTGGATGCAGCTGGGAAGATGTGGGAAGGGCTGGATGGCACCGTGGCATCTTTCCTCAGGCTTTATTTATTGGATCCTGGAGGCAGCCGGGCTGGATGGTGGTCGGTCTCCCACAGGAACTTCACAGCACCGCTGGAAGGACAAGAGATACGGTAAACACCAAAGGCAACGTCAAACCCCATAACTTTCCTCACATTAACTTAATACTCACCACTACTAAACATCGACAGATCAGAATGGAGTCTCTCCAAAGCAGGGTAAACTTCCCCTGGCACCCCGTGCCGGGGGTGTGACAGCCACCAGTTTTTATTGGAGCATTCTCTCCACTTTCCCGAAGTTTCAGTGCTTTGATAGAGATTCCGTGTTCCAGACTGGTTATAATGAATCACCCTGAAAGAGAGAATGTTCAGGAAGTGAGAGAGGTGTGCGGTAAATCAGTGCTCAGGAGGACCTGGGCAGGCAGAATTCACCGCTGTGACAGACAAACACCGAGCAGGAACATCCAGAGGAAGGAGGTTTTGAAGTGTGTTCATCAGAGACTGGCCTTGGACACTGCCAGGGGTCCAGGGGCAGCCAGAGCTTCTCAGGGCACCCTGTGCCAAGGTCTCACCACTCTCACATGGAAGGATTTCTTCCCAATATCCCATCTAATCCTGCCCTCTTTCAGTTTTGATTGCTTCAGGTAGGGCAACACCTCCCAAAGTCACCTCCCACCTCCACACCTCCCAAATGAGAGGAAAATAATGAACCCCAACCTTGGGTGATGCTGCCCCAAAACCTGCAAGTGGGGGAAGCCTCTGCTGCCATTGTGGGTGCCTGCAGTGATTCCCGACTCTCCTACTTGCATTGGGAGAGTGGAGAAAATTTTCATGGAAGACTTTTCTAAGCAGGGCTGAAGGAAACTGGGAGAGGTGGCTTGTTTCTCTCTTTACCTAATTTATCTTCCACAGGATTGGAGCCATCATGGAAAATAGCGTTGCTGTTACTGCTTCTGTTGTCAATACTCGCCTCCTACTCGCATTCCCAAAGCTCCCACCTTCATCCTCACCCCTTTTCCCCTCCAGAATTACAACCAAACCAAAACCGCGTTCGTAACATTGCTTGCAATTCCAAAAAAAACCCGAAAGAAAACAAACAGCCAGCAGATGCTGATTTTCTCACTTAACTGCACATATTTTATAGTAATTCTCTCTGATTTTCTCCCAAGACACCCACCTGACCTTCCTTTCTCTCCAGTCTCTCCCAGTAGTGGCCAAACGCTTCTAATCATGTAAGATTCAGCCCATGGAAATAAGCTGCAACTAAGACAAATTTACCCTCTGACCTCAAGGCTTCTGAGTGCACAACAGAGCCCAAGAAATGTCTTTGCTAAAAGGAATGCACTTTCCTTAGATTTTTAGACCAAACCAAATTAATGCTACAAAGAGAAATTTGTAACTTTTTTTCTCTTTCACAAAACCGCCAATAAAATAAAAACAATTCGGTGCCTCTGGAAGGAAGAATGACAAAATGCATTTTCCAAGAATGTCCAAGTGACTAAAAATGGAACATCATAAATATTTTTGCTTCTCTCTACGAAACTGCAAGTGATTTACAAGCATGAATTAATTTTTAATTAATGCACTGCTATGAAGCAGGGATTAGTTAGCCCAGAATTTTTCGAAGTTGTCCATAGACAATTTGGTTGGGAGAGCACCTCCAGAGCGCATCCTTCTCCAATTCTGGTGGGAGCCCAAAATCTCTATGGTAACTGAAGCAATAACCTACGGAGGAAAAGAGAAAGTTTGGAAAACTGTTCAAATGAAATTTAGCTGTCTTTGTTATCTGAAAATAAGGAGGAGGCTCCACATCATCTGAGCATCTGGATTTCCGTGCACCACCGAGTGCTTGGAGGGTCTCATGCCCAGTCAGGACCAGTTCAGGCCCAGTTTAGGGTGGGCTGAGGTGCAGCGACTGAACTGAGCTTTCCTGCTCACACCCCAACTCCTTTGCAAGACCTGGGAACAGAACTTCCCAGCCTTTCCCATCCACGAGGAGCAAAGCTTATATTTCTCAGCCTGGATTATTACTTTCTTTTTCAGATTAAGGAAAACAGAAATGAGAGAGAAAGAAAAACGGGTGAGTCATGGCAGTCTCTTTGCTGAAACACAGCTGCCCTTGTCCCAGGAATGGGATTCTCAGAGCCTGCGTCCAAAATTTATTGCAAAATAAAGGTGGAACTTCTAAAAACAACCACGATAAATGATGTTTCTCTTTCTTTTTTTTTTCATATGTATTGGTGAGTGAAGGTCCAGGCTGCAGCCAGGATCAAAGGGAGGACTGGAAACTCTAGAGAAACGGAATTCTTGTGAAATTTTCAGGCAAATTTTGCAAACCCACAAAAACTCTTTTGGCTGGAAAAACTTCAAAATGATTTTGTGGTTTTCAAAGCTTTGATGCTTCTGGACTTTCTGGGATTCCTTTGGTCACAGGTCAATGTAACAGCACCCACACCACCACCGTCAGGTAATGTTGGATTTTCCCTCCGGTATTGCTGTTGGAAATGTGCAGGAAATCCTGTGTCCAGTGATCCCAAATCAAGAAGCAAAAAGCCTGTGGACATGTGTACATCCACTCCTAAATTCAATGGTGAGATTTTTCCAGTTTAGGGAAAGCATCCCATGCTTTGCTACACTATTTCTGCTTTCAAAACACAGGTTTTAGGTCTGACTTGCAGAACTTTGAATTGGCACCCCTCTGAGATTAGTAATTTATTTGTCACTCAAATTCATGCCTTGGAAATCATGGAATTGTGGAATGGTGTGAGTTGGAAAGTGCCCTAAGGACCATGTAGTTCCAACCTGCCATGGACAGGGACACCTTCCACTGGAAAACCTGCCTGATTCAGGAGCCCTGCTCAGAACTGACATAACCCTAAAGCTTGAGCTGCTCCTTAAACCGGGATAACACGGCTGGCACTGCACAACCCTTCAGAGAGAAGGGCGAAAAAGGATGTTATGGAATCGAGGAGTGCTTCTGAAGCAGCTTTTGCTCACCCTGAATAAAAGAGAAGAGATTTGGCTGTGATTGATTGATATTTGCAACCTCCCCTTCCAGAACCATGCTGAGTGGGAAACACGTGCAGAAGGTGCACAGGGAGACAGCGCAGAGGAAAATGGGAGATGGGAGGGAGAGAAAGATGACCTGGTTTTGCTTCCAAGCTAATTTTACATCACTTTAACTATATTTAGTTACATTTCTATTTAATAGGGCTGCAGCAGTTGGACTGAGATTTTTATTGTTGTTCTCTGAGTAATTTAAATTTCTAAGAGTTCGTGGTGGTTGTTGTTGTTTTTTTTCCGAAGGCTTTGTGACCTTCTTCCATGAGTTTATTTTAGATATAGTGGAATGTCCCAGAGAAAATTCCAAATGGTCCTTAATAGATGAAATGTTTCCAGAAAGGAGAAATTCTCAGTGGACTATGAAACTATTTTTCAATCATGGTGTATGGCACACAAACCACAGCTGAGGGTTTTTTTCAGTAAGGAAACTATTGCCCAGTGGGTTAAAGGAAAATAAAGGATAATGGGATTTTTCCGTAAGGCTGGAGCCATTCACAGGGGTTTGCTCCCCACTAGATGTCACTGGAACTGTTTGAAATGTTTGGAACAAACAACCCCAAATTCCCCAGCTTTTGAGCTTCCTTACAAACATCAGACTTGGAGCAGGTTGTGTTCAAGCTCTGCTCTGGCACGGGAGCCTTGTGAGGGAATCCAGACTGGGAGATGTTAATCATGCCAAGTTCATGGTTTGACATGGATTTGGGGAGAAGGAAAGTAAATTCATGAAGTTTGGCATTGTCCTTGGAGATCTTGTCCTTGGGGAAATCCGTCTGGAAACAAAGAGAATGCCTGGACTCAGTCACCATTTGGCTGGGGGTTCTTCAAAGACAGAGCAGGGTCCTGCAAAAACTGAGTGGCACCTTTTGCTGAGTCAGCAGTGCCCAGTGCTGGGACAGCCACACCATGGGGTGCAGGTGACATTTGGGTGTCACCTGATCCACAATTAAAGACAAAAACCCCAGAAATTTTGACAACCTCTGTCCTGAAATTTTCCATGGCTATTGTCAGCCGTACCAACATCCACCCCGTGCCATGAAGGAAAACCCCTCAGATTCTTAGGTCCACTATTTAAATTCTCCCTGTAGTTCCAACTGACTACAGGAATCTTCTTCCATTCTTATTCAAAATCAGTTTAGTGTGATTATGTGGCCATGCATCAAATATGGCAGTATAATATGTCCTTTCATCTACTTGCCATAATACATCCCTTTTAGTGCCACATAAATCCCTGGAAATATCGCTGTCTTCTGCTCTTGAGATCCTTCATGTGCCTCTTTGCCTTACTGCCTTCCTCTCCTATTGTTTCTCCAAGCTGAATTAATTCCCTTTTTTCCCCCCAACGTGCGCTGCTCTGCTCTTGCTGCTGCTTCTGAGCAGGCACCAGTGAAACCACAGCTCTTCCAGTGCCAGAGAGGAGCCCAGAGATTCCAGCTGCTGGCACGGCATCCTTCCAGCAGTGCCAGCACCTTGGCTCTCCTCTCCCCTGAGGAGACTGCTCAGAGTCGCTCCATCTCCTCCTGCAGAGGCGGTGGGGAGGAGCACCTGCAATCAGAGTGAAGGCAGACATCCTCATGGAGCTGAGGAGCTGGAATTGAGGAATTCCAGCAGTCAGCGTGATGCTCCTAATCCTCCCAGAGCACTGCAGCACCCCAGCAATGATGGGGTTTTCTCCTTTGCCCAGGATCTGTGTGTGCCAGCGCTGGGAGACCCTGCTGGGAGCACAGGGAGCCGCTGCTGCACCACTCTGGGCTGCCAAAGAGCTGCTGTTCTTTTTCCAGTGACCATTCGATCCATGCATGAGTTAATTACAACAGGCTGCATCCCTTTCATATAGTCAAGCAGACTCCAAATGCCATGGAGCTCTTCCCATCCTCAAGTGTAATCCTGGCACCAGCACTGGCATCTGCTTCTTTAGAGTCATGGAATGGGTTCATTGGAAGGGACCTTAAAGGCCATCCAGTCCATCCCCTGCCATGGGCAGGGACACCTTCCACTGTCCCAGGTTGTTCCATCCTGGCCTTGGGCACTGCCAGGGATCCAGGGGCAGCCACAGCTGCTCTGGGCACCGGGTGCCAGGGCCTGCCCACCCTCCCAGGGAACAATTCCTTCCTAATTGCCTCCTTTAATGAAACTCCTCTTTGTAATTCCTTCTCCAGGAATAATCCCATTGTCATCAAGGCCCCTTGCCTTGCCCCAGGCAGGTGATGGAGGCCCCCAGCCTGGCTGTGCCCTACAGCCGTGACAGGATCCCACACACCTGCCCAGCCAGCCTCCTGTGTGCCACACAGCACATGCTGCCCTTGATTTGTTTAATTAATTAGTAACCTAGTTGTACCACCTCGGCATAACCCCTTAGTAGGCATCGTAGAGTTATTTGGGGGAAACAAAACAAAAAGGGTCTATTCCCTCACAAAATGTCTGTATTAAGTTGTTATTTTATTAAGCCAGCGAACTTTCAACCTATTCAAGATTCGGTAAATTGAAGAAAATGAATTGAAGCTCCTTGCCTATTTTAATATGTACTCCTGAAGACATTTTCCCATTTTTTTATGGTTTAATTAAAGCCTCATGGCAATGGTAGCCTTCTTCCTACCTACTATGCCAGTGGTTAAAAATTACAGGGTTTCAAGTACCCTGCATGGCTTTAATTGCTCTGCTGAAGATAAAAGAGCAGCGATATTTTTATCACAGCAGCAAAATTAAAAATGAGCCCCCACCTTGCCCTTGCCCCACACACTGATGTCCAGACCTCAACTCATGAGATATTTTGGGAATATTTCTTCCTGCCGCATGTCCTGGAGAGCAGAGGAACTTCCCTGCCCCACTTCTTAATTTAAAAAAAAAAAAAAAAATAAAGTGTAGAAATCTCTAAATAAAGAAAGTCCTGGAAGAGAACATTCAAGGCAGGACAATGCAGAGGAAGGTTACAAGTATATTAGGATAAGGGCACCACAATTATATGAAGAAAGTCTGGAGAGAAAAGATTACATTGTTCTGACAACAACATTTCTCAAACATTTAGACCTTTAATATCATTAATTTAAAGTACAAGATTAAATATTTTATGCAAATATTAGACAACAGCAAAGAGCGCCGCATATTAGGATTTAAAACAAATTGAAAGCATGCAAGACATATTCATTTCTTAAGCAGTTTAGTTAAAAAATCGGTATTGTCTCTATTAGGATTAACTGACAGTAACTCTTTGTGTTCAAATGGATTTAACTTCACTGTGGTTTGTTTTCCCGATATCATTGTCCTCCAATAATCGTGGATAAAGGGAAATGTAAAAGGACAGATCAAGTCAAAATATATCTTCACATCATAAACACAGAATTATGTTTAAATTTCATTACTAAATGGGATTTCGGCTTCATATACCATGGCTAATCCTGCACTATAAAAGATGTATAAAACCTCCTGACAAATTCTAACAGACTTTGTGGAAGTTGCATATATTGATTAAAACATCAAGCAGCTACATACAAACCAATAATGAATTACTTCTTGTTGGAAGATAAAACTTTGTGATATTTAAAATTACAGACTTGAAAGTAAGTAAAATTACCCCTAATTATGCAGAAGGGAGCAACACCTTAGCAGTAAACAAGATAAGCACCTCAAACAGCACTAATAATTTTAATTAACATTTTCTAGTTTCCTTTCACCTCCTTTCAAGGTCATCTGCTACCTTTCCCTGATACAACATTACAGCACAGTGTTAAAAACTTACATTCCATTACTAATTGCTTTGATAAGCCAAAAAAATAATTTTCCAGGACAGGATTTTCTTCTTTTTTTTTTTTTTTTTTTTTTTCCTTTAAATCGCTGAATCTCCCGCAAAAGCAAATTTTGCATTGCGTAAAACTGTCAGGAAGGTTTCTGCAGTGAACTGCTCACAAAAGTCAGATTCTAGCAGCTGGGATTCTGTTGGTCATTTGGGGCCTGATTCTGACCACCAGAGGCAAAATTCTTCCAGGAATTCTTTAGAAACTCGTTGATATTTCAGGTGTAAATATAAATATTTGGATTGGACCCAAAGGGTTGAATATTCAGATTGTAATCAAAGTTCAAAAGACTCCTGAGGTGTGAACACTGAAAATGGAAATTTGGCAAAACGTGATAATCTACATTGTATTTGTGTTAGTTTTTTCTTGAGCACTGATGAATAAATGCATGTTCAAGACTCATGACCTTGCTAAACTCTTTCTTTTCTTTTCTAAAAAGTCCAAAAGTTGGTCAGGAAAGGGCTTTGTTATATCAGTGGGTTTGTTCCATGCCACAAATTTCATGTACGAGGTCACTTGGAATATAATGTGTAGTGAAAGAATCTCATTAGGCTAAAATGAATGTAAAATGTGTCAATTTGATCCAAATGAGAACTGTAGTAAAACCATGTTTGATGTTCATGTGCAATAAATCTTTAACATTTGTCTGTAAAGTATTAGAGAACCCAGAGGGAAATCTCTATTTGTGATAGCTGCACATTTCCAATGATTTTTCTTATAATCCTTTGTTGACATTTAGCATATGGCAACAGAAAAGAAGATCCTAAAATGAGAATTGTTGCTTATTATGTGAAGGTAAACAAGATGGGCACCTTGAATGTAAGGTTTTTAGACTGAAATTACGAGAACATCCCTCTATCAGGAGGAATTGCTCATCTTTCAGTCACTCCTTGGTGGAAAAGTGACATCAAAGGTGCCCTACCTGCCCGTCACTCAAATGTTAAAACGTCTGATGGCCCCATCCTGCCCGTTGGGTTGGATTTTGATATATTCATATTGTTAATTACTGTTGTATTTCAATTTTCTCTCTAGTATTTTTGTTCATTCATAATAGCTTTATGCTTCAGCGGACCGAAAGGACTAAAATGAAAGATTTCCAAGATTTCTTCTGGGAGTAATTTACAAAAGACCACAATTTTTTAATTGCTCCTGATGTTTAGTTCTGGATATCTGGAAGAGGAGAAATCAGCCCAACTCTTTTAGTTGCCACACCAACCGTAGCAAATATATATTTTTTTGCTCTCTCTCGCTCCTTGCACACCCCACCATCCCTGTTTTGAGGGCTGTGCTGTAGCAATGTCGTGGTGTTTATATTTCTGCAGCTCACACTTGCCTTCACGAGAGAATTATGAGTTATTTACGTCCTTTGAGGAGGCTCGGGGAATAATGGGTGAAATGTCAGAAATAATTATGAGAAATGGAGGCATTTCATTTAAGCAGTAGAAGAAATACATAACTTCTGCTGAATGACTAAACTTGAAGTGCCACAAGATTGCTGTATGATGAGATCTGGCTCACGATTATCTCGGAGTTTTATAAAAACCAAAACAACCTTACAACACTTGCATGCCAAAGGTTGCAACACAGGCTTTGGCAGGAAACACGAAAATGCTCCAGCATGGGAAAAGTCTCCGAGCAAACTTGCATCTGTGCTGATTTAGGATTTTACACCGAAGCACCAGCAGCTTTCTGAAGCCAAGCTTGACTTTATGGCCACGGTCGCGGCTGGGAAGCTGCGCGGCACCGGCCCCGACAAAGCCCCTTCCCCATCTCCCCCAGCCCCTGCTTTTTACAGCATTTGTCCATCTCGTTATTGCTGCGCAGGCTCTCTATCAATAACTGTGGTGTTCTCAGCCGAGTTTTCTTTGGCTTGCTGTCTGCTTTACAAAACCGCTGCATACTTGACAGTTTGCCCCAGTTCAAAATTCTTTGGTCAGAGAAAGCCCGGAGAATGAAACAGTATCTGGTGTTGTAAAATCTTGACCAGATTCTGAAATATTGCCTAAGCCCCTGTCAGCTCGAAGGTGATTTCTCCAGGTCATGGTTTAGAGGGAATTGATGGGACAGTCTGGGACTGCTCAGGCTGCACTATATCTTTTTCAGGAGTGCACGTAGTCGCCTTTAGCACTCGCTGCTCTCCAATCCTCTCTGCTTTCGACAGCACATTTTCTTCCCTACATAGATTACAAGCTAAACATGGGGAGACTGATCCAGAAAAACAGCCCCTCTGCCCACTGCTTTTTCATTTCTCTGTTTCTATCAGAGGGATTATCAATTACCAAATAACCCTGGGGAAAAATCCACCTGAGGCTGCAGCAGAGACAAAAATACCCAGTGCTACATCAAACATCCCAGTGCTCCCAGCACTTTCCCAGTGCTGTCTGGTCCGTGATCCAGCTGCAGAAACTGAGGCAGAGGGATCTGAAAGGCCCGTCAAGCCTAAGGTAAATTTGATATAAAACACAAATCCCAGTGCAACGGCCTTCCTATCCAAAAACCCACAGAAGGACCAAACTCAAGGCACATCCAGCAACTCTAAAATGTAAAAAAACCATCAGTCATGATAAAAATTATTTTTACTCTATCTGATTATATAGATATATAGATATATAGATGTAGATATACTCTGATATAATTTCAAGCTGAACTTGGCAACTAAAAGGCTCTGGGTAAACAGAAACATTTTTTAATATTCTCATTATCAGACTGGAGTAAGTCAAGTGCTTCCATCAACAAGTGCTCAATACAATTTTAATTTCGGCTTAAAATCCCACTGAAACAAAACAGAACCTTTGGTATTCTGCCAAATAAGGGGAAGATCTGAAGAGGAGTCAGAATAGATCGTCCAGCCGACAATTATAAATTATAAATTATAAATCATTACATTAAGTTCCATATATTTATGACACAAGCTCTGACTATTGCACTTTTGCAGGGGATTTTCCTGAAGGCAAATCACAGCAGACCTGCTCATTCCTTTGGAGAAACTGTGCTGGCCCTGATAAGGCCAATAACCCTTCCAGTTTGGTGGCAACTCCTACAGACTTAATTAGAAAGAAAAAGACCTAAATCTGCATTTTCTTTATCAACCCCAGGCTTTTTTTGTACTGCATCACTACTTTTCTTAAATTCTCAGAGTTTCACCCAGCTCTGGGCAAGCCAGGAGTGCCTGAAGGACCAATTGTGCAGATCTTGGGAGTAAGACATCACTGCAGCACTGGTGTCCCTGTGCTGCTTTCCCAGTGGTTTGGTTGGGATGAGTTGGGCTGGGTTTATTTGGCAGTTCAGGCTGGATTAAGGTACTCCTGGTGCTTGAAATCCTGGATTGGTACTAAAGGGATTTTTATCCTTTCTTTGGGTATTCACTCAGCAAAGCCACTGCATCGGGGTGGCCATAGGAGCGTGGCCCACGCATCCCTCCCTACAGCTTCTCCTGGAGGAAATTCCCAAGGGGGGCTGTGATGCTGCTGTCAGGATAAGAAATTCCTAAGGATGTGCCTCGTTTGGCTTTCCAGGCACCGGCACCAGTGGATCAGGCACGTTGCTTTTAATATTCTTAATAGTTCTTTTTCCTTGGCCTCACTTTATTCCCCTCATTTTGAAACTCTCTACAGCCTTTCATCAGAAGTTTCTGACAAACTCAAAGAATATCTAAAAGGGGCACTAATAATTTAGTACTGTAATTTTATGGGCATTTCAAAGTTCCTGGGTATTACTATTATTTTATGGAATGATTTTTCCTCCTTCTCCTTGCTCTTTCTTCCTATGTTCTTATGGAATTATAGGTGAAATGTATTTCTTGGCTGCTGTTTCATCTTTTGTTCATACAGTTAAATATTGCACTGGTTCAAGATTGCACGAGGCCCCCACATTAAAATTTTATTGTATTTTTGTATTTATTTTTGGCCCGGATCTGGGGGCCTCTCAGGTCCAGGTCTTGTGTAATTTTATTGGTTTGTGGGCGGAGGAAAGAACAAAAATGAGGTTTGTGGCCAGAATGTTATCTTTGGCCATAGACAGCTATTTGGGGGCCTGATTCTGCTCTGATTCATAAGCAAGTAAATCTCGAGCAGCTTCAGTGAAAATGAAAAAGCTCCAGTGATGTAAACCCGATGTAAATTAGAGGAGAATTACCTCTGTGGTGGATGCTATGTAAGTGTTTTGCTATTTATGATTTAGCTGGGAGCTGTTGACTGGCCTCTCTAAAGATAAGAGCCACCTATAACTCAGTTGTGAGCATCTTTTTCCCTTTTTGACTAATGTCTGCTTGCTAAAAAAGATTAAAACTGGTTTTTTATGAGCTCTGAGTACCAGAGCTGAGACTACAAAGCTCATCAAGCTGGGAACCACAGCTGAATTTTGGTGATCTCTCCCTTGAGTGAAAAGCACCTTATTCTACCCTACATCCATGCTTTAAAACCTGTTGAATTCAAGTATTAGAATCCATGGATTTCAGGCTTAATCTCTTTGTTTAATGAAATACTTTTCACGTGGCCACCACTGAGTGAGTGGTTGCCCATCCCAGTGTGAGTCATGGCCACTGCATGCTCTGCTCCTCCCTGCCTGGTTTGCATCCATCACCACAGCTCCCTTCCTCCCCAAAACCTGTGTCCCCCTTTCCTCTTTGCACATTTATTCCTGTCAGAAGTTTGGCTTGGAAATGACTTCTCCTGCGAGCCAAACCTTCTTATTCTACACTTTAAAATCCTTATGAAATTTGGCTCGCCTTCCTAAGCTAAGCCTCAGCTCCCTTGTTACTCTTCTAAATATAAAACATTTTTATTGCATTAAGCCATGTTGAAAAGAAAAAGGGAAAAAAGGGAAAGGGAAGAAAGCAAATCCCTGCACCCAGTGTGAAGGAAGATGTCGGTATTACACGGGAATGGATCAGGTCTTTGTTGTGTCGTGGTATCATCTCCCTCGCACGCGCTTTCCGCTCGCTCTCACTATTCCTCCTTGAGTATCTCCCACTCTGGAAAACCCAGTTAAATTCATCACTGAAGGGGTTGTTTCCAGGCTGATCTGGAGAGTCTGGGAAATGGGAAAACCCATCCCACTATTGATTCTGCTGCACCACTTGCTAAAGAGAAAACTGTTTTCTAGGGAGCTCATTTAACACCTTCCACTTACATCAAACTTAATTTTCCTATATAGCTTACACAACTTTGGAATGAGTTATTTATAATTTTCAGTCATTATTTCAAGTGTCATTTTAATCATTTCAACAAAGAAGTTTCTTAATATTCCCAATAATGGCTCTTGTCACTTTAAATATTAAAATTTGCATTAGGGATTCCCTTGGCTACATCTGCATTATTTGCATTATAGATTGTGTGCCTGTCTCAGTCTCTATATATGTAAGTATATATATATATAAATTTAATTACAGATGGATTTATGAATTTTTAGGAAAATTGAGGCAGTTTTAAATGATCCCATCTGCTTTGAAAGCACCATGACAAATGCCAAAGTGATTAGTGATAAATAAGTTCCTAACACTCCAAAATTAAAAGCTCCTAATTCTCAACTTTAAATAAATCCTTATTGTATAGCAGAAATAATTCCTCACAAAGTGTTTCCAACATTCAGAGAATGCTTTTAGGACATCCAGCATTAACATAATTTTTTCGACTGCGGTTCTCACAGGACATCTGATGAAGTCTCTACCCTTAATTTTAATTGCGTAGGCTGCATTCTTAATTAAAAACTGTACAAATGGATTTTATGCCATGCCAAAAGAAATCTGAGTTCATT
This sequence comes from Lycocorax pyrrhopterus obiensis, assembly GCA_014706295.1. NCBI lineage: Eukaryota > Metazoa > Chordata > Aves > Passeriformes > Paradisaeidae > Lycocorax > Lycocorax pyrrhopterus. The sequence goes on from JACSVZ010000008.1 coordinate 34,639,193, forward strand.
AGTTATAAAATCCTTTAAAAATTGATGTAAATATGTGAATTCTTTAAAAGTTTGAACTCGGCGTCCTCATTTATGTTGAGTAGCCTTTTATCTAGAGAATAATGAAGTCAATACAAATTAAGATAGTCTGAGTTTTACTTTTCCCTTTTCCTTCTCTTTTCTTCCCTCTTTTTTTTTTTGGTGAATGAGGGTGATGGGAGTCAAGGAGTGTGGGGGTTACGTCTTTATGTCACCGTGTTTCTCCTTGAAGAATCAAATTCATTTAAATCTAAACTGTGAAGAAAATTAGAATGGGAAATGCACTGACCCTTTTGTACTGGGTTATATAAATATAAGTTCATATATCTTTTATTAATTCTTCATATTAAAGCACAATCACATCATCCCGAGCCAATAAACCTAATGGAAATCTGTCAGACTGCAACTTTGGAGGAGAGCTCTGGACATCGCTTAAAGAAATACACATGCCTTATTGATTTTTATTTTAAAAACGGAGGGTTGTTAATTAAAATGCTTTTCCATAACTTGTCAAGCCTTCAAATAACAAATGGGAAACTCTGAGAGGTTTGTTTAACCTGACAAATTGCTGACCTTTCATTCTGCTGGCTGCTCATCTGGCTGCACAGGACCCTTCCCTTTCCCTTCCCTCTCTGGCAGCTGGGAGGTATCGCAGCGCCTTTTCCGGTGGGTGCCACCAACCTGATCCCACCTGTGGTTCCTCAAAAAACCATGGGAGTGAAGGGCTGGGGCAGAGTTTAGCTTTTCCTGTGCTGGGAATTAATCTGTAGGATTTCACTCTATTTTCCAGTCCATGAGATTGTTGTTGGGAAGAGGCATCCAGGACGTGCCTCTCGAGCACGGGTTGTTTGTGCAAAGAAAAGGTAGAAGAAGTGAAATTGAAATGATGGTAATGCATTCAAACTTGGAGCATTTACTGTTATCCAAACAAAAATGCAAATTAAACAATAAACAAACCACCTGTACAAAAAAATCCCTGTGTTTCTTTCCATCGTCTTCCGTGGTTTGTGCTTTTGACCATCTCTCTCCCGGCCGAGCGTGGCAGCAGAGATGTTGAAATACCACATGAAAAGCTGTGGAAGTGCTTGTGACGTTTCCAACACGAGCTGGAGCAGGAAGCACCAGAAGTCTCACAGGACAGATGTTCTCATGAGTTTCCAACCCAGTTTGGCACAGGAAAGAAGTCAGACAGACTTGGGACAAACCTCAGATTTCCTCTTTGTTCTGTTTTTTTTAAGGAGCAGAGTTCAGGCAACAAAACCACTCTACCTTTTGAGATGTTTCCATCACTGCATCCTAGAGACCATGAAAAAAATATTCCAATGTAATTGAATATTTTGTGGTAGAAACACACCAGGCTGGACAGAACATTGGCTATCCATCCTCTTCAACCATCCCATAATATCCCACTTTCTAGAAAATTAAGCCAGATCACTCAGAAAGTAGAGATGGACACCCACTAGACCAGGTTGCTTAATTCCCCATCCCTGGAAGTGCTCAAGGCCAGGCTGGATGGGGCTTGGAGCCTCCTGGTCTAATGGAAGGCATCCCTGCCCATGGAGCTGGATGATCTTTACAGTCCCTTCCAACCCAAACCGTTCCATGATTCCATGAGGGAGACGTGTAAACTGTTTTTGGGAGATTTAAACTAAAATTTAATGGCACTCTGCCACTGCCCAGCTCCTCTCCCACAGCAGCAGAAATGTCCCACACCCTCTGGTTAGCAGCTCACCGTGTTCAACCTTGGCAAATGTTGGTTTCCACATCTTTTAACTTTATGCTTTGGGGATTATACACAAAAACCAACAAAATCTTTAAATTTGGTGTTTGATTAACTTTTTTTCAGTTTAACCAGAGAAATATGGGACATGAACCACATCCCTCTCTAAGTGCAGGGAGATGCTGCACCCAGAGTACACTTCAGCCTGCATTTAGCTCATCTAACGTGAATTAAATTAAGTACCAGAAAAGCAGAAACGTTGCGTGGTCCCAGAAGAAGAAAATCCACTTTCCTGACACTCCAAGCACTGCTTTCAAAGAATGGCAAGAGGATTCATCTGAAAAATGCAGATGGATTCATAAAGTCAATTCATGAACCTATTTCACAGCAGCCAGCCCTGCTCCTCCTACAGCAACTGCTCTGTGAATGAAGCCACAAAATGTTTGCTAAGCAGATCTTTGGCCCCTTGTTTTTAGTAACCTTCCAGATTTTATGCCAGCTCCATGGGCTGCCCAGAAGTAAAGGAAAACATTTGGTCTACAGAAAAAATCACAGAAATGGACACAAACAGTCCTGTATAATTGATAGTTTTATGAGACTGAACTCTGTAAATTTTTTTAATCTTATCCCTCTAGATCCAGTTTATGTGCACATTTGAACAATGACTTCATATCCTTTCCAAACAGAGATTCTGGGATTCAGTCTCGTCATTTGGCCAACACAAATCCCGGAGTGCCAAGAATTTCTAGTTTTGTTTTGCTTCATGTTTGTCTTTTGCTTGTTCTTTTACAGGATTCCTCATCAAACCAGTCAGTCAGTGGAATGGTTCCAGTTTGCACAAGAAGAAGATGTGCAAATCCCTAAATCACTTCGGAAAAGTTAGGATTTTGGTTGTCTCTGACTTTCATGGTGCAGGTTCCAACTGTAAGACTTAAATCTTTATCTGCACCAAAGGAATGAGTTTGCAGAGAATTTCAAAGGCTGAACAGTTTGCTTTGTGGGCCATCTTCACCAGCAGACCAGGGGGAAGGCTGCTGGAATATTCAGACATCTTTCCATTAGTTATCTCTAAATTCATGCCCTGCTCTGTCAGAATCCCATGACTCCCACAGCCATGCAAGGAGTATATGATATTTATCACACTTTCTAGCCAAATATTTTTCACAAGATGATCCTTTTTGGTTTTGTTGTTAACTGCAGCCACAAAAACACCTCTAGTTTGTTTTTTTTTCCAAGAGGTTACTTTTCCAGCTGAACCAGATGCCTGAAGCTGTGTGCTGACTCCAAAGAGATTATCTGAAATAGAGTCCACTAAAGCCAAAATCTCCTTTAGTTTAATTTTTTTCCCTGTATGTAGACATACAATTGCAATGCCTCATTGTTGATCTTATGCATGACCTTTTAGAAATTTGTAGAGGATTTTGGCCATGAAATGGAAAACGATCCTCTTCCTTCCATCATGTTGTTGGGTCACGAAGTTGAAGTGTTTAAGATGATGCATTTTGCAGACAGGTGGGAGCCCTGGTCTCCATCTGGGGTTAAAGATCCTTTGAAACTCATGTGATAATTGGTATTTTGGTGCAGATTTTGTGATGAAGACCTGTATGTTCCTCTGCTGTGGAGAATGGAAGGAAGGGAGAAGTGATGGGGACACTCAGGGTCCAAGGGCAATATGGCCATATTAGCATGGCACTAAAGCTGAGATAATTAGGAAGGAGATATGAATGATACAGCACATCTGGGAAGTAAAAATATCTTGGACGACATTCTGTTTGGCTCATAGGAACATTCTGGTCATTCATCCTGATGCCTTCAAGCTTGAAACTTCATTTTTCCTTCCCAAAGCCATTTCAGGCCCAACAGGGACCAGCAGTGCCTCCATTTTTCTCCTTAAACTGCTGGGTGGCATTTTGATTTGCTCCTACACATTTATCTTTCTCATATTAATATTTTCTTTCCCTACATCCATAGCTGAAAGAAAGGCAGAGGACCCAAACCAGGTGGTGTGATGGTACCAGCAGTTGAGTGAGCTGGGCCAAAGGTTTGCTCAGACGGATTCACGTTGCCTGAGCAGGGACTGGAGAAAACAGGGGAGATTTTCAGGGTGGGAAGGACCACGCACTCACATGGTCACCAGGATTTTGGACAGGGGTCACAACCCTGCAGCCCATTCCATGCTGACCACAGCAGATCCCTTTGGTGGTAACAGCTTCTGATGAACATGACTAATCCCAGCAAGATCTGAACCAATAACCCTGAGGTGAACAACTTTGCAGCCTCTGAACATTTTCTCAGACTGCCTGGGTTGATATTTTAGTTCCCAGACCCCCACCCCCCTCCTGGCTATAAATAGATATCTGCTTTTAAGATTTTGCTTATTTTGCACAATGTATCTTGTCTGGAATACAATTTATATTTTATCACAACAAGCAGCTATCCCATTAAGCTAACATGTATTTTTCCTGAGGTAATTAACGTACATGCCAAATTTGACAAGAGATACGTGGTGCAGTTACAGGATATATCTTAATGTAATTAACTGTATTGGGTTCCAGAAATCATAAATACAGAATTTCAGTACTTATCCATCTGTAAACTGTACAGCTTTCAAAAAAATGTTTGTTATTTTCTCCCACTATTACTTGAACCAAAAATTAAAATAGAAGCAAAATTATTTTTTAATGTAGGTTGAAATTTGAGTTTGGGCTGTGAGTGGTTACAAATATTAATTGACCAAGGAACCCGCAAGTTGTTTGCCCTAAAAACAACTGTAAGATACCCATAATTACCAAACAAACAGAATTCTCATTCTCTTATTTAGCTTCTTTCTTTCATGGTTCAAATTGGCACAAGAGCCAGGCAGCTCGAGAGAGTCAGGAGATCGCGGCCACGAGAGGATTTTAATTTATTGACGGCTCTTGCCCTACTGTACAGTCAGCGCTGCTATTTGAGCGTAATGGATGGAACAGATGTTTGACACTGCAGCACCTCTTCATAACTTCACTCTTCAAAAACAGTTTTACAAGTGCTCGCTCGCGTTGGTTCCCATTCAGCACAGGAAACTGAGGTCATGCTGAAACATGAGGCCCGGGCAGGAGCTTGAACTCATGTGCACTGCAGCTGGGCCCGCGCCTTCCGAGCGCGTTAGCGACCCACGGAGCTGCCATCGTTCTCAACGGAGGGACAAAGAATCAAACTGTTGACACCCTCATCGTAACATCTGCACAGGGGAAAATATGAGCCCGTGGCTAAACATCAAGGTTTCCTGACGGTTAGTTTTGTTCATCATCGATGTGGCCGTTTTTAATAATTTCTTCGGGTTTCAGTATCAACACTGAAAAGTTTTCTGGATGGTGTTTTTCTTAGTATTGCTTAGAAGCAATAATTCAAAAAGCAACTGACATTTCTGATATTCTGAACTTTATTTTTTTCTGGATGATTATTTTAACACATGCTCATCTCTGGATCTGTCAAAAAATCTTTCCAGGCATACAATGTAGGTAATTCTGTGGCTTGTTTTAATAAAGATAGCATAAGGTTTGTGCAGTTGGAGGTACTGATTACCTTCTGTTACTTTCTCTGGGAAAACAATTAAGGCATTTAGGTAGTCAGGTTTGGTACCTGATTTGAAAAACCATAGCAGGGCACCAGCCTGATGTGGTTGGAAATCCCATATCAGAAGGTTTTCTCCTACTGTAACTCCAGCTCCTTCCCAGTACAAGCGCCTTGACAGCCTCAGGGATTTCTCCAGCACTTTCATGAAAACTAATACCTGCCTGCAGCAAGCTGCTGCTCATCTCCCAGCACCAGCACGTGGGCCTTGAACTTTCTGCATCTTTGCTCTCTGGCTTCCATGTACCTTCACATATAATTGTATTTCTGAACTTGCTCTTAATTAAAGTCAGCCCTTTAGTGACTTCGTGGCCCACTCTGGAAGGAAATCTGGCTGTATAGCGGTAGCTACACAGCACAAAATTATGGTTTAAGGTGCTGAAATTGTGTCAGCAGGGCTGAAAATGAAGGGTTCTGCAGTTAAGTGAAAATTGAAACTCCAAAACACCATTTGGTCAGGGAGGTTCCTGCCAGACTGAACTGGGCAATCACCTTCTACCCCTCAAAGCATTCTAATGGAAGGAGCTGGGTTTGTCCTGGTAAAATCATGTATTTGTTTTGCTGCTTTTCCAAAGCATCTGTAGGAAGTTCCCCCAAAAAAGAATCTTAATTTTCCTGCTCCAGCTGCTCTCATGGGCTGTACAAAAAAAAAGTCCACTAATTCCTTCAGGAGGCTGTAAAATCTTCTGTCTGTTATAGCAGAAAGTGGCCTATCACATGGAATTCCCTAAAACTCCTGGAATTGCATATTTTTGTCTTTGCCTGCCTATTTCCATGGTGATAACGTGCACTATTAAGAGCAAAATATCTTTTAGAGCAAGATAACATGAATATTTGTGGAACACCACCTTCCTCCCTGCAGAGCAGCAGGAGCCTGGGGTTGGCAATTCCCACTGTGTTTGCTCCCTCTGTGCCCCGAGCCATCAGCACGGAGGGCAGGAGCCAAGGAAGCCACACCAGCCCTGGCTTCACTGAGAATCATGGAATCACAGAATCATGGAGTGGCCTGGCTTGGAAGGGACCTGAAAGATCATCCAGTTTCAAATTGCTGTCATGGAACACCTTCCACTGTCCCAGGCTGCTCCAAGCCCCAATGTCCAGCCTGGCCTTGGACACTGCCAGGGATCCAGAGGCAGCCACAGCTGCTCTGGGCACCCTGTGCCAGGGCCTGCCCACCCTCACATGGAAGAATTTCCTCCCAATATCCCATCTAACCCTGCCCCTCTTGTCCTGTCTCTCCAGGCTCTTGCAAAACATCTCTCTCCAATTTTCTGGTAGCTCCCTTCAGGTACAGGAAGGCCACAGCTAAGTCACCCTGAAAGTTGTCCAGGCTGAACAATCCCAATTCTCCCAGCCTTTCCTCATAGGAGAGGTCAGAAAAGGTCATCAAGTCTTCAACTGAGTGCCACCATGCCCACTAAATCATATTGTGAAGTTTTGGTTCTCAGTAGTACCAGCGCTGACCCTGGTCTTGAAGGAGGGACAGCCACCCACGGGCCACAGGCAGAGGTTGTGCTCAGAGTTGTTTGCTTTCCTGTTCACTTAAAAAACACAGGAAAAACCCACAGAAGGCTTCCTCTGCCAGCTTGACCTGATCTCAGAGATGTCCCTGCTCAGGGCAGGAGGGTTGGACAAGATGTGCTTTCAAGGTCCCTTCCAAGTCAAACCATTCCACAACCAACTGGAACATCCTCTGCCGTGCCTGGTTTAACGCAGGCCTGGAACAGTCCTGCCTTCCAAGCAGCATGACGTGCACGGAAATGCCTTTGCTGTGTTTTCAGGGTGCTTTTCAGTGTGTTTTTCTCTCCCTCCCATGCCCCAGCACAGTCCCACTGAACCCAACCACATGGCCGGAGCAATCCTTCCATCCATCCAGTCTATGCAAGAGGGGAAAAAGTCCCACGTGTGGTTTTGGGCTTTGTTTTCTCAACCTTTAGCAGCTCTTTGTTCTGGGTCGAACCACATGCCTTGGCTCTGGGAGGAGTTGTGTGATGAAGGACAACCGGATCATTTTTCCTCTTGCTCTTTCTTGTCCCCTTCAGTTGATAACCTGACCTGTCACTGGCATGAAGAAAACACCAAGTTGAAATTTTCTCCATGTCTGGGGGTTTTCCACTGTGCCAATGTGCAGCCACAGTGACAGCTGGTTTAAAACCTATGGAGACTTTAACAGCATCCAAAGGACAAATCCGACAAACACTCACATTTCACATTAGGTGGCCTTGTTTCTCTGGAGCTGGAAAATGCATGACAGGAAAAGTTTCCCAATTAAAGACAAGCCTTCATAGTTTGGCTTGTTGATAGTCTTGCAACAGCAAACAAAACAACTCCTTACCAAGGTTTGCTAGAAGCCCATAGCTTTTTTCCTATGGGAAAATAAGGCTGTTCCATGAAACTGTGGGGAAAATTTGAGCTGACAGCCCAAGACTAAATTCACTTTTCTAACTCGGAGATGGCGACAAGTTTAACTACTCTGGCTTGGCTCAGAGCACTTGGGTTGTGGCTGTGCCTGCAGAAGACATGAGCGTGCCTGGTGTGACGCCAGGTCGGGGCTCCAGGGGTGACCACAGGGTCCCTTTTTCCCAGGCATAGGAAGAACAAACATTGCAAGCCGAAATCCCCCAGAAAGGCAGAATTTTACCATGTTTCTGGAAAAAAACCCCATGGAGTGGCTGGTTAGTCTAGACCAGCCAAGTGACCGCAGCAGGCAGAAGATGTCCTTAAAGAACATTTTGAAATATTCATCAACAGCAATTTCTAAAAGAAAATTGAGACAACACCTTTCCAACCTCAACATTTCTGTTGGAGCAGAGGTCCTATGGAAATTGTTGCCATAGAGGTTGTAGGTGGTAGAGCTGAAGTCTGAGGCAGCTCCTGGATACACCAGGCTGTGAAGATCCTCACCCGTCTCCCTCTCTGGCCTGAACTGGGGACAGTTACATGCTTTTTAACCACTTCTGTTAGAAATTCTTAGGTTTAGTCATGCCTTCAGACCCTGAACTCTTGCTCTCATGGCTACTTCTGATATTCCACCTTGGTTTAAGTCTTAGCCCAGATGTGAAACAAGATTTCTGTGCTCATTGGAAAAGTTCTAAGGTTTACAAGGAGCAAAGAGAGCAATGTCAGGCTCTGGGTAGTGACCACGAGTGTGAAATGGAATTCTGCTAATAAATTGCTGCCTTTGCCTTAACATTGCAAGCCATGCTCTAGAGTTTATTTGAACACATAAAATATGCTAAAAGTTTAGCAGCACCACTGTGTAAAGAAGAGTTGGATGAAGTATATATTTTTAAATACAGCAAGTAATAAAATGTTGCATAAATCCCCAAGAATATCATTTTGGGGCAAGCACAATAGAATGCTTAATGTGTGTATTCCCAGGTCTGCTGTTTTTATTCCTCTTTTTTTTCTTTCTCCTGATTTAATCTCCTCACCCAGCTGATGGTTGGCATTATGGGAGCTGTGAGGAAGAGGGCACATCCATAGACATTTCCAATACCGTAGCTGTGGGACAAGGGATGTGAGGTGCTTGCAAGGTGCTGCTGCATCTCATCTCCACTGGTGCAGCTGCATCCAGCTGTGGGAGACAGCTCAGAGCTGATTTGCACAGAGTGGGATTGTTGTTTGCAAAAGGACCACAGAAGATAAAGGAAAATGTAAAACAACTGGAAACAAAGGCAAAGATTTCTGCTCAAATTAATTTCCTCCAAATTTATTTCCTTTCCATTTAACTTGGTTGAGAAATGTCCCCGTGGGCTTTATGAGAAAATCAATCTCTCTGTTTTAAGTTCTAAATGGAGTTTTAAGTAGCTCATCCTGACGCTCAAAACTCCATGAGATGCCCAAATTCTCATCAAGGCAGTTCAGATGTTGTTCAGAGCCACTCCTGCAGCTCCAAGAGAAAAGCTGGAGGCAGAATTGCCTCTTTCCAGACCAGCCTTTTGGGTCTGAGTCAGGTGATGCTGCCTGTTCCTTTTACAAACCTTCCTGCAGCTGATTTTCTTTGGGGATAAAATACCCAAATTTAGGATCATACTTATACATACAGTAGTTTCATATTTATCATACTTACACATACAGTAGTTTCATACTTCAAGAGGGCTTTGTTCCCTGCCTGCAAATCAGATTTTGCCCTTTTGCGACACAATTATGCCCCAGGTGGCCCAGAGGTCTCATGTGCCTATTGGTTACCTGCTTTTATGCTGCTGCTTTCCAAATAACTATTTTGAAGTTATTTTAAAACTAAGAACTGCTCTATGGTACCTCTGAAATGCTGCTCCCAAACTACTCCCAGTTCCTGCTGTAGTCCCAGTCCTTTTAGAGCTATCCGTTCTGGAAATGGGAATCTGTGGACTTCCAGCTGGATAAATATACACTTACTAATTCAAATAAAAAAAGGGAAATTTAGGATGGATTCATGGAAGGAATTGTTCCCTGGGAGGGTGGGCAGGCCCTGGCACAGGGTGCCCAGAGCAGCTGTGGCTGCCCCTGGATCCCTGGCAGTGCCCAAGGCCAGGCTGGACATTAGGGCTTGGAGCAGCCTGGGACAGTGGGAGGTGTCCCTGCCCATGGCAGGGGTGGCACTGGATGGGCTTTAATTTCCCTTTCAACTTAAACTATTCCATGATTCCATATAGATCCCAGGAGACATATTAAGGAAAAAAAAACCTTGCAGCCTCTGACATTAAAATTGATATATTTTTATTTCAGTCTGTGATTTCTAGAATATTCATTTTTGGGTCTTATGAAGTTTTAGCAATTGTAACTCAGAGAGACCTGTTACTTTATTATGTGGCATCAAATAAATATAACAATAAAAATTGGTCCATTGATCCAATTTAGCTATTTTTACCTGTATATATGTATTTACTAAATACTAATCAGTGGGTACTCTTGAGCACTACATCTTCTATACCGTATTTGACTTGTCAGCTAATACAGTACAGTACTAAAAATATAAGAGATGTTAAAATTGCAACTCTTTGGCACTGAGCAGAAAGTCTTTGGCGTACTGAGAACAACTTTTGGTACAGTTTGCTGCATTTGCCCACACAGTAGAATTTTTTTTGGCAGGTTTTACCTGTTCATCTCCCGTGAAATTCCATGGGCTGGAAGACTGCCCTCCTAAAGAGAGAAATCTCAGCATCTCTAATGAGGGGCCAATTCCCAGCCCCGCAGCATCTTCAAATGGTATTTGGCAGAGATCTGCCTTTTTGGGATTTGGATGGATGGAGTTTTCCCTCCATGCAGCACAGCACTGGCAATATGCAAGGCTGCAATTCCCTTTCATCCATTTTCCTTTTCCGAGTGCAGAGATTTTGGGCCTCCCCGCAATGGATTCCTGCCCATGAGAAAAAACCTGGAGGTAACAGGGCCTTTCTGCCTCCCCCAGCCTCCTCCTCCATGCCTGCAGATATCAAAGAGAGTCAACAAATCATCATTCAAAGCACAGAGAGGGGGGAAAAGTCCGTTCCCTGCGCTGGCCTGGCTTGCAGATTAAAGGTAATCGGGTAACGAAGACCCACCAGGTGAACATTAATACGCAGAGTTTTCTCTGTCTGATTTACCTGTCACGTATGGAGACATTTCCCAGGGACGAGAAGGGCTGTTCTACAGGAACATGAAGTGTTGCCCATTTTAAGAGTCATCAGTTCAGCCTGATGGAGTCTGGAGTCCTCTGTGTGAGCGGGGCAGATGTTAAGGATGGGCTTTCAACTCTTCTTCTCCACGGAGCTCTGCATTTACCCCAGAAAACCAAGGCAGGGGGTTTAACCCCCAGCTAACATCACACCAAGGAAATAGGTGGAGTTAGACCTCAAAGAACACGGAAATCTGTGTTCTCTACAATTCAGGAATAGATTACAGGCAGTTTTTTAAAAGAAAAGAACAGGAAACAACTCAGTTTAATAGATTCCTGAATATGAAAAAAACCCCTTTGGGTTAAAATCTGGTGTTATTCATTTTGCACACAGAAATACAGATTTTTCTGTATATATTCAACAGGATCCACACAAATTGAAGATAACTTGGGAAGACTCTTTTCAGGAACTATACACACTGAATTTAAGTTCTAAATCTTGTGAGAGCCTTCCCTGAGTTCCCTGTGAAAAAGCTTGCTATAAATACATAGAAATAAAATCATTAAAATGTTAATATAACCTATAAAATCAAACAAAAGACCTGCTGGAGACTGGGTCAAACCTAAATCATATTAAAAAACCCTTCCTAAAATGAAGTTCTGGAGATTTGAATAATTTTCCTTTTAAAATGTCAGTACAATCTTTAGGTTTGGTTCAGTTAAATCTGGAGCAATTCTCCATAATGAAAGGAAAGAACGAATATAAACACTTTTCAGTAGGACTTTGGGATTCCTGACTCCTGTCTCTTTAGGGAGACTATTTTTCCTTATGGCACAAGTCTGCACTGTTAAAGACCTTGCTATGAAATAATGAGAAGTTGAGGAGAGAAGGAGAACAAGCGTGATTACCTTGGAAAACTCACTTAATTAAAGAGACCCAAAATGATGTGTCCATCTATTAATGCTACCACAAGTAGCCAAACAGATTATCCAAGTGAAAAAGAGGAAAAGAAAAACAATGGAGTCCCTGCCATAGGTGAGAGCTGAGATTTTCCTCTCACACCACTTATTTTTTGTAAGAAATTATATTTTTCAAGAGTTTCTGCTGCCAAAGGGGCTGGGAGTTCCTGTGTTCAGACAATGCTGAACCACAGAGTTGTGTGCTTTTAATTCAAATCCATTTAAAGTATGTTAAATGGAGAGATTAATTCATGTAAAGTACATGTAGACCCCTTCTGATAATGGGTGTTTCCCATGTCACATAACCCAGCGCGGCAGACAGGCATTAACCAGGAAATAATTCCCTTCCCCTGCAGAGGATCCTGACCATGGAAAGGACCGTAAGATTTCCTCTCCACCCCACATGAGGGCTGGGATGGCATCTGCAACAAAAAGTTGAAGATCGGCCTAAGAGTGGCTCTAAAGACACACAGATGGACAATGGCTTTGGTAGCAGTGAGAAGAAACACTTCCAGTGTCCATGGAAGTGTCCATGGCCAGATTAGACAGGGCTTGGAGCACCCTGGGATACTGGAAAGTGTCCCTGTCCATGGCACAGGGTGGGACTGGATGAAATTTAAGGTCCCTTCCAACCCAAACCATTCCAGGATTCTGTGAAGAACCAACATCCTACAAAGCATCATCTGGAAGGGCTCAACCAATGGTTCAAAAGCAAATATTCCTGTTTATTTTCCATGGCTTTATTCCACCGTAGGTTCCATTGCTGTGGCAGGTTTCACATGTATCTGAAAAAACTCAACTCCTCTCCCTACACTGTATTTTGTTTGGATATGACCCATTCTCCAATTTTAATGATAAAATGAGAACATAATTCACATATTAGCATTTCCAGACCTGTACAGCTGCAGAATGAGTAAACAGTGGAGTGAGTAATCATTATTAATCTGCACCAGAGAAAATGCTAGAGGAAAAAAAAAAGCACTTGATTTTGTGGTGTGCTAAACCAGAAAAATATGGTTTGCACTTCTTAAAACATCTCAAATTCTTTTTTTATCTGTGTTTTAGAGGTGACAGAGAAAAATCTATCTTTTAGCTGAACTAATCTCCAATGAATTAATATCCTTTTTCATATAAAAGTGTTTGGGGAAACTTGAAATTGTGGCATAACCTATTGATTACATTATTTGAATTAAGTTTTCGAAATCCTACAGCTGTTTGCTGTCAAGATTTAAACCTACTGTCTATTTTCAGCTGTGCACTTAATACACATTTCACCTGGTGACTCAATAACATTTTAATATAAAAGTACATGATCGGGGAACATATGTTCAGTGTTCATACGAAGCTTAATAGCGACAGAAGGGGTAACAATTAACAGTTCTGTTTTTTCTGGGTACACAGGGTCCGAGTTTAAAGTTTTTCCTGGGCTGCTTCCAAAAAATCTTTGTTCCTAGTGCCTTGACCTTTGAGGAGTTTGGAATCAATGAGCCACGTTGCCTTCCATAAGGGTGTCAAGTGCAGAATAAAAAACTGCGTCACATCATTTTTCACTGCGGCCAGATGAGGTCTGAGTGAAGGAACAAGGAACAGGAAAGCCAGAACATCTGAAAAATTGGCTCTGCAAGCTGGAATGTGATTCTGCAATAAGGGGCAACTCTCCTTTGCTTTTTTTTCCTCCCTCTTTTTTTTTTTTTGCCGGAGTAGGCAGGTTGTAGACAGATCTGGGTCTCAGGCTCCCACCCCTGGGGCCCCCGTGTCAAGGCGCGGTGATAGAGCGCCGTTCATTTCTGCAACATCTGTAACGCATCGAGCGGTGTATTAATAGCTCAATATGCCAATCTGCCACTGTGCATTTTGACCTAGCGAGGACCAGGAGCATGGAAGGTCTGTAAGGCAGATGTGGGAACGGCAGCAAGGGCTGAAATTAAAGGCAGACCCCGAGTTTTGCACGGAATTGCGGAGCAGTAGTTCTGGAAGAGGCTAATGCTTCCAGCTCAGTTAGGAGGTTAATAGAGCTAATCTTCTGTATCACTATTATTTATAACATGTTGTTGGACTTAATGTTTATGAAGCTCAAGCTGTATAGTGCACATCCAATTATGTTTTCTTACAGCCATGGAGGGTTTTATGAAAAGGAATATTGAGTGAATGCTTTATTGCTGAAAAATATTGTATTGGTTAGAAGGGAAGTTAATCCAATAGGAGGTAAAAACAGTAACAAAGGCTACAGCAAATACGAGATGCTTTAAATTCATTGCATGACATTCTCACCCTAATTATTAGCCCACACTGGGAATAAAAACAGCACCCTCATCTTCAAGTTATTATTTTTTTTTTCCCTTTCCTCATTTTTATTGCACATTTACATAAGACTTGTATGCCTTGTACTTCTTCCAGGCTGCCTTATAAGGTTTCTTTTAACCCTTTGCTTCTCCTTTCCACAGCCCTGCAGGAAGACTCATTTATACCCATGCAGGCAGTGGAAGGCAGGTGACAACAGTGCAGGTGGCTGGGGCAGAGGAGGCCAAGCCATGATGAGCACAGAGGTGGCAGCAGCTTGTACAAAAGCACAGCAGTTCAGGTGCTTATCCAGCCTCAGCTCCCAGAGCCCCGCGGATCTGGAAAGCTGGAACAGAAAATCTTGAGGGAAAAAAAATAAAATCTTAAGATATCCAGTGTTTCCTGCATCTAATTGGATGGGAAATAGTGCAAGAGCAAATGTTTCTCGTGGTGTGGAGGACCAGCCCATAGCTGGCAGCAGAAATGTCCAGTGGATGGTTGGGTAAGGTAAAATAAAAACCTCTTTGAAAAATGCCCTGGCCCACATGAAGGACCATTGTTATTGCAGATAGGGAGAGCAGAAAGAACGAAGTGGGGGTTTGTGGTTTGTACTTTATGCTTAAAATAAGGAGAGTTAAAGAAAGTCTGACTGAAGGAAAAAGAGGAAAGGAAGGAAGATTAGCCAGTTAATAAAGGAGATTTATGTGAGTGACGGTGGGTAGGCAAATTGCACTGCTAAATGGGGTATGGACTTCTTTTATGTGGACAAGAGAATTTATCAATTTTCTTTAACTCAAACTGTACCATAATCGTGTCATTGGGGTCTTGGCTGGAGGAGACACCCATCTCATGGAGAAACAGGTCTGGAGACACCCGGCCTGGCTGGCAGAAATTTGGGAATGGTGCCGTCTCCTGCATATGTTTCCAACAAACATTTTTGCTGTGCTGCAGTTTTGATCAAGGCTTGGGATTTTTTTAATCTGTCCCGTGAGTCAAAGGTGCACATGGGCTGCCCCAGCAATTCCTCATTTTCAATGAGCAGCTTAGGAGGACTTTGAGGGCTGAGCAAGGCTGGCTGAGATGGGATCTCAGGAGCCTGAGATCTTGGAGCATGATGAAAGTTCTTGGTTTTGTCATCATTTTCAAACAGGCTGCGCAGAAAGATGCAGCTACACGAAGCATGAGCAGATAGCTGGTGTCTGACCCATGTCCAACTGGCTTGCAGGAGAATTTCTTCCCAGCATCTGTGGGAAAGCATCTGTGTAGCCAGTGGCTGATGAATTCCCTTGGAAGCGTTTCTGATTTGAGCTCGTGTTGTGTGTGTTCCTGGTTAAAAGTGAATTTCTGAGAACACATGGGTTGTCCCGAAGTTCAGTCTGCCGTTATTGGATTCAGTGTTTCCAGCAGGAATTTAGCTCCTCGTGTTACAGATGATGAGACCTGATGAGCTGCTATGAATGTGTTATCTGCATGGAGCTGAGCCGGCTCCTGCTCCAGAGCAGGATTTCCTGGAGCAAATCCAACCTAGGACAGGAGCTGCAAAAAAAGCGTTTTCCTCCCCAGGCCACATCACGGCAGCTTCACATCTCTCTGAGACCCAACACAGGTGTAGCTACAGGACTAGGGTCTCAACAGAAAACTCAAAGTAGGATTGTCCACAGTCAGAAATAAATAATCCTCTGTGGCTGGTATTTCATTTATCATTTATGCACTTAAATTTATACTCACCTAAATCCCATACATATGTCCTTAAATGCCTGCAGAAATCTCAGATTTCTCCTCTTCCATTAGGGATACCATGTAAAACCTGCTTTCTATTAAAAACAACAAAATAACCCGTTCAGAAAAAGTGCATTCTTTCTCCATCCCTGAGCCATTTGGCGCTTCAGAAAATCGTTAGAGAAGTGTGCGTTTTTCAAAGCCAAAAATATTTTCCTCTCAAAATCCCGCCCTCTTCTCCAGTGGCTTCTGAGAAAGCAGCAGAGGCAATTGCCATGGCAAGAGGAAAGTGTGGATGAGGAGCCAGAAGAGCCTCAGGTGTCTGCAAAAGGGGGAGATGGGGCCAGAAGAACCAAGGAAAGGAATTTGGGATGGCCATAGTTAAAAATGCCACTTTTGTGTTGAATCTTGTTGATGGACAGAAGTTCATTAAGGATCACCAGCAGGAAATGTAAATATTATGCTTAGTTTTGAGAGAGAATTCTGTGTCTATTCTTCAGATAAGGCTGGGGTTAGGATTCAAAAGGGTAGGAAGATAGATGACTCGGATTGTGGCGGGATTTTGGAATATTTAATTAACTTTATTGCAAGATTTTCTTTACTCTTGAAATGGCAAGATGTGTGTTTACATTGTTCTGATGGAAAATATTGACTTTGAGGTTGGTGTATTTGAAATGACCAAAGCTAAAATGAAAATTATGGGTCAGGTCTGGAACAAAAAGTTGAATTCAGTTATTTATCTTCTTGGACTTAGAGAGCTGAAGTGGAATGAGAATCAGCTCAAACTGAGTCATAATTTCCCTGGAAATGTCCAAGGCCAGGTTGGATGGGGCTTGGAGGAACCTGGGATAGTGGAAGTTGTCCCTGCTCATGGCAGAGGGAGAAACTGGATGAGCTTTAAAGTCTCTTCCAACCCCAAACTGAATTTTAACCTGGTATTTGAATGAATTTTAAAAGTTTATTTATAGATAATTGTGGACAAGATGAAGAAAAGGATTAGAGAAAGATGTTGGGGAAAATAAAAAGGCCCGGAGACATATTCCTATTGTTATAATCACACATGTTGGAATTCAAAGGAAAACAATCCTGTTTGGATCATCCAGCTCTTGCTTTGGGCATTTTACCTAACCTGGCAGAGTCTGGGTCTGTTGATAAGAATAGATAATGTTTTGTAAAAGCAGCAGTTAAAGATCTGGTTGCATCCCTGGGTATTCCCAGGCATTGAAAGAAAATCTGGATATTCTACCAAGAAGGCTGGACTAGGAATAGATTTAAACTCCTTGTTTAGCTGGAGGACAAATATGTTTGAAATCATTAAGAGTGGGATTACGGTTATTTAGAGCTGCCCCTTTTTCCTCCTCGTCAAATCATTCAGGAAAATGAGGCCCTATTATCACAGAACTCAAACTTCACACCGATTCTGAACTATCTCCATTTTGAGATGCTCAATAAAACCAGCACTGCAGGGAAATGTTGTTGCACTTTAGGATTATCCAAAGGTCAAATATTCAGAATAATCTAATAGAAAAACACAGGCTTCAATTTAATGGAATAGCATTTAATAGGAGAGGAAAAATATTCTAGCCTGGAAGACTTTATCATAAAAAAATTTAAAATTTAAGAAATCAAGGGAAATGCCAGTTTGTGCTGTTTCATAGCACTCTGTGGGCAGCTCACTGGGACAAGAGATACCAGGAATTCAGGCAGTCCACTGGTCTCCCTTCAACCCCAGAAACTCTCCTTTGGTGTCTGGAGTAAACCTCTGCTTGTCTATGAGAGAACACAACATGTAGCACTTTATTTGTTATTCTGACTGCTCCTAAATCAGACTCACTTTTGCAAGTTTTGGTTCTTTCCATGTGGACCTTCTTTGTCTGAAATTCACTGGGGCAGAAAACAAAAGAGGGTTCAGAATGACTTTTGGCTTTGTCGGCAGATCCATCACATTCCAGACGTGGCTCCACCTCATGGCACCAGGCCATGGAGAACACGATCCATTAAGGATCAGCAGTGCCCGTTATGTTGGCTATTGAGCAAAAGGATCTTGGATCCAAGAGCAGGGTAAAACACCTGGGTGTTCCAGAATAAAACAATGAATCTGAGCTGGTAAATGATGAGTTTTGAGCTGTGAGACAGTTTGGAAAGTCAATGTCAACTGGAGATCCTGCTCACGGAGGAAATGAGTTCTCTTCAGATCTGTTAGAGGATGTTTGTGAAATTCAGTTGTCTGAATAGTGCTAAGTGAATGTATTTTAAATTTTGTCATTCTATTTATTTGGTATTAGGCAATGATGAAGGAACCCGAGTGTGTAATGCAGGATCTGCCATCCCACCACAGAACCTCATATTGCTAAACTTATCCGTATTATCCAACCACATTGCAAAACACATGAAATCTTTAAGGAAGATTATCTCAATTTCCACTATTTTTAATAAGCAGAGCTGTAAAATATCTCCATTTGCTCCTCTCCAAACCACTGGCTCACGAGCTGTGAGAAGAGGTGGTGGATTTCTCCAGCCATCCCCATCCTCCCATCCCCGAATCCCCCTCTGGCTGCAGTCACAGGCAGTGTTTGGGCAGGCCCTCGGTGTGAGCAGTCAGAGGGCCCGGCCATCCCAGCCTCCCGCCGCATTCCTGCTCTGTACCGGAGGTGACCGGGCAGGGGGTCCCTGCCGGGGTTATGCTGGGCCACTCTCCCTGCTGCAAACAGGAACCTCCAGCAATGCTAAACAAATCAGGCTGCCAAGGTTTTTTTTTCTTTTTTTTTTTTCTTTTTTTTTTCTTTTTTTTTTTTTTTGTTCCTAACTTTCCCATAAAAAGATTCAGGTAAATGTAGCATGACGAGCCAATTTAAGCCAATTTCAAAGTTATTTGAGTAATTGGTTATTAAGATAACACTCTCAAATTTCAATTCAGCAATTATCCTCTTAAAGATACAGAATGTAAGTATAGGAGGAAGAGCATATGTGTTAAAGCTACAGAGTCCCCTTTTTTAAAGTCTAAACTGTGGAGATATTTGACAAAACCATGGAGCTCCTAATCTCATTGCACTGAGACTTATCTTCCAGCATGTGCAACCCTTCCATGTTGAAAGCAAGTGTTTCTAAATTTTGGAAACGAAGTTGACTATTATTAGTGCTCATAAAGATTAAGAGACTAAGTGAAGACCCTCCTTTTAATATATGTAAGCTCCTTACCCATAACTTAAGAACCACAAGGGGACAGAACATTGTCTTCCTACAAGGCTGCACTGCAGACTGATGTGGAGTGTGATGATGGAAATAATGGCTTTGGCAGATGTACTTGGTTTGGAGCCAATTTCTCCATCCTAATGAATGGTGGAATTACCACAGAAAAGCTTTACAGTTGAAAAAAAAAAAAAAAAAGGAAAGAGAGAAAAAAAAGAAAAAAGAAAGAAAAAATGTGCAGCTTATTCCCAGTTAATCAACCCTGTAGGATGGATGGCCATGACCAATTATTATTCCCAGATACTACTGGTTAATCAAAAAGCACACAGTTAAAAGGCCTCGCGTTAGCAACTTGGCTGCTGAAAGCAAGAGTGGAGAATCTGCAAATGTTCACCACAAGATTAAGGTTATGCAAATGCTGGGAAGCTTCCTGTGCTTGCACAGTCGTCTTTCAGGAAGGTGAAGTGGGTTTGTTATCCTCGGAGTGGCACTGGGTGTTTGTTATCCCTGGAGTGGCACTGGGTGTTGTCCCTGGAGTGCCACTGGGTGTTGTCCCTGGAGTGCCACTGGGTGTTTGTTATCCCTGGAGTGGCACCGGGTGTTGTCCCTGGAGTGCCACTGGGTGTTGTCCCTGGAGTGGAACTGGGTGTTTTTTATCCCTGGAGTGGCACTGGGTGTTTGTTACCCTTGGAGTGGCACTGGGTGTTGTCCCTGGAGTGGCACTGGGTGTTTGTTATCCCTGGAGTGGCACTGGGTGTTATCCCTGCAGTGCCACTGGGTGTTATCCCTGGAGTGGCACTGGGTGTTATCCCTGGAGTGGCACTGGTTCAGGGAAGTGCTGCTGGCAGCAGGGTTCCAGTTCCAGATCCGTGGTGTCCTCAGCTACTGCTCAGGGCAAATGTTCTGTGGATTGAACATTCTCCCAGAGCACACAAACCCCTCACACCCTCTGGCTGCAGCCACCAGCCCTCGGCTCTCTCCCCTCCCACCCCAGTTGTGCCTGGTAACCAAAGGAAGCACCGATGCACAGCCGGCGTCTGCAGCTTTTTTTTTGTGCCTCCTCATTCCAGACTCGGGGAACAGGAGACACCGGGGAGGAAGCAGAGAGCGAATCCTGACAGAGCAGAGGTCGGGGTTTGTTCGCATTTTGGCTCACACCAGCAGAATGCAAAGGGCACAACCAGACAGGGCAGGAAATATGAAGCTGGGTCTGATTTACTCCTGATGGAAGTTAACCCCCTTCCACTGGAAATTTCCGTGGAGTGAAGCCAAGTCCCTGCAGCTGAGAATCCGTCCCCTTTGTGTTCAGATCAGTTGTAATAATTAAAGATATATTAAGACAGCAGAGAGTGCAGTGTAATCAGGACTGGGAAAAATCCTTCAGAGTTATTTTAGCTTTAGTCCTTACGTTTATTTTTTGTGACTGAGATTGTTTAAATAATACGTCTCCAGAGAACAGAGTAAAAATATAGATTCTAATTTGAATATAGATAAACACTGGATTATATATCACAAAATATGCTAGTGTAGCACAAGCAGTACATGCTACATGTTAACACCAGGTATTACGTAACCACAGCACCCAGCCAACTCACTTTTATCGTGCTAATGTATTTTTTACCTCCAAACATTAATATTTTTATATCTATATATATGTACTGCTACAATGCCATGTTCCCAGGTTTTACAGTTTCTCTGCATTTTTCTGGCACAGGTTACAATGGAGGAAAAACGCCAACTGGAACACGTCGAAAAACAAGATCATAAGGTTTCACTCAAGTTGCTTAAATTATTATGTAGGAGGTATATTATCGACCTTTTAATAAAAACCTTTACAGTCTCCATGGAAACATTTTTACATTGACATATAAAAACACAAATGGAAAAAAAATGTTGTAAAAAAATGAATCTGGTCTCCTGTTCATAAATTAGAGGCTGCCCTCACTGTGTGGTGCCTCATCTTCCCTCCGTTATGCAAATGCAGCTGCTCAGTGATGATTCATTAGCAGAGCATCTTGCTGTAACCTGTGTAGTAAGCAGAGGGATTCGAGAGGTTTCATCCTAAAATAGCATTTACTGTTTCTTCGAGGCAGTTTCCCACCTACTTTTAAACCAGGACAGCACATCAGTGCATTTGGGCTCGGGTTAAATGTGCAGAAGGTGGAACAACCCTCGGAAGTACCGACTCATAAAATTCAAAGCTCACAAGAAAGTGCCTGCCTGGTTTTCTTTTTACTTAAATTAAGAGCCTCTCATCCTGACCGCACAGAATTTCCAGGAGTTTGCAGCATTTACAGCAGAGGAAAATCCTCCGGCACCCTCAGCCTCACGTGCTGGAGCCCCGGCAAATTTGGGAAGGGGCGAGGAATCTCAAACACATCATTTGAGATAAGGATCAGTCTCTCTTGATTTGAATTCCAGAGCTCTCAGCTGTGGTCTGCTGACATCTCGTCAGCATCCGTGACATTTACCAGCGATATCCCGTTTATATCACTCTCAACTCCAGAGGCCAGATGACAAGGTGCAAAGACATTCGAATTCTGATTACAATACAAAGGCAGAAGTTTGTGCTGTTAAAAAAGAGAAGCACAGCACAAAGAGCACCGGGATTGTTTTCCAAGAGGCACCAGCGCAGTGCTAAATGTGCTTTTATTTACAGATAATTCTCTGGCAGGTTTCTCTTTTAATCTCAATTTCCTCTCTAATCAATGCAGGATTGTGCCAACCATTTGCAGGAGCATTCTTTACATGAGTACACACGAAGTGGTTTGTGAAAGGAGCTGAAGAAATAAAATTGTCAATGTTTACTAAAATAAAAAGCAGTTCCTGAAGAAACCCTGCTCAAATACAAGCAAATGAAGCATTGACCTGTCTCGTACAATAAAACAGAGAACTAAATAGTCTCAAAATGAATCATGTAGCTTTCTACCAATTTTCAAGTTATGAAAACCAAAAGGGTGATTAGCACATAGATTTTAAAAAGTTGAAAGAGGAGTCTTTAAAGCCAGGTAAATGTCATGTTCTGAATGCAATAGGTAATACAGATGAATTGTACAGGTTTAAGTTCCTTACAAAGCCCACTGAAATTACTGAATGCCTTTGCACTCTACGGCAGCATCAGACACATCTTAGGATGAAATTAAAGAGTAAATAACTTTTAAATATAATTTAATATCAAACCAAACAGCTGTTGCCCCGTATTCACATCAGTAGAATTTTTATATAGATAGATAAATAGATAAATAGATACATCTATATACACAAGCTTGTAATCCCAACACATTTTTAATAGCATTATTTTTTTGCAGTTCCTGTCAGATACAGCTGATACGATGATTTTCAGAGGGATTTCTTGCTGAATCATACTTGAAGCGAACATCCCTCCATACCTGGATAGTTTTTGCAGCGCCTTGAGCTTTGTGTTAATAACATTGCAAAGGAAAATGATTTTCACAAAGTGCTTCAGCGCCGAGTCTCTAAATACCAGAACCCCCTGGAAATATCTCAAATTCATTTTGGCCAAGTTCACAACAGGAAATAGGCAAAGGGAGAAAGCCACACTGAAGTGATTGTTGAAATGAACACAGAAAAGTGTGGAAAATGCAGAGTTTGTGTGCACACACACTGAGGAGCTGCTCAGACCTCCCTCCCTTCCAAGCTAGGATGGAGCTCTGAGCAGCCTGGCCTGTAGAAGGTGTCTCTGCCCACGAAACGAGATGTTCCTTAAGATCCCTTCCAACCCAAACCATTCTGGGATTCTGTGTCATGGGGGAAAATCCAAATTTTGCCTCAGGCTCTGACCTCCAGCCGACACTGCAGAGCAGCACTTGAGAGCTCTGGTAAAATCTCTCAGGTAAAAACCTGAAGAGTTTCTTCAGTCTTGTTTGTAGTTGCCACCAGTGAGAGAGATGTTACTGTGTGTTTGGAAAAGACGTGGCCACACTGGCTCTGGAATTCACAAACTCGTACAGTTTCCATGGGCTTTAATAAACACCACTGAAACTCATCAGGACATTTTTGCACGTGTAAATGGAGAGCCCTTAATTCACTCAAAGGACCAAACTATCCTACAATGAGAGCCCCATCTGGCAAAATACCTGAAATTCTAGAAGCCCTGTGTTCGGGAAATCCCGCTATGAGAACCCAGTGTCCATAAAGGAGACAGAGGTGTTCTGCAGCTCCATTCGAGTAAAGGGAGAGAGTCCACCGGGGCACACGCCCACAGGGTTTTCTCTCCCGAGGTTTTGGAGGGCTCAGCCTCCGTTTATCCCAAACTCCCGGCCGCGTGTCTCCCTCTTCCTTTCCCCATCGCAAGGTACCAGGAAGGTGCAGCCTTCCCGAACCACCTACCACATATTCCCCCTCAAACCTGGCATTTTACCCCAAAATTCAGAAACTCAGGCTTGTGCCTGAGACCCATTTGTCTGTTTCAGGAGTCAGACTGTCTGGGCTTGAAGTTCCTAGAGATATTAAGACTCATTAGGAGCCATTTCAAAGCCCTTAACACCCATACTGTCACCCATGGAATTGCGTGCAAAGACATCAGCACACATCTTCCCTATGGCCTGTTTTAAAACAACAGCACGTGAATTCCGCCTGTTTTAATCAGCTGCATTTTCCAGCCATCCCCCTTATCTAAATTTTACTTTTCTCTGCGTGTGTTGTCTGCTGAAAACTAAAATGTGGCTGAAGGTTTGGTCTGGGAAATGATTGAAGGCCAGGTAAACGTCATGTTCTGAATGCAATAGGTAATACAGATGAATTGTACAGGTTTAAGCTCCTTACAAAGCCCAGTGAAATTACTGAATGCCTTTGCTGCTCGCTCTGGCAGGGCTGACAGCCTTGTTCCTGCCCCTGCAGAGCTGGGTGTCCCAGGCCATGCTGGGTGACCACCAACGTGGCACCTCCCGCTGCCCTTTCGGCTCTCGGATTTCCACAGTCCCATTTCACCTTTCCCTTCGCTTCTCCACGCCTGGGAGCGAAATGGAAAATATTCCTCCTGGCCAAAAAAATATTTCAAAACTGGCCAAGAAGTCAGAGGCCACAGCAGAGGGGCTGAGCTGGCAGCGTACAGAAATCCAGTTTGTCTTTTCAGCAGGGACAGAGGTGAAGTCCCAAGTGTCTTCCCAGGGATCCCACAGGGTTTTGTGGCCACTCAAGCCACCAGTGCCCCCAGCAGCTCGTCAGGAGTCACCTCCCTTGTTCTTCAGTCCCCTTGTTCCCACCACAGACCATGGTTTGTGTCCACAAATCGGCCCCTCTGTGAACTTAACGTGAGGCTGCGGGGCCAACAAAAACGTGCCAACATTTTTGGCAAATCTTCCTGCAGCGTTTGTGCAGATCTTTGCAGGTCATTAACCTGACAATGCCGGTGATAAGAGGCTGGGAGTCACAAATGCCTCTGCGTGGTCTCCAAGGCTCAGCCCTTGGCATTCCGAGCACGCAGGGCCAGCAAGGCCGAGGTTGACTGGAGAAACCTGATGCCATCGTGCCGAACGGAGAGCAAACACTGCACCGTGACTGCCACAGGGAGGAAAGGACCGGTGAAAGGAGAGAGGAAAAAAAGGAAAACTGCCAAGGAAAATCGCTGCGAACTTCCAACCCTGGCAGCACATCCAGTCATGGAGTGGTTTGGGTTGGAAAGGACCTTGAAGTTCATCGAGTTTCACCCCTCTGCCATGGGCAGGGACACCTTCCCACTGTCCCAGGCTGCTCCAAGCCCCAATGTCCAGCCTGGCCTTGGGCACTGCCAGGGATCCAGGGGCAGCCACAGCTGCTCTGGGCACCTGTGCCAGGGCCTGCCCACCCTCCCAGGGAACAATTCCTTCCCAATATCCCACCTATCCCTGCCTTCTGGCAGTGGGAAGCCATTCCCTGTGTCTTGTCCCTCCATCCCTTGTTCCAAGTCCCTCTCCAGCTCTCCTGAAGCCCCTTTAGGCCCTGGAAGGGGCTCTGAGGGCTTTCTAGAGCTTTGCCTTCTCCAGGTGAGCACCCCCAGCTCTCCCAGTCTGGCTCCAGAGGGGCTCCAGCCCTTGGAGCAGCTCCGTGGCCTCCTCTGGGCTCACTTCGATATGTCCATGACCTTCTGATGTTGGACACCCCAGAGCTGAGCACAGTCTGAACATCAGATGAGCGGTCCCCAAGCCTCCAGAGCCTCATGAGGCTCCCACACCTCGTACCCTGCTCCTGCCTTACCAGGAGCTCATCCCCATCTCCTTCCCTGGAGTGCTGACACTGAAAATCTACTTCCTACCCTGCCAGCCTTCTCTGGAGATGATTCCAGAGTTGGGAAGTAACACCCTAATGGAGGTCAAAAATCCAATTTTTTCTTGTAACAGCCTGCACTTTTTCCCTTCAGACTGTGTCTTCAGACACAACCATGCACCCATTGGAGTAATTACATTTAAATAACAATAATCTATTAAGTTCTTCCATAAACTCAACATCCATCTAGCAAAGGTTTATTCTTCTTATTGATATCCCCAAGAAACATGAAGTGTCTTAAGGGATGAGTCCATTGATACTTTTCCATGTGTATACTTTAACTGGATGGAATAATTATTGGAAAAAAATCTAGAATTCATACACGGATGTGTAACATTTAATAAAATGGCTCAATTAAGTTTATGACGTGTTTATCCACTTTTTTAAACTTTTTACAAATTCTTTTTTTAAATAGTCCCAGAGATTTTGGATTCCCTCATAACCACTTGATGTAAACTTCCATGCATTTGAGCCCTTCTGTGGATGGTTGTGATTGTCAAGTCACATTTTGGTAACTGTGACTGTGAATTAAATATAAAACAAGCTAAGTGAAGAAAAAGAATAAATAATTGCAGAAGTAAAATTCATATTTGTGCTCCAGAGTTAATCCGATCGTCACCAGCATCTCAACCTTTTCTAACCACGAACACAAGAAGTTTTAATTTGTGATATGTTGTAGGACTCTGGTGGGCACATCCAAAACTGTTCCCATGATACCAGAACTCCATTGTCTGTTCAGCTCTTACTTAGAGGTCATTCCAAACTTTATTTTACCCTTTCTTCTGACACTAAATCTGAGAGTATAAACCATGTAGGTATTATTAAACACCCCTAACTGAGTTCCAAACTTCTGCTATATCAAGTTGCACCAGATCTGACTTTGCCTGTGAAGAAACAATCTGGTTTTATCCCACGTTATCCCAGCTTGGAAGCAATTCTTCTCCCGATGTTCAACAAGCCTGATGTTCACCGGTGCTAAAGTCACAGGCCTGCATATTTCTGTGTGTGTGTATGTGTTTGCATCTGCAGTTTCCCAATATTCCTGGCTACTGCTCTCCAAGCCATTGAACTGCTCAGTGCTGCATGTAATAAAACACTGAAGGCATCTGGGTTTTTTTGGACACATGTCTTGGCAGGAGAGCTGGGCTCCAAGTGTTGGATTCTCTTCGCACAGTTTGGAGACCAGCGTGTTTCCAGTGGAGCTGGAAACCTGTAACCACTCATATGCTCTGCTGGGTAATTTGTTAGAGTTTAGGACTGTTTGGATTTGTTTTCAAGTTGGAAAAAGAAATTTAAGGGGGTAACCTAAGAAAGAACAGATGCTAACACTGGAATATTAGAGCTACGAGTTCTTATCACAGTTTGGGGAGCTGTCTAACAGTTCTTTTTAGACAAAATCTGGCCTGAAAGTGGCATGAAAGCAAGTGTGTTAAATATTATGAAAGCAGCTGCCCTCTCTGCACTCCTCTGACTCGTGAAATCCCATTCCTCTGGTATCTCAAATGGCTCAGTTCTGGCTCCCCATCCAGTGCTCCCAACACTCTGCCCGGGCTGCCTTCAGCAGAAAGGTATTGGCACCTGGCCACTGTCCAGCAGGGCATGTTTGACACTTCAGGGTTTGGGGCATCTCCATCTATTACGTGTTTTCCATTCTTAAGGAAAGCAGGAAAATTGGGGAGACATTATTGTGGTATAAATATAAGATGCACATACAGATGATAGAATCACAGAACGTCCTGGGTTGGAAAAGACCTTAAAAATCATCTATTTCCCACCCCTTGTCATGAGCAGGGACACCTTCCACTATCCCAGGTTGCTCCAAGCCCAGCCTGGCCTTGAACACTCCCAGGGATGGGGCAGCCACAACTTCCCTGGAAAACCTGTGCCAGGGCCTCACCACCCCCACAGTAAAGAATTCTTTCCTGATATCCCATCTAAACCTGTCAGTCTGAAGCTATTCCCCCTTGTCCTGTCACTACAAGCTCTTGGGAAATGTCCCTCTCCATTCTTTCCTGTGGTTTTCATTCAGGTACTGGAAGGTCACAGTTGTAACCCTGTATTTTGTACCCAGAGCAAACAAGAACCTTGCACCATTTTGCACCACTGGCTGTTAGTTCCATTTATCCCCAAAAACGCCTTGGAGTGTTTTTGGGGTTATTCCCATGGAAGTGGCTCACTGGGAGATGCTGCAGGTGAGGGGTCAGCAGGAGGGCTGGGATTTTTCAGCACATCCAGTCCCAGCTAAACCTGCAGTACAGCACTTCTGGATTCCAGAGCTGGAGCGAGTGGGCAAGGAAAAGACCCCCAAAGTGGCCCTCTACTATGTCAGCATCTGATTGCAATTTCTGATGGCAATTTCTTCCTTTTTTTACACAATTTTCCATCTGTCTGGGTAACCAAAGCCATGCAGATGACTGGAAGAAAATGCCAATTCTTTTTACTTTTGTTGAAATGACTTTCACCCTTCTGCTATCGTATTCTCTGCTACATTTAATTTGTTTTGGTTTAGCACATTTTAGCTGAGCAAACAATTTGTATGTTATGACTTGAGTTTTAGAATTGTTAAGGATTTTTTTTTTCCTTTTTCACAGCTTTTTTTCTAACCTGTCTGTATTCAGCTCACACGCTGGGTTGTATTTAAACAGAAGATCAACTGATAATTGCAACACCACTGCTGGCGTAGCTCGAGTGATGAGGCTGCCAGCATTTCCAGGTTGTATTTTGGCATCCGACATCGCAGCCTGGAAGCCAATTTTATTAAAATGAGTAGAGGGAAAAATCTGTTTGGCCTCTTTTGCTTGATAAGGGTATAAAAAGACAACATTTTAAAAGAATAAATGAATGTTGAGAACACAGTGCCTGACCTGCAGGGATTTTTGTGCTGTTTGCCACTGTGCTGAGGTGTGCAGGTCGATGTCTGGGGACGGGATCACCCTCATCCAGAGCCACATCGTCCCAGATGAGGGCACTGGCCACTCATTAATTATGAACTGTGGCATCAGAGGCGCACCCAAGAAGTGTTTGGAGCTGGGAGCCCACTGTCCCAGATGAGCACGGCCTCCCATGCAGTCCCACAATGAGGCCAGTGCTGCCCCAGTTCATCCCAGAAATTCCACATTCCTCAGTAAAAACGCAGCCATCCACACTTATTATTGTCTGAGGGCCCCTATCCTACCACCTCCTCTGGAAAATGTGCAACCACGCACCAGCAGAATACAGATGAAAATCTGCCCTCATATAATTTTATATTTAAGCCTATGGGATAGGGATAATTACAGTTTTAGAATGGGATCAAAAAGCCCAGATCTACAGAGACTCTTTGAAGTCAATATCTATTTATTATAATTACACAACATCTTCCATCGGACCTGAAAGCATTATTCAGGCATTAATAAATTAAAGTTTGCAAAAGACAAGCTTCCCATGCCACTATTTATCCCCATTTTATGGATAGGCAACCTGAGGAACAAAGAGTTGAGGTGAGTTACCTCTGTGTTCCAGCAGCACGTGGACACCGGTAGGTGCAGCGAGCCACAGGCTTTCAAACGGAACATTTGGCTCATCTTAGCCCTCAGATTCTCTTGACATTCCCTGTATTCTCACACCTGGTGCTTTCCTGGTTGGAGATGCCAAAGGCCAAACATTCTGGGATCTAGTAAAGGTGCTTAGTTAATAAAACTATTAACACTTTGTATTTAATATTGCCTTTATCCAACAAATGTGTTTATCTGACGACTGTGAGCTGCACAGAAAGTCTTGTTCCGCTCTTCACATCTATGAGAAGAAGACAGGAGAAGTGGAAACAGGACTTCTACAGGTGGTTTAGGGGACTGAAATACAAGCTGGGAGCGCTGGGAGCCAAAACTCCCTATTGGCCACCCCTCTCCTGTAATTCCTGGGTCACAGCGTGCCCGTGGTGGGTGAGGAGGGTGTGAAGCAGCACCCAGCCACCAAACAGAAACCTGAAACAATTTGGGCAATCTTTTATCAGAGCACAGCAGTTACTTAGCAGTTATTGAAAGGACAGTTCACCACTGAAATATTGCAGTGCTCCACGGAGTGGAAATAAATTTGGGTCTGAATGGAGCCAATCTATAACCAGTGTTTTATTCAAAATAATCTTCTGGCAGGAGGGATAGAATTGTGGAATGATTAAGGTTGGAAAAGACCCTTAAGATTACCAATTCCAGCCCTCTGGCAGCCTGAGATTCTGCTTTCTGGAGAAATTTGCACCCTGGAGTTGGTGGTCCATGGAAACACACTCACTGCTGCTGCTCTGTGCACGGGCAGAGGACCCCAGTGATGGGGTGATGCTCCAACTCTGCCCAGCTCCAGCTGCTGGCAGTGCCCAGGCATCCCCAGAGCAGCAGGAACTTGCTCCCAGTCACACCAGCTGCGGCATCAGGGCGCAATCACTGGGGTCAGCCTTGCACACGACCAGTGGGAGTTTATGAAATCCACCGTGGCTGTCAGGGCTGGGCTTGGCTGGGTTTTCAGAGGGAAGGAAGCAGTGTTTTCCTTGGGTTGGCAGAGGGCAGTGTGTCTCCTTGCATGCTCCACGGGCACCTCAGTGCCACGAGAGGCACAGCTGGCACGGGCAGAGGCACAGTATGATTGTGTCCTGCTCTCCTGGATTCTGATCCACAAGACTCCCTACACACTCCAAGGCAGACACCCTTAGGAAAGGCTCCCACCAACTTCCTCTGCTGTGATTTTCCCTTTTTCATTATGTTTGACATTTTTGAGACTGAGCTTTGTTACAGACTATTAGCCTATGGCAGTAGGCTGGGGAGATAAGACTTCATCAAGCTATAAATCACACCAAAGCGTGGAAAAATGGGAAATTCTGAGGTTGCACCGGCAGCTCTGGTTGGGTTCGCCTGAGCATTGGACTGATTGCAATATTTCAAGTGACTGCTGGTATCAGCCAATGCTGCAGCTTGCAGGGAAATGAGTTTGGTGCCTTGTGTCTGAACAGCAACACTATTAAAGTTTTGTACTTAGCATCGTTACTGACTTTGTGGGATCACTGTAGCAAGTTTTAAATGATGCATGAAATGAAGAATTCCTGCCCATCCTAAGGAGAGATAATGCAGATAATAGACTGCCTTGCAATCACAGCTGTGCAGTGTTTTTTTGTTCTGCTCACAGAAATGCCCTCCAAAGCCCAAAGTAACAGTATATACAACACACTCACAGGGTGGGATTTTCCTCACTGGGTTTATCTGACTATTCTCCCTCTCCCCACTCATGCATATGTTCCAGGAAGGCAGAGTCTATGGATTATGGGCAGGGGCACAGATGCCCAGAGCCCACAGCTCAGCCCAGGACTC
>JACSVZ010000008.1:34674865-34719865 GCA_014706295.1 Lycocorax pyrrhopterus obiensis
ATAATATCTGCTATGTATAAAAGAATGCAGGAAGCCAAGGCAAGGATGAAGCAGAGCACGGAGCATGAGAGGGGACACAGGGCAGCAAGAAAGATGAGAGGGTGGCAATGGGTGACAGAAAACCAGCAGAAAATTCATCTGCTCTCTGAAAGAGAAAAGCAGACAATCTGAAATTCGGATACTGCAATTACCAGAGCCTTAGATACGTCTAAAAGAGAGATCAAGACAATATTTTTCTCCATCGGGACTCCCTCATTAATAATAGAAGTGGGATTTCTTTTTAAGCGTGACGTTTGTCACCTTTCCTTCTGCTCACACAGGCAGCTGGTGCCAAGACATGGGGTGCTCTGGGAGCATCTCGTGCTCTTCCATGCCCTTGGGAAAAGCACACTGGGCTCTGAGCTCTCCTTGTGTCCGATCAGAGGTGACATGCTGCTTGGCTGGGATACAAAATGCTCTTGCCTCTGGCAAATCTCCTTTTCCCAGTGAAACCAGGGCTGAGTAGCACCAACATTCTGGCACAAGTTGGCCCAGGGGGTTGCAACAATGCTGGG
This sequence comes from Lycocorax pyrrhopterus obiensis, assembly GCA_014706295.1. Lineage (NCBI taxonomy): Eukaryota > Metazoa > Chordata > Aves > Passeriformes > Paradisaeidae > Lycocorax > Lycocorax pyrrhopterus. Next base: position 34,675,420 of record JACSVZ010000008.1, read on the forward strand.
ACAGCTCCTCTGGTGACCATGGGGAAAGAAGGAAGTGGCACAGCCTTTCCAAAATCCTGCAGATTTCCAGAGTTGGGCAAGCCAGGAAGGCTCTCAGCAGTGTGTGCAAATAGAGCAAAAAAAAAAAGAAAAATCTGGCCTGGGTTTGTGGGAGAACTTTGATATCTCACACTCCTGCACAAACACCCTTCACAGCCTCCATGGATTTCTGGGACATCACAGGAATCAGCTGTCAATTTCCTTTATGCAAATCATGTGAAAATCTCTGTAGGCAGACAGGAGAGAGGAGGAAGTGTGGTTATAAACACCCAGAAACACTAGAGCTGTGAGGAGAAGGGCATGGAAATGTGCATGTGTTTTTATTCTAAACAAACTGATCATTAGCCGCAGCATTAATAGCAATCCACCATGCTAGACCTGATTTCAGAGCTGACAAAAAGTCGTGTTTCTAATTCATGTCAGAGTATTGCCAGTCTTTCCACGGTCCTGATGCTCCAGGCACGTACCTGGAGCATCAAAACCAGGACAGAAATGGACCTTCCACTTGTCTCACCACGTTCCTCTTGGACCACCTGTTATTCCCATATCACTGAAAAAATATATCCCATATTATAACACTGGGCATGACCTCCACAGCATGTTTAAAATCAGCATCCTCGTTGCAGATCAAGCTGGTCTTTGCCAGAACAAGCTGCTGGTTTTGCGAGGCATTTTCCATGGAAATGAGCTCCGGAGAAGGAAGCTGTGGGAGTCTGTCAGGCACGCGGTAAACTCAGGTCTGACGCGTGGCGTTTCCTGATGCACATCCTTAATTACGACAACAGAACAGAGAGTGTGGAGGAGGAACTTTTACAGTGCATTAAAGGAAGGAGTGATAGGTGGTACAGCTGTCTGGATTTCCTTGGAAATACGAAGCACTATCATTTATTAATTATGCTGAGGTAACTGGGAAGAAATTTAAATATAGAAGTACCTGAAACCAGTAATTGGCTGGAAAGTTCCCCCCCCACCCCCATCCCTTATTCTGCTGCTGTAGAAATTACCAACAAAATATATTCTGCTTCATTTCCCATGACACTAAACACTTGGAATATGGTTCCACATCTTAATATTATTGAAAGATGAAGTGACATTATGAAAAAACCTAACACAGAGCTCCTGTCTTCCCGAGCAGGCAGCGCCGGCTCTGTCTCCTGGAATATGAATGCTCCTTTCTTTAGCACCTGGGAATGTGGAGGACCCGCTGCACAAAGCTGGTCTCAAAATCATTCTTCTCCTCATGCTTTTGTCCCATGGTTGACTTGCAAAAATAAGGAATCAGCAGATTGGTTTTCAGCCTCCAAGATGAGCTGCTGGACTTCAGAGTGGTAGACAAACATTTATGAAAATACAACAAAACTGTGTAAACCTGATCTGGCATCAAACAGCATTGAATAATTTAGGGATAACACTCATCACCTGCAAAGGAGGAGCACATACATGACATAAATGTCCAGAAAGATGTCCATGGATACAGGGAAAGCAAGAAGGAATCAGGCAACTCCTCTCCTAAATCACCTGGAAATCCCCAGCCTGGTGTTCCGTGGAGAGGTGCCTCCATCAGCCTTACAAAGAGCTGGGTGGGCTCCCAGGCTGGGAACTGGTCGTTCATTCATCACAGATTGATCACTAAACTGGTATGGAAATTCCCACTGAGGAAGGAGCATAGCAGCGAGACAAATCGTGTTGTTCTCCAGCAAAAATTGGTTTGATGGAACAAAGTCGCAGAGCAATTGCCACTGCTAAGTTATGATTTTTATTTTAAATAGAATATTTCAGTTATTAGTGCAAAATATCTCTCTAGCTGTAAGTGTAAGACCCACATCAATTAAAATGGAGCATTGTAGGTCTTAAACATCCGGGATTTAATTGTCAAAAGCAAGTAAATTCTAGGTTAAATCTATTATTCCAGCCTTTTAATCCTGTGGGATAAAGGTAGTTGACAGATTATATATCCAGCCCCACTCAAGAGGAACAGTAGGGCTGGCCAGCAGTAGGGTGGGTGTATTAAAGAATAATTTCCACTTTCCCCAAAGACATTTATTTCTGTTTTACAAGGCATAACAAGTTTATTTTGATGGCTACCAGACCCACTAATTTTTCTTGGAATCACGCAAAATGATTCCTGAAGAACCACCATGCCAGGCAGTGTAGGAAACACACTTCAGAGTGGTTGTTAAAGATAAATTCCTTGGAAGTTTGACTTGGCATTCTTCAATTACTACTCTAATTATTCTTCTATTACTTAGGCAGTGAGCCAAAGGTTTCCTGGGTGCAGAGGAAGTTAATAGGGGAGATGAAGCAAGATTGTGAGGCCATGTCAGCATATGTTCATTAAAACCCGATTTTTCAGCATTAAACTCACTCCTGGCTCTAACAACGTCCTACTCTGCCTGTGTATTTAATGATAAAAAAATAAGAATAATTATTTACAATATTTCCTGACCCAGTTTCTTTGGTTGTTTGTTCAGAATTGTACCTATTTAAAAAAAAAAAAAACCTGAGGAATTCATTGGGAAATCTACAGTAAAGACAGTGCTGTCTCCTGTTCGTTGCTAGAAGGAAATTAAGGAGTTTCCAAAAGCTTCCCAGTAATCCCCACTGCTTTCCAGCGTTCAGCACTGGATATATATAATTACATACGAAAAAATTACATTTGAAGAAAGTTATTTAAGTTGCAAAGCCAAGTACTTGGAAGTAAAGAAAGGGCATTTTTACCATTGCCTGTGCAATCCTGGTTCTTCCCACTTTTGTACCCAACTTCTAATATTAAAAGAGAGGGAATGGGAAAATATTACGTGGTAATGTAGTTAAAGATTGGATCGTAATGCACGTGCTCCTGGGAGCAGAAATGGGGTTGCAGACATATGTAACTGTAAATCTGGCATTCCTGAAGATCCAGATCCTGCCTATCCAAACCAAATAACTTCCTTTTAACATATTTTTATGTAATTTCCTGGTTTGTTTCATTTCTAAGGGAATATTTATAAAGCAAATCATCTTATGCAGAGCTGTTTAAAATAATATTGATTTCTTGGGTCCAGCTCCCTTTGTTTTTCTGTCTTCCACTCTTGCTCACCTTCTTTTCCTGGGAAAACATGGAAATCTTCTCCCTGTGCAGGCATCTGGGGGTGTTAGGGGATGTTGGGAGAAGATACAGGGATTAGGGTGATGGGCCCCAGGGTCAGGGTCAAGATTCTTTGGAATTTCATAAAACCCACATGTGACCTGAGAGCCAGGGGAGGGAAACTCCAGAAAAAAAGCCAAAGGGGCTTCTTAAAAAACAGTTTATAACTCAGTTAAAGCTGAAAGAAATTCTCTGGGACCAGAAAAGGCCTTTCTCTGGCCTGAAGGCTTTCTCCTTGCCAAATTTCAAGTCAGATTTCATGCAGCTGTTGGAGCTCATCCCAAAAAAAACCAGTCTTGGGAGTCGCCCTCAGCGTGGAGGTCTGGGTGGCCAAGGAGTTCCTGCTGAGACACCATGGGGGGCTCTCCTCTGATTTTTTGGAGTCTGGGGAGTTTGCCATTGATGGTAGAGGAAGAAGAAAGTCCTTTCTGAATTTCCAGCCCCTCAAGGCTCATCCCCAGCCCATCCCATTGGAATGGGATGGGGCATCAAAGGACAGGCAGAAGGAAGAATCTACTGTAAATGTTGAAAACTGATCTAAATCCTCCCTGGACAACATGCTTATTTAATATGTTCATTTGAATTCATTTCACAGTCAGAGAAAAGGAGAATTTTTTAAAAATAAATGTTTATTAAGGCAAGTTACGGGCAAAATAAACCCACTCTCTTCCTCCCACTCCACCCCAAACTCAGTACAGAGAGAACCTGAACTGTGGTCAGCACTAAATGCAAAAATCTATATATCTTTATTTCCTTTTTTTTTAAAGTGGGCTTAATGAAAACACGATTTCATGGATCACCAATAAACAAGTTTTTAAAAAATTTTCCCTTTTAAAATCATGAAGGGAAGAAAAAGTATCAAGGTAGCCAAATCTCCAGGATGTCTTACAGCATAGTAGGTATAGATCCAACCTCAAAGAATTTTTATTAACCTCTCACTGCTTCCAAATTCAGAAAAATTCCCCCAAATCTGAGTTCAACATCCCACATCAGAAGCTGCCAAACATCTCAACATGACTGAGGACCACAGACGGTGTTTCTGCTCTCCTCCAGTGTGGTTTGGAGCTGTGTCCTCACCCCATGGGGAGGCACAGCACTTTGCATGTCTGGCATGTTTTAGTGCAAAACGTGGATACTTAGAGGCAAAACCTTGGATTCCACATCCCTGCTCCAACCTGCAGGGATCTGGAACGGAGGATTTGGCCCTCAGCTGGATTTGGCAGGGAGCTCCTCTCCGTGCAATGCACCAGCACGAGAATCTGCCCTTCCCAGCCAGCCCTGAGCGTCTCCCACCACCAGAACCCTTTCTCTTGAGCTGTGATGTGGCCTTTCCACACAGTATTGGCAACCTGTCTTAAGCATTATTCCTTATGTTTTATCCTATTTGTTTTCCCACAGATCACCCTGCTTTAAACCACAAAGACGCAGAAGCCAGAGGGGTTTTGGGGGTGGTGGGAGCCTGGAGATCAGGGGTGCTCATGCCCAACCTCTGCAGCCCTCCTGGGTGCTACAGGCTGAGCATCCTTGCTGGGGGAACTGGTTCTGACTGGGGTCTGGCCAGGAACTTTGAAACAGAGGCGCTCAGGGGTCAGTGCTGGGGCTGGTAATGTTCAACCCCTCTGTCAGTGACATGGACAGTGGGATCAAAGGACCTCTGGCAAATTTTCTGATGACACCAAGCTGTGTGGGGCATTCACAGGCTGGAGGGAAGGGGTGGATCCAGAGGGACCTGGACAGACTGGAGAGGTGGGGTGATGGTTGATGAAAAATTCCTCATGAGCCAGCAGTGAGCACTCCCAGCCCAGAAACCAGCGGAGTCCTGGGCTGCATCCAAAGCACTGTGGGGAGCAGGGGAGGGACGTGCAGTGAGAGGACAAGGAGCAATGGGTACAAATTGAAAGAGGAGAAATTTAGTTTGGATATTAGGAAGAATTTCTTCCCTATAGGGTGGGGAGGCCCTTGCACAGAGTGCCCAGAGATGCTGTGGCTGCCCCTGGATCCCTGGCAGTGTCCAAGGCCAGGTTAGACAGGGCTTGGAGCAGCCTGGGATAGTGGAAGGTGTCCCTGCCTGTGGCAGGGGCTGGAAATAGGTGACTTTTAGTGTCCTTTAACATTCTTAGAATATCTCTGGAGATGAATACAAATGTACCCACAAATCAGAAACCTACAAGGAGAGGAAACTGCATCCTATTAACTAAAAGCTGTTGTAGAAACCACACACCGTGTGCAGGTGGTTAGACTGTGGTTCATCAGAGCCTGATTCTGAGCTGGTTTTTCTGGCATCATGCAGAAAGGAACCGCAGCCATCCCCAACTGTGAAGCAAAGGGATGAGGAAGGGTTTCAGAGTCACCGGTGTCACCCTGACCCTTGAAGAAATTCACCCGCTGTGACCCCCACCAACATCTACTGCTTCACCTCCAAACCCATCTGCCAACGTCGGGGACATCTACCAGCTCCTAAAACGCCTGCTCTGAAATCTCTGCTCATCGCAATTAAATATTTAGATGATGCTTCATTTATGAAAATTAGATTTTAGACGTGAATTAGGACTACCTTAATTATTACACTAAAACATGGAAATGATAGTATATTATTAGAAACACATTTTTCTTGCAAAACTGTGTTTGCGATTGTGCCAGGAAAAAAAAGTTATGAAACAGACTTTTTATAGTAGGTGTTAATTCTGAATAATTAGGATTAGGCACTGGGGATTTGCAACCCAAATAAAAATTACCTAATTAACCCTTATATTGGCCCTAACAGAGAAGCCAAATAGTTCAGCAATAAAAAAAAACAAAAATGAAAAAAAAACCTCTCCACATGTATAAGTGGATGTCTAATAGTCTAAAACAAAATGGGATTTAAAGACACTCCCTGGAAAATATTTACAAACCTGAACAGAGCCATCCAGACAGCTGGGATTTGGATTTGCCGTGATGTGATCGACATGATCCAGATACTTCAGGATCACATCCCAATTAGGAAACATGAAATCATCTCAGGTCCTTTACTTGACACTCTCTTAACGCTGATGCTGCCTTCTCTAATTTCCTTTTATAATCATTATTAGTCTTATTTGGGCTTTTTGGGTTTTTTTATTGTCTGGATTTTCTCAAGTATCCCACTGCACATCCGGGAAGCGGCATATTCATAGGAATAAGAGATGGCAGTCTCTTGGGAAACATTCCGCCCAGGAGGGACACACAACAGCAGGAACTGGACCATCCTCGGCTTGGGCATCTCCTTTTGGAGCTGCACTGGATTCATGGCCAAGAGCCAAGACATCCACCTCTCCCTTTAAAGGTCCTCTGAAAGCAACCCTGACAAAGAGCACTCCCAAGTGAGGGGGGAAAAGAAGGATTTCATGGCCTCAAACAGGACAGAAAATAATTCTCTTCCTCAGCTAAGGGCAAGAGGAGAACCATAGAATGTCCTGAGTTGGAAGGAATCCATGAGGATCGGGTTCAACTCCTGTGCCTGCACAGGACACCCCAAAAATCCCACCCTGTGCCTGACAGCGTTGTCCAAAAAGTCCTGGAGCTCTGGCAGCCTTGGTGCAGCTCTTCTGGACTCACATAAACTCTAAAGCACTGCAGAGGATCTCCATTTCTCTGCCCAAGGTGTAATAGTCAATGCATAATCCAAGGTAAAATCCACCCTGCTCCACTTCCATATGTTTTAAAGCTTCTTCTATTTTCATTTCCTAGACAGACTTGGCAAACTGCAGAAATACGAGCTACACTTGAGCTGGAACAAGACCTGACCAAACTTTGAGGTTGCCAGGGTTTGAGATGCATGCAAAATTGAGGCAGATCCCTCTAGATACGATCATTTTTATGAGCTAAGGAAACACAGAGGCATCCGTCCAGCTTGTCCCACCAGCAGGTGAAACATGCCAAATGTCCCAGTTTGCTGCAAAAATGTGGCACCAGGCTCACTCGATACGTGCAAATTCTCCTCTCCCACTGCATGTGGAAGGATATGGAGCGTTACCTAAATCCCCAGCATGAGAACAGCGTGATGCCATTAACAATCACAGGACCCAAGGGAACCACTGGAGCTGTGTCAGGGGACATTTAGGTTGGATCTCAGGGAAAGGTTCTTCTCCAGAGGGTGCTGGGCACTGCCCAGGCTCCCCAGGGAATGGGCACGGCCCCGAGGCTGCCAGAGCTCCAGGAGCGTTTGGACAGCGCTGCCAGGGATGCCCAGGGTGGGGTTGTTGGGGTGTCTGTGCAGGGCCAGGGCTGGGACTGGATGATCCCTGTGGGTCCCTTCCAGCTCAGGACATTCCACGATTCCATCCATGCGAATTGTGCCTGAGCTGATTCCTGAACAATGCTGGCATGAGTGAGAGGAAGATTTATGTCTGAAGAGCTTCATCCGACCAATATTTAGCCAACATTAATTACCACCCTTATTAAGAATGAGATGAAACATTGGTGAGTGTTTATAGACATATGCAAAGTACGTGAAATTGGGACAGTCAGGGAGAAAAGCACAAAGCTTTCTAATAACATTTTTAGGCTTCAATCATTCAATTAACCATGGACAACACTTTAAATAACCTCAAATATAGGTTGGTTTAGCTCAGAGAAATACACAGTGCAGTACACTGTATATATACCTCGCACTTTGTGAGTGCTCTCCCTCCAGCTTCCTCCAGCTGCAATTGGAGCAAGACTCTGCAGTGTCCCAAATCCCTTGGGATGCCCCTATAGCATCCACTGCTCTCCCAGGCCCCATTCCCAACACTCCAGCCCCACCATGGGACCACCGCCAGGCTGTTACCCACAGACCACACGCTGCCTCCCAGGAAAACCGGGATTTTGCTCAAGGTTTATAGATTCAATCAAACCTCCTCAAACAATTCCCATGGAAGAATTTGATATACATGAGGCTGAAGCCTTAATTTTTTAAGTTTGCTTTTCCCCTGCCATACAGATTAAATACATAATTTGATTTCATCTCATTCAATTTTAAAACGATTAATCTTATCAAAACCCACACGAGTGGTCCCAGCTCGGTTCAGCTGGACAGGTGCATCTCAATTCCAAGGCAAACACCCATCCTTGACCTGGATTTCGTCTTCATGCACCAGGAGCACTGAGTCCTGTGCCCAAAATACCATCTCCAGTTGAAAAGAGAAGCAAAATCCAAATTCCCAAGAGCCCCACAGTGCCCAAAAAGAAAAGCAGGGTTCCATTTTCCTCTGCTGGCAAGTTGCCTCCTGCAACGTAGGCTGGATTTCCTTCTTTTAAAATCTGGGAACAATATAAATGGGAGATAACTTGCAATCCTTAATGCTTTCCATCCTCTTTGCAAAATCTTTTTATAATGCTCAAATAGTTGGCTTCCAGTGATGATCTTATAATGATCCTAGGGAGTACTGAGAAACTGCGAGTAAATTCAAGTCAAATACATTTTAGAAAATTAATACAATATCACAGACCTTATATTGAATAATTTTCATTACAGGATATAATTCTCTTACTGGGGAAGAGCAATAACATGGTGATTGTTGATGTTGCCAGTGCTTTTCTGTATTTTTTTCTAAGTCTGCAATACTTAGGCAGTAAATTGTGCCGTTATAGTTGCTCGGCAACCATAACTTCTGCGTACTCACCTCCCATGGTTTTGTAGCAACAACAATCTTATGATAACAAGGGGATGGGTATCTTTTTTTTTGCAATCAAGATTCTCCTTGATATGCAGATGTATGCAACGTTTAATGTATTATGTATGGGAAAAAATTAAAATAATTATTTCGTTTGAGTAACGAGCCTTAAGTGTTGATTTCGGATTTCGAATGGCAGGAATGGACCTGCTGAAAATTTGATACCAATAATCGGAGGAAATCCACTGGCATAGAGTAAAACAATTATATTCTCCTAGGAACACCTGCTATTTCCATATCTCAACTGTGAGATACAAAACAGGAACGGAGAGAATATTCTGGGTTTGTGGGTTTGAGTTTTGGAGAAGAGCAAGTGGCTATTTAAGACAAAAGGAAAATAAATTTTTTAAAAAAAAAGCTAAGAGAAATGGACTGAAAGTAAATTCAGCACCTGCAGAGCAGGACAAAATTATGTTAATCTTCTCCAGAGAAACTTGATTTTCCTGGGTAGATCTCTGGGACTCAGTGCGGGAGACCACTTCAATATTTAATCTCAATTCAAGGATTTAGAGCCTGAGAGAACTTTGGGCACCCCCAAAGCAAGAGGCAGAAGGACCTGGGTTCTACACCCCCATAAGAAAAAAAATCAGTTTTTAACAATTGGTTTTTTTCTTATGGCTCTTCGGACTGAAGTGGAATTTGCTCATGGATGTGCTGTTGTACCTCATCAAGACTTTGAAGAAGCATTTTTCATTATTTGCAACGTTTTGGTGGGGTTTGGGTTTTTTTTTGTCTTCAGAATGGTCCTATACTCATCACACATTTATTTTTATCCTCATCCTCTGCACGAAAAGAATAAAAAACTACATAAAGAAACTATTAGACCATCCTGCAGGAACATCAATGGACAAAAATGGTTCTCTTCTTAATTGTTTTAATTAGGCAAAAGTAAAATTATCTACATTTCTGTTTTAATTGCTAGGAGGAAAAAATAATTTGGTATTGCACACTGAATTTGGAGGAATCTGTGAAGGTGTAACAACTCCGAGTGACTTTAATTATTTAATGTAACAAGTTTGTTTCCTTTCAAGCAGAATAGAATTTAACTTTTCATACCAGCACCAAGTTCGAGTTCAGCTTTTATTTCACTTTCTCATTTGATTCAGATTCCCCCACCATAAACACAACCGAGTTTCTTCTGTTTGGTAGCTGGGATTTAATGGCAGATTTATGTGGCACCACAGAAGAGGGAAGTGCTCTGGACATCAAAGAGGTAATTTCCCCTGTTTCATCTGTGCCTCATCAGGATATCCTCCAGCTTCTGGAAAGCTTTGTGAGTACTTGAACATTGTGTCTCTTTATTAAGCTACAAATACCCCAAATGGAGCCTCCTGCTCTGGGACGCTGTTGTTGAGTGCCAAGACCCCTCCACCTGAACAACACAATCCATGGTGCTCTGCTTGAGTGGAGATCAAACCAAGAGCTGCACTTTTCTACTGCCCTGAGGCCACCACAACCAAATTATCTGCCAAGCAGCACGACTATAAATAGAAAAATAAAGAAATCCACCCTGGACTCTTCAGAGAAATGACTTTTTTGAGCAATAGAAAGGAAGCTCCCACTGCCAGCAGCCTCCTGGTCCTCCACCAGGATATTGCTGGGCATCTTTCCCAGTCACCTGCAAGAAACCCTCCCTCGCCCAGCCCTCACCACTTCCCTGGGCTGAGAGCGTTTAAAAAAGCTTTAACTCAGATGTGCCATCAGAAGTGGCAGTGCAGGGAAGCTGCCACATCCCTGCAACACACTCAACATCTCCCCTAGGACCTCGTGGTCCGGGTTCCAAATATAATTAGGAGACGTTTCAAACACTGCTTTAAATTACGTATACAGTAACATGCAGTACTGACATAACTGTAGAGGGTATTTCTTCAAGTCTTTAATCATCAAGTCATATTTTGTCTTCTTTACATATAGGTCATTTCTTTGACAGAATAAATTATGATTAGCCTCTTAGTTTAAATGTAAAATTTAGCAGAACTATAGTGTCGCTGCTCTCTGTGTGCTTCCTTTCAGTATTTCTCTTTCATTAAAACTGCCTTTGAAATCTTTTACCCTCTACTCTATCTGAAGCCCAGGGAGGACACTCTCATTTCTGAAACCCTGTCTGTGCTAAAGGAAAACGTGGAGGCTCAGGCTTCTGCACCATATTTTTTTCCCCTTTTTTTTAGGATACCAAGATCACAGTGATGCTGGTGTACAGCAGGCAGAGAGCAGCCAGCCAGAATGTGGGATGTGCTGGGAGGTTTTTCCATGCAAACTGGGCTTTTTCTTAGAGCACAGTTCTTCCCTTAATATCCAGGGAACAAGACCGAACAGAAACAACTATTTTCGTTCAGGCGCAAATCTTTCCCTTCCTCAAAATTTTAGATGCCATGCATGGATGTGCATATATAAAATATTTACCCTGAACAGAAACAACTTATGAAATTCAACAGGCTAGGCCCTTTTGAACATCATAAACGTTGCTGGCCAGCCTGATGTGTTCATGTATAATTTTCACCGCCTCCGGAAACCCTTTTCCTGCTCTATTCTCTTTGCTGCTCAGAAGTGTTTGGAAAGTGCACAACAGCTCCCAGAACATCCCAAAAGGTGCCAGGCAGCCTCCCCGCTGTGTAGAAGCTCTGATTGCTCAGGGCATGCCAGAGCTGTGCCAACATCCCACTTGGGATAATGCCAGAAATCAAACGCTCACCCAAATTGGGGCAGCGCTTGGCTCTTGCTGCCACACCGAACTCCATCCAAACTACCACGGATAAGCTCTTTCCCACAGGGTTTTCACAAGGCCCTGGGTGCACATTAACAGGCACAGAATCATGGAATCATGGAATGGTTGGTGTTGGAAGGGACCTTAAATCTCACCCAGTTCCAACTCCTGCCATGGGCAGGGTCACCTCCCACTAGGCCAGCTTGCTCCAAGCCCTGTCCAACCTGGCCCTGATTTGTTAAAGCTGACACCAGCAGCAAAGCAAAAAAATATTAGAAAAGAGAATAAAAAATTAAAAATAAATCACAAATGACCAAGTATGACATTGCTAGAAACAGCTTCATCAACTCCTGCGGTTCTGCTTTGAGAAACACAAAGCCAGGATGAGAAGGGGCACAATAAAAAGTGTTGGACTTGCCAAGGCATTTTTGCACTGGGCTGAAACCTCTTATTACCCAGCCAGTGAGATTGTTTAAGTGCTGACCAGTTTGCAAGTTCAGTCTCTGTAAATGTGAGTGCAAAAAGCAAAGAGGAGCTTAACCATAACTGTTAGGATCTGCTGTCCGATGGAAAACTAAGATTGCATCAACATATTATAAATATGAGGATTTAAAGCCTTCTGGAGAGGGTGAGGTTATAATGCTGCTGCACCAATACTATAAAACATGAAAGATTTCATCCTGCTGCCATAATTCTGCTGCTCTGATGCCGGATTTTCTTAAAAATATGCATCCACATTGCAATATTTAGAGATGCTCATGATTCTTCTTGATGTATTCGCCCCCCAAATCAGAGGATTTCCATTGGACAGGGGCTGATTTTCAGCTGGGAAAACTAAAAAAGGTTGCTACTTTGGAGTGAGGACCCCTGTGGTCCTCCACTTGGCAGGACAATAGAGTATCCATGGGAAAACTGGGCCATAAATTTGAGAGGTCCATGGAAAATGGGAAATACGATTCTAAATCCTCGACTTCACCACTCCTCAGAGCCAGAGCAGCGTCACAGGATGGAAAACTGGTTTGGGGGATAGAGAGCTGCAGATCCACAGTTCCCTCACACCTCCCCTTTCACACCTCCTGCCTGTCTCCAAATCTCTGTCCAGGAAATGCCCTTCCCAAGCAGGATTCCTACTAAACACAGGGCATGCAGGCCTTGGGGTCTGAGCTGTTAAGTCCGACCCCCTCACGCCATAAAGCCACAATAGATCCCACAAAGCCCTTTTGGAAGTTGGGTGTCTAATTCCCATTATCACAGAATGAAAAAAATTATCAATTAAAGACTGTAAACTGCATTTCACTTTCCCTCTTTTGTTTCAGATAAGATTCCTAAACCTGTTTTGAATGATCAGATCCTGTGGGAAGATTTTTATCCTTTAAAGTTAATCACATTGTATTTTGGGATGCAGAGCTGCTGGAACATGTTGCTGGAACAACAGAGCACATCCACCATCAAGAAATTCTCCTTTTCACAGAAAAGATTGCATTAAGAAGAGGTGGAGAACCTCTCCTTGAAAAAAGACCAGAGGATGAAATTTCCATTGTAAGTTCCACGGCAATTTGTAAATAAATACACCTAGTAACTAGTAATTAACATTTTATTAGATAAATGACTCGTGCACACTAAATTACCATGCATAAATACGCCATTAATATGCAGCAGAACTTATAGTTCAAAGCTATCAGCAATGTAAACATATGTTCACCCACTCCATCTCGTGCTCAAGGGCTGCCATGAAATACAGCAGTGATTTAGGGGGCTTCAGACTACCAGGGAAACCTCCTTGTTCATCTGAGAGGATGGAATGAACTGGCTTCAGCCCACAGCAAGGCAGAGCAGTCGTTGAGGAGCTGCTTCGCTCTTTGTTAATTAGCAGTGGGCAGAAAAACTCATTTTCTAACCATTATAGGAATGTTGAGCTGTCTGAGGACTGGTGAGGAACAGAGGATTTCACACACAGAGAGGAGCCTGCCTTCAGCCTGGGAGGGACGTGGAGCTGCTGGAGCCAGTCCAGAGGGGCACCAGGATGGTCAGAGGGATGGAGCAGCTCTGCTGGGAGGGAAGGCTGGGAGAGCTGGGATTGTTCAGCCTGGAGAGGAGAAGCTTTGGGGTGACCTCAGTGTGGCCTTGCTGTGCCTGAAGGAGCTGCAGGAAACATGGAGAGAGATGATTTACAAGGGATGGGGTAACAGGACAAGGGGAAATAGCTTCAAAGTGAAACTGGGCAGGCTTAGATGGGATGTTGGGAAGGAATTGTTCCCTGGGAGGGTGGGCAGGCCCTGGCACAGGGTGCCCAGAGCAGCTGTGGCTGCCCCTGGATCCCTGGCAGTGCCCAAGGCCAGGCTGGACATTGGGGCTTGGAGCAGCCTGGGACAGTGGGAGGTGTCCCTGCCATGGCAGGGGTGGCACTGGATGGGCTTTGAGGTCTTTCTAAACCCAAACCATTCAGGAGTTCTGTGACAATGCCAGAACATTTTGCCATCATTAATGAGCCCAGCCGTGCCCAGCAGCAAAGCAGGACTCTGCTGCTCCCCCATCCCAGGCTGAATCCAGGCAGGATCAAAGGCTCTGCCCATGACCACACAGGAGGTGGTGTCAGAGAGGGCAGCGGCTTCAACCAAAATCAATCCTTGAGCCAAAATCAGCCACACCACCGTGCCTTGCCCTGAAGAGGAATATGTGGTGGAGTATGACCTCCAAGAGATTTAAAAAACACATGTGATTGCCACTTGCTACCTTGAAATAGATGAAATTAATTTCCTCTCTATGCCATTCCCCCTCTCTCTTAGAAATCCCTTTTCCAGGAAATAAACAGCAGTGCTGAGCAGTTGGCTTTTATCCTGCTGTCAGGCTCTCCAAGTACACCACTCACAGGAATTTCTATTAGTACATAAAATATGACACGTGTGAGGAAAGGTTAACCTGGACACCTCACAGTCTAGCTCTTGATTAATTCTAATTTCAGAACAGAACAAAGCACAGTCAGTGGTGTCAGGGTGACAACCAGAGAGCAGAAAGCATCAGGATGAGGAGGACACCAGTGCAGAACTTTCCTTGGAAAGAGCATTTTTATGCACCCACACGCTCAGACACAAAGCTGAAAGTAACTTTCATATCCTCAGGAGTAAACCTGCATTTGTTCAGATCTGTGCTCACCCTGGATGAAAGGTCCATGGAGTTTCAGTAATTTTGGGGTGGCTACCAGCCCAGCAGCTTTTCATCCCAGCCAGACAAGGGAGTCCTGATATTCCCCCTCTGCTCGCAGGCACCCAGATCCTCCCCCACGGCAAGTGCTCACCTGGGCATGGATGAGCAGCCAACCATGGCCAGCACCTCCTCCAGCCGGTGCCACCCTTTTATATCCCTTAAACTCCTTAATGACTTGTTAGAGGTCAAAGACATCAGGACTTGCCTGTTCTTCCCCCTGGAACATCCCACCTGCAGCCCTTCACCCGGCAGGCGTGAGGGCACGCAGGAGCCACTCGGCACTTTTCACTTTGCCTCTAATTTAAATACATGGTTGAACTGAAATGTGGATTTTATTGTTTCCTTGGGTCATGATTAACCTTCTTAGCCACTGCCGCTGATTTTGGCTGCCAGGATATTTTGGCAACTAATTCCCCATTGGGGAGAGGACAAACACTGTTCAAAGATGCCTCTGCCTCTTCTCCAGGCACCTTTGGAGTTCACAATATCATTTATTAAATGGTTTAAAAGGTATTTGAGTACGAAACTTTTTGGTTAAAATATCAGACACTGCGTGATTCAATATCCTTCCCATTTAGAGAGCACACAAGGATACTTTCACAATTTCAGCTTTATTAGAGGGGCTGTGCTGAAAAATTAACCTTAAAAATCTCACAACAGCTTGTTCTTCATGAAGGGGGGGGATAAAAACCCACCAAAAGTCGCCTGTTCCCTTTTTGAAACCAAACAGCAATTGGGTAAACGTGTGCTATGTACAAATAACACAAAATGCACGTAGCTGGGTGGATGTTTTCCATAACAACGCTCCGAGAAATTGCATTAAACCTCAGACATTATCCCTGGTTTTATAGAATTGCCCACAGAGACAGACACCAACAGCACTATTAAGTATCAAGAAAGTACCAGGCTTGTTACAGGAGCTTTATGAGAGCCAAGGATCAAATATTTTTTCACAGTTTTATGTGGATAGTTTCATGAAAATTGATCAGGTCTAAAAAGTCACAGTCCAAATGAAGCTAAGGTTAAAGATAATTTATACATGATATTCCTAATTTTATTCTGAGCCCTTTTATTACTATGTAGGCCTTTATGACTTTAAAGAAAATGTCAGTGGCAGCAAATGACATTGTACTGAATAATCTAGTTATGAGGGAAAAGACATTTAAAACTATTCCAGATCAGCTTTGCTCTGTTCTGCTGAACTTACAGTTTTATCCCACACAGCTGGGCAAAACTCCTCGCTGGATTTTTAAATCCTCTTCACGGTTGCTTTGCGAGCCAATGTCTCTTCCTCTTCTCTTTTTAATTCCTTGGAAATTTCACTTTGCCCCCCTTTTTTCCTAAGTAACTGGAGGGAATTCAGTTATCCCTCACATGCTCAGGGGTGTCTCACCGTGTGTGCTGCTGTCGCAGGGTCCAGCCCAGCCCTGGATGTTCAGGATGGGAAAATTTGCTCAATTCCTGGTGTTTGCATTTTTTACCTGTCCTTGGGAGCAGCAGCTGTGTCCCACCAGCTCCACAGCAGGGACAGAAACTGGAGACAAATTCCTGCTGCTCTTTACATGGACAGACAAGAAATTTCCCTAAATCTCTGTCTGTGCAGCACCAGGAATGGGGATGGGTTTGAAGGGCATCTCTGGCTCTTTTTTGAAGCACCCACATCCCAATCTGCAGGTTTTGTACCCATCCTCTCCTTTTCCTCCTTTTATCCAATCTCCAAATGTGTAACAACAGCTACAACAACAAATCTGCAGAATATTACGGATATTTACTGTTTTATTAAAAAGACATCTGCCTCAGGGCAGCAATATTAGCATTTTTTCCCTTTTTTCCAACCAGAAAAAAAAGGGAGAGGTGCAGAGTGACACCTTGGGCAGATGTTGCCACCCCTTTTGATGCAGGGAGGAGGTCTGGAGAGTCACCTTTTCCCATGGAAGCTCCCAGGAGGTTCCTGGAGGAGTGACCAGACCACAGCCCTGTTCCTGCTGCTCCCCGGGGCAAGGTCTCCTCATGGTGGGACAATTTTCCCCGTCCCTGTGGCTCTCCAGGAAAAGGCTTCTGTGGGATGAAAGAGGCTGTGAATGGCCAGGAATGTGTTCTCAAACACTGTGGACACTTCAGTACCTGAGATAAGCTAAAAGTACTCAAATTCCATCAGACAGATTCCCTGAATGTTTAGGGATCTCGATGCAAACTGTGTTCCTTGAAGCATTTTGGCTTAGATGGAACAGAGGGATGAACATGTTAATCTGGCACAGGTACAGCTCTGTTATAAATAAAGTTTTTGTAGGAATATCAGTCACTGTGTGATTTACTGGGAGGAAAAGGTGTTAATAATTTAAAATAAAGAGTATTTTCATATAAGTTTTGGGTTTATATTGACATTTCTCTAAAATCCTCGGTGTTAAACAGCTTGTCTTCTTTTTTATTTATTTTTTTTTCTGTGTGTGATTTCTTGCTCAGGGAAAAGAAATGAGAGTTCTTATCATTAACAGTCTTCCAAAATTCTGCCACTGTCTGAATCCACACTACCCCTGGTTTTCCAGATGCTTGTTTGAAAGGCAACTGTTATTGCATGTCATAATTGTGTTCATAGCTGAGTAAACACCTTCACAGGTGCAAAAAGACCCGAAAGCTGCACGAGTTGTAAGGCTGAAAAAGCAGAAATTTTATAGCCTTGTCATGGACAAAGGAGGTGTAGAAATGAAATACAATATTTTCCTCTGTCTGAAGTGTAACACTTGATTAGCTTGAAAAGCAGCGAGAGCCGTGTGGCCGTGCACAGGATTTAATCAAAAACGTAGCTTTGTTTGAAAAGTGATTAGGTAAAAATGTCATTGATTTCTACAGCAAATCTGCTCACTGTGGATTTCAGATCCATAGACTCCTTTCTCTTCATAATATTTATATTTTAACTGTTTTTCAGCAGTGGCCAAATAGAGCTATCAGGGTAAAATAAGAGCAGGAATTGTTGTGGCAGAGGGTTTTGAAGTGCAAGGCAAATCTTGGCTGCAGGATTTGGCTCTCCCCATTTTCTTTGAGCACCTCTATCTTTCCTCATCACTATCTTTAATTTATTTTTATTTTAGTCAAAAGTCAAACTTCTCTTGGGTCATCCGAGCTGAGCTGAGAAAATTAAGGGCAACAGACCTGGAAAAAATTTATATAGGAGTGCAAGAATTCCAGAGAAGCTGTGGCTGCCCCTGGATCTCTGGAAGTGTTCCAGGCCAGGCTGGACAAGGCTTGGAGCAGCCTGGGACAGTGGGAGGTGTCCCTGCCCATGGCAGGGTGGCACTGGATGGGCTTTGAGGTCTCTCCCAACCCAAATCAGTTTGGGATTCCCTGAAATAATTGCTGCATATCAGGCAAAGTGTCCATCCCCATCCCCATCCCCATCCGTGACCTCAGCTGTGTTTCCAGACGATCCCAGTGTGGGTCAGGGGAGGAATGGCCACAATGGATGCTCCTTCCTGACTCCAGTTTGTTGCTGTTTTGGTCAAATAAATTAATTAAAATGCAAATTTAATTGGATATATATGTTAAACTATGAATATTTTTCCGTAAATGAGTGGATCTGTCTTCTGTAATGTGTATCTTTAAAAGGAAAATCATTCCCTAGTTACTATAATTAGTATTATAATATAATTACAATATAATTAGTGATATTCTCAGAAACTGCCTAAGTGTAATAAATACATATTAACCTGTTCATTTTTATTAAGTTATTTCATCCAAGTATTTTTCAGATGAGCAAATTTTTCATAAAACTTTTTCCATAATGTTGGAGAAATTATCAAATCCCCCTTTACCTGAACAGGATCTTTTAATATGATTTTTAATGAGAGGGAAGATATCACAGAAACCCTTGAAGAGTCCTGGAGAGATATTATTGATCTTTGGAGTTAGATCACCTTAATGATTATCTTTCATAGCAGCTGGAATATTTTGTTCCTTGTCTGCTAGAAAGACACATCTGAAGGTTAAATACAGCAGGATGGAGCAAAATTTTGTTGGAAGTTTATAAATCCATCATGTGGAGGAGGAAGAGAGGATGGTGTGCTGCAGAATTCCCTAAAATGTCTCCTTGCCCCAATCACAAACATCAAGGAGCACAAGCCCAGGGTCTGTGGCTACAAATTAGGGACAAAATCAGGTCAGTTCAAACGTGGCACTTTGATAAATAATAAAATTCATCCCTGGGAACTCCCAGCGTGTGTTCACTGAATCATGGCATGGTTTGGGTGAGAAGGGACCCCAAAGCCCATCCAGTGCCACCCCTGCCATGGCAGGGACACCTCCCACTGTCCCAGGCTGCTCCAAGCCCCAATGTCCAGCCTGGCCTTGGGCACTGCCAGGGATCCAGGGGCAGCCACAGCTGCTCTGGGCACCCTGTGCCAGGGCCTGCCCACCCTCCCAGGGAACAATTCCTTCCCAATATCCCATCCATCCCTGCCCTCCTATGTGAAGCAGTTGGAGACTTTCAAACTCGTCTTGTGCCCTGATTTTTGTTCTTTCAGAAGCACAGCATCCCTCGCTGCAGCTTGGCATCAAGGAGATTTTCCTTTCTCATGTCAGAGCCTGCCAAAGCCTCCCAGTGCCTCGCCAGCGCCCAGGGCAGCCCGAGCAGCCTCACAAACAATGGATTTGATCTTTTCCTGAGCTGGACTTCATTGGAAACACGTTATCAATTCTTCGTCGGGATCCTTGAGGGTGTTTTGCAAAGGAATCAGCATGTGTGGTTTCATAATGATGTTCCACGTTTCCCTTCAGAGAAACAGTGCAGACTGAGGGGAACGCTGCCAGAGGTTTTATGGCTCGAGTCTAAACTTCCTTAACCTTTTTTTCTTTTTTTAATATCTCCCAGTATTGACAAGGCCTTTAATTTGTGATCCAAGGCTGTGCCACTTCCCAAGATTAAGCGGCAGTGCCGCATTAGGGAGCAGCACCTGGTGGCTGGGAAGGACGGATCCGTAGGCAGATCCCACCTGCTTTCCACCACATCCCGGCGTGGGGGAGGATGGATCCAGGGGCAGCTCTCCCCTTCTTCCCTCCACATCCAGACAGTGGTAAATCAGCACATTGTAATTCATGTGGCAGAGAAATTTATCGGGAAAAGGATCCAAAGCGCCAGGAGAAGAATTGGGATAAATGGACTGGAGTGGGAAGGGCTCTCACTGTGCTCCTGTTCCCGGTGTCTGGGGACACGGGGTGCCCTGAGCATCCTTCCCACACCACTCCACACCATAACTTCTGCACAATCCATGGGAAAGGCACGCAGCCCTGTGGGACAACCCTCCCCCAGCCCAGCTCCATCCCAGGGGCCTCATCCACCCCCCCAGGCACTGCTGCAAAGACAATTGAACAGATTTTGGTTCTCCTCCTACACCGGGATGAACAAACCCCGGGGTGCTCCCAAAAGACTTGGAATTCTCTGTGTTGGGCCAAAGAGCAGCGGCTCAGCTGGGGTCACGGAGCTGCTGGACAGCGGGACAGCATTATCCAGGGGCTGGGTGGGCACTGGAGCTGCAAGGAGGGACCAGGAGGGGACAGGGGGGGTCCGTGGCAGCTCTGTGCCACTCCAGGATCCTGCACCACTGGAGCATCCCTCCAGTGGCCCTTTAAGCCAGATTGAAAGATGCTGTGCACTGCCAGGCTGACAAAAAAGCGGCATTATCCGAGCTGTGGAAGCGGCTCTGGATGTTTAATGTCTCTCAATGGCTGGGGTGGGATAGCACGGCATCCACTGAAAGCCAAGCAGCTGAATCCTTGTGCACTGCTTTGAAAAATTAGGGGCATTTATAATGTCTAATATGTTGCAAGCCAGGATGATTTAACAGATGGTTTAAAAGGAAAATCAGCATGTCAGGCAAGGCCCGGTGTGTCGCTCTCTGTAGATTTCTATAGAATGGGAGAGTGATAAAAAATGTTTTTCTTCTCTATTTCAACACTGAGAGATGTTAAAACTTGAAACCTTGAGGGAAATTGCTTAATTACCCTCGTGGTGTCAGTGGTCCAGAGCAGTGGGAAATTTCAATTCCCTGCAGAAAGGGGTCAAACAGGGAACAACCAGGACACTTTTTAAACTCTTGTTAATGCCTCATAACCTTTAATGAATAATTTTCAGTGGCACGGCCAAGCCAACCTCACACAAAAGACAGTCATATTTACCTTCTGTATTGGAGTTCGCCTTAATTCTGGGCACAAAGAGAAAAATACAAGCAACAGTTTCGCTTCCATGCAGCCAGAATACCTGAGAGGAAATTTGGATCTTTAAATGTCTCTACTTCTGTTATGCCTTGACTTATAATTTCTACAGAATTCTAAATTTAATGTGCAAAACCAAGTTAACTTTTCTTTTAAAAGTGTGGTGAGCAGGGCTAGCCCCACACCCTGCATTCAACAATTACACATTATTTTTATTTTAGAAAGAAGAGTTAATATTTAAAGTTGCCCTTTAATACTCATTTGGAAGCACTGATTGAATAATAAGGCAAGCAGCTCAGTGTATCACATCTCTATTAAATTTTCTTGCCTTTTTTAAGATTAAAAAAAAGAACTTTTTTCTTCCTCTAAATGCAAATCTTTCTGTGTAACACTGTGCCTAATCTACTACAACTAATTAATCTGTTTGAGCTGATGAAATGTTACCTCTGCATTTTTTGTTCCTTGTATACAATTATTGTAACAGTGGTGAATAAATCAATATTCCCAATCCAACTGTAAAAAACAATCAAGAAAAGCAGTGCTTCTCAGGGAAAAAACACCAAATAATATTTATTAACTCTGTCTCAATCCACAGCAGAGCCTAATACCATTCAAGCATTTTCTGCAAGTGTAATAAGCAAACTCAAATACATGATGAAAGTGGCACATGCCAATAATTTCACCATTTTACACTGCAGAGTAATTGAAGGATTTAATGAGAAACAAACCAATAAAAATAAATAGACCATGCGAGAGGAGGAGAAACTGATCTAAAATGGAAGTTGCTCCATTGTGAGTTTTAGGGGGTTTTTTTGCATGGTTTGACCGGGAAAAAAAAAAAAAAAAAACAGAGTGGGACGATTTGGTCTTTATTTCTTCTTATTTTACATTTTGCAGTTTGATTTCTGAAGAGGGAAGAGCCACTCGTTCTGTGTAGATTCGATTCTGCATCAAGATTCTCTGCCTCTGCTGCCGCTTCCCACCGAGCCGCTCTTTTCCCGCTGAATTCCGTGATGAATTGGATCTTTCTGCCTGAAGTTACAAACTGTTTCTGTTCTATTGGTATTTATAAATAACTCCGAGCAGCCCAGCCTTTTAAATAATGGCACCGAGTTCTTCTGCTTTTAGAAATGTCCATAAATCACCGTCCTCACTGAGGGAATTCTGATTACAAACAAACTCCTTTGTCTCAGCGCTGCCCCTAAATTTCGGCCGTGTACAAATGTTTCACTGAGCTCTGCAGAGCAGGGATGTGCTTGGACACACAGAACATTTGGGCCTTACGTCTTTTTGATGTGCATTTTTGGTAATTCCAGAGTTGAATTCGCCTTTCAATCGATCTGACCTATCAAAGCCTCACAAATGGATTATTTTTTTCTTACAAAAGAGGCTTGAACTGAAGAATTTGGACCTCTAGTTCAGCCCCCTCAAAGCTGGTGCCACAGTGACAAAGCTGGGGGTGGCAAAACCTCCCCCCAAAGGATTTTGGGAGGGCACAAGGTCACAGAGGCTCCCACCCAAGCCCAGGGTGACCCTTGGTGAGGAGAGGTTTCAATTCCAAGGTAACACCCCAAAGCATTTGAGTTTTAAAGCAAACGTGGGGATGGTTCAAAAAGGCCAACGAGTGAATTGTTTTTCACTCGCTGTCCCCACTTGAAACATAAATATATAAAATCTATGTTCAATTTTGAGATGAATTCCTGAGAAATGTGGACCAGAAGGGGCTCCTCACTTGAAACATAAATATATAAAATCTGTGTTCATTTTTGAGCTAAATTCCTGAGAAATGTGGACCAGAAGGGGCTCCTCACTTGCTGAGAGCACGAGCCGGGC
Source organism: Lycocorax pyrrhopterus obiensis (assembly GCA_014706295.1). Taxonomy (NCBI): domain Eukaryota; kingdom Metazoa; phylum Chordata; class Aves; order Passeriformes; family Paradisaeidae; genus Lycocorax; species Lycocorax pyrrhopterus. The sequence continues at coordinate 34,698,206 of JACSVZ010000008.1, forward strand.
GAAGCCCAGCTTGCCGAAGCTGTACATGGAGAGCAATCACTCTAAATATTGAGCACTGTACACCTGGTAAAAGAAACAATAAAACAGGATCTCATCTCTGAGGGGGATTCTTTTCAGCTGCGTTGTTTGGATGTTTTTCCTTGTATGCACAATTGGAAACACGGACTTGTAATAAGTTATTGCTTTGTGTGGTGCTTTGGGAAAGAGGGAGAGGGCAGGTTCAGAGCCCCAGCGTGGAGAGGGCTCTCCCTGGACAGCTGAGGGCCAATCTCAGTGTACAGGTCAGCGACCCTTCTATAAAATCTTTGAAGTGCTTTCTTGAAGAGTATTGACTGTCCAGAGCCTTTTATTTCATATCAAGTTCAAATGTAATGTCTTTATGAGCATAATGCACAAATCAATGGATGAGGACATTCAGATTATTTAGATGGAGCTGAGAGTGTTTCGAATACACTGAGGAGTTGTTCAAACAATTGACAGGGATTTTACAGAACAGGGCCTTCTAACAAAATATTTTCTGTATCTTTGGTTGTCAGGATGACAAGTTTTGCCTAGGCAATGAAACAGGGATTGTTGGTTTATCTGCCTTGGCAAGATGAAGGCTGGAAGAGTTATAAATCCTATCTTTTTCTGAATTTAGACCAGCAAATCCCATTATTATTACTATTATTATTATTATTATTATTATTATTATTATTATCATTTTAGTAGTGTGAAAGACGTGGACTCTTCTATATCCTGTTCTTACAGGGAACCTAAAAATCCTCCCACCCCAGTATCTCTTCTTGCAGCAAATTTATTTCCTGCTACAAGTGGAGTTTAGTCTGTTATTTTCCATAGATGCACCAGGAGATAATAAATAGAAATTTTGGTTTTTTATTTTCAATTTTTAATGTCTATTTTGAATTTTCATTTCCTCTTTCATCGTGCCTGACGGACACCGTGTCTCTTCTCCATCCATGGGAACAAGATCCCATCCCAGCTCCCATCACAGAGCCAAACCCAAACTCCATCAGTCCACAGTGAGCATTCCTCACCTGTATCCCATTTTCCTGCCCTCCTTCCCATGCAGCACAATGTGTCTGTGGGCTCCTGCAAGGCACAGTTCCACCCCAAAACTCCCTGATTTTGTGCATTCAGGGCAAAACAAAACTGTTTAGACAAGATGGATTATGGAACCCGAAATTATTTTGGTACAGCACAAGGTCAGCTGCCCTTTCAGTACCAACAAGTTCTTAAAGGTCTCACATTTTTGGCAGGAACACTCTGCTAATGAAACACAAACCAGTGGGTCACGAGTGTTTTTGCAATGTTTTAATGGCCCTAACTCGAGGACCAGACCCTCTGTGTGTCCATGGGCTTGCTCCTTGTGTTAAGTGTTTATTTTTCACTCTCCCAACGGGGGGAACAAAGAACTGGAATTGCTCTTATGTCAAATTCATGGATGCAGAAACGTGTGAGACGGAAGAATTGAGCATTATTCTCACTCCCGCCGTGACTTCTGGCAGGGAGAGGGTGGCACAGCAAGCCAGGCTGAAGGTTTCAAACCCTGACACACCTTGGGCCTGGACTTCTCAATTCTGGCATCCTCAGCCTTGTTTTTCCTCTTTTCCCAGGTTGGGAAAGGGCCAACCTCGCTGTGGTCTCCAACCTTTCCAACACGGAGAGGAAAATTGCTTTTTGTGGTGCAAAACCCCTGGAAAACTTGTCCCAGGAACCAGAGGAGCAGTGATTCCCATAATCACATTCCTGGAGCAGAGAGGCTGGACCAGAGGACCCTCTGTGCTCCCTTCCACCCTTACCTCATCTGGGCTTCTGGGATTCTTTGGAAGACAAAAATGTAATGCATTTGTACACGGAAACCAGGAGTATTTCCCAAACCTGAGTGTGGATTTGCCATGGGTACTGCAACTGCCACTCGGGATATGAAATTTCCAAGGATAAAACCCTGGCCAAGGATCCACCAGCTGACAGGAGAATTTATGACAGCGGTGACACAAGGCCTAATGTCACTCCAAAACTTTAAGGCAGGTTATAAAATGTCCTTACTGTGCTTCAGCAGTGGCAGCAGTAGAAAAGTGGCAAACAAAATCCATTAAAATCTAGTTAATTATAATAAATTCATTCATTTTAGTGTAAATGGTGCACTTGCCCACCATTCCAGAGCCCCAGTCCCAAGGATTTCAGTGTTGTTAAGGACTGGATCACTAACTAAACAAATCGTTTCCAAAGAACTGGGAGAAATCTCTGTGAGCAGAGCAGCTCCACCAGAAAAGCTGAGATTTCAGGCAAAAACCGCCTGATGACCACCAAATCCACACGTACCACAGCTCAGCCATCGCCATTTCCCATGGGATACAACTCAGCCTGTTCCCAGTGCTCCTCACTCTCCAGAAAGCTCCAAACTGCCCAAATCAGAGTCCAAAACTAGGAGTTTCTGAGGATGGACCAGCAAAACCCAGTAACACCCTTTATCCTTCCCAGTGCTGCCTCCCAGGCACTGCTGCTGGTGGATGCTGGGTTTCCCAAAAGCCTTTCCCACACCAGAGGGATGTGGCAGTGCGCTGCAGGAACATCACACGTTTGTTGTTATCCTCCAATCCGCCCTGTGATCAGCTTGCCAGTTCCTATTTTTGTTCCACAAGGTGCATTTTTATTGTGAGGCTCCCCCAGAAAATTTACGGAGTTTCCAGGTTGTCTGTATAAATAAATATAAGGAATATTTAGGGTGTCACGGCCTGTTCTGCTCTGGTGTGGCAGAGCTGCCTTTTCTCCCTTGTGTTTTTTATCAATGGAAATGATAAGGGAGATGTTTCCACTGCCTTAGCTGTCAGCCAATCCATGTAAATTCCTGCAATTAAACAGGGGGGAAAAATAAAAAAGAAGTGCCCCTTCATTACCAATCAGAATTTCATTTCTGGCCTCCACTGCATCCTCATAGAAACCTTTCCCAGGGATGCCAGGACAAATAAGTGTGCTGTATCTCTGGAATGCTCATTTTCCAGTCATTCCAGGAAGATTGGCGGGTACGTTGCACGCTTCCAGTGTAATTAGTCTTTTTTAATGAAATGGACCCTGGATATCTTCCACTGCGGAGCTCCAATAATAGAATTTAAGTGAAAGTAATTTCAAAGTGCAACAGTAGTTTACATATTAGTTATTGTATAAAGAAAAAAAAAAACCTGCTCTGCTGTTCTAGGTTAAATGCAATTAACATCCAGGCCTTCTGCAAGGCTCCTGGGAGGGAATGATTGGTTTGGCAGGTTATTTCTCCGATTTTGATAAAAAGAAAAAGAAACCCCCCCATTATTTTCACGAGAAACCCTGGCTGAAAATATTCCAGCCCTCTCTAGATTCAAGCCCTGCAAGCAACTCAGTAGAACACAAATATAACTACAGAATTTGGACTAATTAACTATTGCTCAGAAGCACAATTACCATGTGAGCTGCTGCCTGTAGAATATTGCAGATAAATAACATTTTGCAAGCCCAAGTAGATGTCAATTCCTTTCTAATTAGCATTTGCTGTGAGAGGAATGGACGGAGTTTTCAGTTTGGTTTTGGAAAAACAGTGTGCAGAACCCTGATGTGGGAACAAACATTGTGGTAACAACACAAAAACATATTCATTACATGCCCTTTTTCCATGCAGCTGTATCCTATATCCAAAGAAAACTGTGGGTTTATGAGAAATACAGAAAGAACAATTACAGAATTATTGCAAGATTGCTCAAATCTTAAAAAAAAAAGGAATTTTTTATTTTATTATTATTTTCTTTCTTTGTCCCTAGTAAGCACATTTTTTAAAAGCAATTTTTTTCTCATTTGAGAAGTCAAGTCTTTCACTCCCAATTGTTTCTCCACATTCCCTGGTTATCTAGGAATAAAATCTAACCCTCACAGCCTCTATGAGCTGGTTTGATGGGGTCTTATTGCAAAGGACCTCACAGAAAGTTGCTCCTTCTTAGTTGCATAGGAATGCTTAGATCAAATCCCACTATTTTAATGTTTCTGTGGGGGGAAAACCAGATGCAATTCAGGCCAAACAAAACACTCTGGCTGGTCTGGGTTGTTTTCCTTGCCTTCGGACACTTTCTGCAATGTAGACGGTCCTTCACAGGCTGTTAAACACAACCTCTGGCTCGGAAAGTCCCGGAGATGCAGATTTCTGGAGATGGGAAAACAGACAAGGAAAGCCTCCCCTTCCTCATATTCGTGGAATCATGGAATGGTTTAGGTTGCAAGGGACCTCAAAGTCACCTATTTCCACCCCTGCCACGGGCAGGGACACCTTCCACTATCCCAGGCTGCTCCAAGCCCCGTCCATCCCAGCCTTGGACACTGCCAGGGATTCATCCCAGCTGTCAGGCAGGTATTGGGCCAGATGGATCATTAATGCATCCCACAATTGCTCTGCCTTTAGTACAGCCAGAACATTTTACCTTTAGGAAATTGCAGCTTGAGCGTGTTTAAAACCTACTCAAGTTAATAGAAATGCTCTCGTTGACTTCACTGAGCTCTGGACCACTCTCTCAGATGCTTCTTTTCACCTTGACCTTCACTCAACGTCAAAAATTTCGATTTCTAGTGAAAGTCAGTCATCTAAAACATAAGGAGAAGTAGATACTTCCACAGCACAATTAATTTCATATTTAAAGAAGTGGCTAAAATATCCCCTTCCCCCCATCAACTACAGAAATATCTTGGATGTGAAGCCTAAAATAGACACCCAACTCTTGGAAGGCTATAATAAATGTGCTGGCTCCCATCCCTGGTGGCACAGTGGGGGGTGGTTGTGATAAAGTGAATTTATCAGCCCAAAAATAAAAGGAATAATTGCCAAAAAGGAGAATAAAGGTGCAGGTAGACAAAAAAATCCTCCAGAAGAGGCCAGGTTAGAGACATCAAACACAACATTTGTGTTTGGATCAGTTTTAGGTGCTGCCTAATTTGTTCCAGACCTCCAAGTTACTTCATCCTTGTTTTTGGCAGACCTGGGATGTTGGTTTTCTTTACCTTTTTGTGCCTGGACAGCAGGACAGGGACGGTTGTGACCGTCACACTGGGCATGGCCACCACGACCCCATTTCCCACATTCTGCTGGTTCTCATCTGAGCTGGCCTCATCTAAACCTCCCTGTGCCACCACCCATCTCCAGCTGCTGATTTTCCTCAAGAAATACTATTCCTTGGGTTGTTTATTTTGCTGTTATGAGTGTGTTTTGCTACAAGAAATTACACTTAATTATGTTATAATATTTTCAGCACTGTTAATGTTAAAATTAATGCGTCAAAAATGATTTTTACTTAATTTTTACTGGGTGTTCGTGTATAATTGATAGGGAATTTGTTATTAAATCTTTTATTTGACTGATTACTTAATCATTCCCACATGGTTATTGAAGACAATCTTACATATAATTAATTTCACTAATAGAGACTCCCCATGTTTTCCTTCCTAGGCCAGTGTCTGCATGGTTATCATGTAATTTAAGGCTTTCCTGGGGCAGCTTTAAATTATGCACATATTTGTATTAATTATATGTGGCCAGATCCTGCTACCTTGTGTAGAGTGGTGAACACCTCCTCCTGGAAGGAGCTTCTCTGAAGCCAATGGAATTCCTTGCAGTGGGATCCATGGGTTAAGATTGGTGGAAAACAAGGGAAAAGCTGAAGAGAGAAAGAATTGAAGTTTGGGCCGTCATCGGGTATCTCCTGCCCTGTCCCTTTCATCATGGCTAATCCATAGGTTCATCCTCTATATCCTCATTTTGGGATGAGAAATTTGACAGCACAGGAAGCACCAGGACACGGGAAAGGGAGCAAGTCCCTCTCCCACCCATGAAATGCAGAGATCCAGGGCAAACAGGCAGCAACGAAGGACCACGGGCCGTGGTAGGGAGCAAATGATGTTCAATGTCGGGAGAAAGCACGGAGTTATCCATCAGCTGACACGCCAGATTCCTGACAGGATGCTAAGTAATGCGCCTGGTGCCAATTATTGACTCCCAATGACAAATTGGGTTTGCATATTGAATATTTTCGCCCAGACTATGGAAGTAATCACTGACTACAGCACTGCACTTCCAAGGAAGGTGGGAAGAGCATGTGAGAATTAACATGAGCAGCATGGCCCTGGCCAGCTGTGATTTGCATTCTGATGACAGCAGCAGGCTCTGAAAACCCCAGGCCTCCACCAAAACCAGGAATCCACAACCAGATCCATGCCAAGGCTGCCTGGGAATCCTCAGGAACAAGGGATTGAACAAGGGGAAACAGCCTCAAGTTGTACCAGGGGAGGTTTAGATTGGAGAGCAGGAAAAATTCTTCATGGAAAGAGTTGTAAAGTTGTGGCACAGCTGCCCAGGGCAGTGGTGAAGTCCTCATCCCTGGAGGGATTTAAAGCCGTGTGGATGTGGCACTTGGGGACATGGGGCAGTGGTGGCCTGGGCAGTGCTGGGAATGGTTGGACTTGATGATCCCAAGGTCCTTTCCACCCCAAATGTTCCTGTCTAAACATGGCCAGGGTGGAGCAAAACCCAGCTGCTGCTCCCAAATCCCACTCTTCTACACGGATTCAACAGGATGAGGCACAGCACGCAAGTTAAGCGTGAACTCAACACTTTGCAGCATCAATGACGTAGCAAGAACTATTAAAATCAATTTATTTGTGGGGACCTGAGTGGAGCACGAGCTGAATGCCAAAGAGTGGCCTCAATAAGTTCATTTAAAGCAGAGACTCTTCCCAGCTAACATTTTAAGATGCCCTCAAGCAATTCTCTGCCATGTAGCAGCATTTCTGGGGAAAAAAATGGTTTTATGAACCCACCTATGCACAAATTTTCCAAAACAAGCAGGGACAGTGTTTGTACTTGTGGAACAATGAAATATTTTATTCCCCAGGGACTGAGAACCAAGAGGACAGTTTAGCTGTTAGAGTTAAAAATAAAAAGCCATCATCAACCAAAGCCCTACGTGGTATTTCCAGTGTTTTGCTGTTTTGATTAATTTGGGGGATTGCAGTGGGCAGAGATTTTTGAGGTTGAGGCCAATGAGAGCCTCTTTCACCCCATTACTGGAAAACTCAAACCCACCAAGGCAGCATCAGGCCCCCTCCACCAAGGCCCCCATTAACGTGGGCGATAACCACTATTTCTCCCCACACACCATTTAAATTCTAAGACACTGACAAACTATAATTCACAGGGAGCCATTTGAAATTATTATTATTCAATGGCTTGTAAACTGTATCTCATCATTAAACAGAATAATAAATAAAAATAATGACCAGCCTTCAAGCCAGCAATGGGAAGAACACACTTTCCTGCCGAAGACTTGGTTCATTTTGCCGGGTCTTAATTAAAGCAAAATCCATCCTTTAATTGAGAGGTTTAGGAGTGGCATTTGGGGTTAGGAACTGGAGGAAATCCTTTATTCCACAGTGCGTCGGGTGCCATACAGACCGAGCTATAGGATGCTGAAGGAAAATATAACAGCCCCACGGATATTTTACAGTACCAAAACCTAGCTCGGGGCTACACATCCCCAGATGAAAGCCGGCAGCTCCGCGGAAGAAACGAGGAATTTGTCGGCGTGGCCGTTTGAAGTGCGTGGAGCCGCGCAGCAGCAGGAGGAGGAGGAAAAGGAGGAGGAGGAGGAAGGGTTAAAGCCCCCAGCCCGGCCCTGCCTTGCCCATGGTCAGCCACCTCGTGTAATTCCATTAGGGTGCGAGATTCAAATGCAGAATTAGCTGTTGCCTACGCAGAATTATGTTAAACACGGCCCAGACTGAAAATCAATATTCTGCTTAAGTAACTGGCCCTCCAGTAATTTAATGAAGCTAAATTGCATTACACGGAGGTAAGGTGGTGGGGGACCATTTTGTCTCAAACCTTCCATTATACAGTGACTGTACAGCTGGATGCCTAAAGAGAAATTAAACATATACACTCATTTCTTCTTGAAGTTGGAACAGTGTTTTTTACACTGGATTACTTGTCTCCTTCCTTAATTTAAAACTACAGTAAATAATTTGCAGCTACATAATTAGGAAGGAGCCACAGTCTCATAATAAGAGGAAAAAATTGCTACCAGAGTATTAAAGGATTTTTTTTACTCGGCGAGAAAAAAATGAAAAAGGACATTAAATGTTAGATCTGTATTAAAAATGTAATTCTAAAGGGTTTAAATCTATGACATGTCTACACTGAATTAATTAAATTCATGATCTGATCAAGGACTGAGAAGCTACCTTGGAGCTATCTCTTAAAAATGCTATGTATGTACATGTCAAAATAGGAATTAAAAAAAAAGCAGGCCTTTGATTTATTGGCAATTCATGCATGCATTATTGTGCTTTCTTGCCTGGCAGTAGGAGGGAAGTCAAAGTTTTATAAAGCACCTGAAACCTTCTCCTCACGCCTCTTTATTAAAGGAACTTCCTCACCGAAGACGCCCGTTCCCAAACTCGGAGCCACCCGCTCTGGATGTGATCGTGGTGACATCCACGACGACTTAACTCGTGTTCAAGCTGATTGACAAGAACAAAGAGCCTACAATTACATTATGCAGCACTTGTACTGCACCCTCTTTTATTTATTATTCAGCTGCAAAACTTCAACGGGAAGAAACTCTTCAGACTTCTGTGTCGGGGAGACGGAATTAAATTGACAATAATTCTGGGCCGTGCGGTCTGAAGTTCTGCTGATTAGAGATTACTTCCCCCTAAATCATTTGTCACATTGCCTTATAGAAGGGTAAAACAGACTTCAACCATGTGTAGCTGCAGCGGTATCTTTGGGGAAATGCAGGCAGCAGAGTATGTATTGTTTAAAGGGAAAAGGAGTGATTTGCATCTTCAGTCGCTATTTTTCTTGCCTGTCCGACTACCGGAATTTTCTTTCTGTACTTAAGAGGCAGTTAAACAAATGAAATTTATTTATGCCGAATCTGAAGTGAAAAAAGAGGCACTTAAAGCATGTGTCTGTTTAACACCTCAGAGGGCATCCCCAGCCTGCCAAAGATGTGCCAACGTGAGCTGCAAGATGCAGCATTAGCAGGAAAAGTGGGAACACGGCTCAGAACGGTGGGGTCAGGCTGGTTCTTCCCAGAAAGCTGCTACAGGTGAACAAGTAACAGCACATCACTTCCAGCTTCTCTCTGCTGCTCGTTTGGGAATGCTGGTGTAAAACCCCTGAAGGTGTTGGGGTGCACTCGTTGCTCCGGTCTCACACTTTAATTAAAACCAGATGCCACTGCCAGCCGTCAGATCTATACCTTGGGTGATTAAAATGAAATTCCATTGCTGTTGCCAGACCAAAATGTACAGAGGATGCACTGAAAGGCCACAAAGTGAGTGAGGGGAGTCAAGGGGTGCCCAGAGCTGTTTCCTCCTGGTGCTTCTGAGCCAGAGCATCACCAAAATCTGAATATTCAGCTCCAGCAATGACCTGGTCCCACATCAGCTGAACGTGGAAATGCTTCACAGATGGGTTGTGCTGGCTCCAGCCAGGCAGGAGCAGGAGCATCTCCCTTCCTTCCCGGGAATGCTCCGTCTGGACCAGCACCACCTTTGCCAAAAGACAGTTCCAACATAATCTCAGGCAATGAGGGAAGGAGATGAAAAATCAGAGTCTCTTTTGCACTTTATCGATTGAAAAGGAAAAGACTTCCAAGAGAAATTATTTTTACACCCTTGAATACCACCTTGCAGATCTATATTTTGTCTCTTTTTGACTCAAAAGATGTTTTACTCCCTTATTTCTTTTAGAATGGCAATTCAATAATGTGTGGCTGAACATTTATTAATTACGTTCCAGTTTAAGGAATTATTTTGAAGGGAATAACTGCTCTCAGAAATCCTGAAACACTTTCTGTTTGATTTCTGAGTCCATTAGAACTGAAATGTAGCTGTTCCCTTCCACACTGAGTTCCTGGCTTGTACTTGAAACCAGGAATGGCAGGATTTTTTCCTAGTAAAACATGACTTTAAACACACATTCAACAAGGGAAACACGTCATGTATTTTATAATACAAGGTCCTTTAGAGCAAATTATCCAGCTTTTTTTTTTTTTTTAAGATGCACCTTTATGTTCAATGATATTTCCTTTGGGGTTTTCATTAACATTCCATCAAAAAAATAAAAGCTTTTTTTTTTTCGGTGAAATACCTTGACTGATGAGTTTAGCGTTTTCCTCCTGCTCATATTTACATTTAGTGTTTTGATGATGTTAAATTCTACAAATGAGAGCAGTTTTTAAGTGTTCCTTTCAACACCGCCTGCCTTTTCTGTTTGATTTCTCTTGCTGATGGTGTGTTGTCAATGCTGAATGCTGGAATTGTTGTTGAGCAGGCACAGCTGGATGAATTAAAGTCTCTCCAGTAACTCAAACCAGAAATGACTTCATCTCAAAACTTTCCATGTAGCACAGGTCAGAGCTCTGAGTGGGGACAAAAATAATGGGGTTACCAGAGGAAGAAAAAGTCAAAAGTACAAGTCAAAATACAGAGAGCAGCTTGGGCTGGCCTTGTGCAGCAATTTCCCTCTGTTACAGAGTGAAGCCCCGATGGAGACATTTGATAAGTAATTGTATTTTAAGTTCAAATAGAATATCTGCATGTGTGCAGATACAGAGCCCTGTGCACTTATCTTATTAGCTATTTACTTAAATTATCTGTTAGGTACCCTAATATATATCTGGTGTCACCTAATGATATCATCTATTAATTTATTCAAGGAATTTTGCCAAAAAACAAATAAAAGCCTCAAACACAAACATTTCTTCCCCATTCATTTAGAGCTCATCACAAACAGCAAAGCATTTCAATGTGGCCAAGGCAGATTTTCAAAGGTAACATCTTTAATTAACAGGAAGCAATTTCTAAAGTCAATACAAGGCGGGGATGGTGTAATTAGACGTGTCTGAGTGTTCCTGGGATGGGATGGGATGGGATGGGATGGGATGGGATGGGATGGGATGGGATGGGATGGGATGGGGAGGCAGGGGTTGTCCTCACTCCAGCCCTGCTCCTCCTCCACTCACCAATTCCTCAGGAATCCCTCCTGCTTCACTCCAAAAAAGCTCTTGCCCTGCTGTGGCAGCACGGGGAGCTGGAAGATTTCTTTTCATATCAAAACATTTCATCTGTTTCCTTCTTTCAGTGTGGAGGGAAAAATCACCCTCAGCACATTTATGTTTTAAAGAGGACAAAGAGGGAGCAGCCCCTTCCTCATGCACATCCTGGGTGCCCTTTCCAGATTTTCCTGCTGAGTGTTCCATGCTCCCTGATGTCCATTAGGAATGAGATGACAGCTCCCATCAGGGGCCATCATGCCAAAATTTTAGAATCAGAGAATCACAGAAGGATTTGCGTTGGAAAGGACCCCAAAGCCCATCCAGTGCCACCCATGCCATGGGCAGGGACACCTTCCACTGTCCCAGGCTGCTCCAAGCCCTGTCCAGCCTGGCCTTGGACACTTCCAGGAATGAGTCCACAACCTCTCTGGACAACCTATTCCAGTGCCTCACCACTCAAATAATATTATTTTAAGTCTTTTCCCTTATTGTAAGTCTCTCCCCTAAGTCTGTGGAAAAGGTTTTGCATTTCCTGAGGTTTCTGTGTATGTCCCAACCTGCCGAGTCTCTGCTGGGCTGGATGTGGCTCTTCCAAGCTTCCCACCCACAAGAATCACCAGAATTTCTCCATCCCTAAGTGGAGCTGATACAACTCAAGCCTGACATCAGATGTGTTTAAAAACAAAGGTTCGAAACTCTTTTGATACGTTGGTGTTCGAGGGCCTCTAAAACTCAATGTTCTGTGCTGAAATCAATTCATGTTGTCGATAGCCAGGAATTCCCAGAGATAAAATTGGGATCTCTTGTTGTCCATCGCAGTTCTGGAAAATCAGCATCACATAAATACAGATATTGAGGATGAACCTGAGAGGATGAGCTACTTTTTAACTGAGCTAGAACAGTCCACAGTGAGAAAGTTCATTGGTGCAGTGTCAAACCCTTGGTCACACAGGGGCATGGGGTATTTTACATTTTTCCTGTCATGCTTTTCTGTATTTCAGGTGATTTGGATCAAATTTGCATGTCCACAAAATCTCGTAGCTGGGACATTACACAGAGAAATCCTGAGCTGATGCTCAGCACCCACAAAAGAGATCATTTCTGGGTAATATTCAAAGTATCAACACAGGTCAATATTCGTGTGTGCAGGAAAATCCGTGAAATCCCTACCAATAGTTAAAATCTGCTGATCATAATAATTCCAGGTGGTTAATGGTCACTCTGTACCCTCAGCTCTCCATCCACATTAGTTCTGGTGCAGAGGGGACAACTTGGGCAAGAAACTTTTCGTCCTGCTGCTCCCTCTGGTCAGTGGCCCATGGCAGGGAAGGTGGTGGTTCCAAAGAACTCACGGCTTTTAATTCAAAGAATTGGGAACCAAACTGAATTCTTAGGAAATCTCTCTGCTCAGGGGCACCACGGCTTTGTCGCCAGCCCTGAGCCAGTGCAGAAATAGCTGTGCCACCTCCTGTCCACCTTGCAGGGAGACTGGCACCCCATGTCCCACCATCCCACCCTACCCTCTCCATCCCTCCCGGTTTCCTCCAGCACAGGTACATTTTTCTGCCATTCACCAGGTTTTCTTCCTTTCCCTTATTGTTTTTAGCCTTTTCTGTGACCCTTGAAGTTGATTTTAGGGCAGCATTGAAAATGCAATGGGATTTTATTGATAGGGCAAACACAGGCACGGTGCTACTGCGGGACAGGATCGGGCACCCCTGGCCTCAGCCTCTGCTCCCATTGTGTGTCCTGGGGCTGTGTGTGGCACCAACAGCGAGGTTTGCACCCTGCTGACCTGAAAAATAGGTGGTTTTATGTTTACACTGGGATTCCCCCCTTCAGAGGCCTCAACAATTCCAGTGAAAGTTAGTTTTTAATTCCAGGAGCTGTTTGTGATTTGGTCTCTGCCTCACTCACCCTGCTCTGGCCTCGGACACTTCCAGGGACGGGGCAGCCAAGGCTTCCCTGGGCAACCTCTGCCAGGGCCTAACATCGTCTGTCAGAGAGATTTATCCCCTGTTTAATCTCAGACTGTAGAATATACCTCTTCCACACATTCCTCAAGTTTAAATTAACTTTTGTGGAACAACTGCTGAGACAAAGGACATGAAGGACCAAATCCTGCATTCCTTCTGTGTTCTGAACATTTAATGAAGGCGAATTTTAGCCCTGCAAGGTTTGTGAGATCCCACTCTCTGCAGCGATGACTCTCTTGGCATTTCCACTTAAAAATTTTATTTTCAAGGCTCCATAATTGTATGTAAAGTTTTTCTTGCATCTGAAGGACAAAAAGCCCGAACAAGTCAAAGGCTCAGCCTGGCAGAAACAATTGATCTGCATACAGAGGGAAAGGCATTTTTAAAAGGGGGTTTGATACTTTTTTCATTCTTACCCTAAATTGCTTTGGTTTTGAACTCACATTTTATCAACTGCAGAATTCACTTCAGTGTAAACCTCATTGATTTCAGCCACATTTTATTCCAGGGATAAACGTGATTTCATTATTCTATTACAAAGCACATTAAAAATAAAACGTAGGTGACAACTTTATCACTGAAGATGGGATTCATTACACATGAGTAAGGGGGATTTTTTTTTTTCAAGAGGGGTTTAATTTGGATTTCTAGCATATAGCCATGCATATATACAGCAGCCAAAGAAGCTATAGCCTGTCATTTCAATAAAACATGTATGAAAGCATCCCTAAGCACCTCCTGACATGTCAGGGATATATGGTGTAAGAGTGCGTCCATGTCAGCGGTGACAAGCTGAACCTTAATGGCTCTAAAACAGTCTTTATGGTTTACTGTACCCGTAATCCATTTTATAATGAGTGCTCAACCACATACAACGATTCTCTGAGTTTCCCCTGCCTTTTAACTCACCCCAAGGTGCCTGAATGAGGGGAAAAACTCCAAATTGTGGGCGATCCTTCCCGAGGAGCGTTATGTGCTGAAATACTTACGCACGACAGGTAAATTAAGAATAAGGCTTTGCTCTAATCCTTAAGTTTCCTTCTGTGGATTTTAAGAGAAGCCAGTACTGATATTTTACTGTGGTTTTGGGGGAAGGTTTTAAATTCTATCAGGCTGGCAATGCTGTGGACTTAGAAAACTTGGGGATGGGGAAGAGGTGCTGTAAGCCCATGATAGACACCGCACATTTAGGGTTCAAATGAAAGCAGAATGTGATATTTCCTACCATGATTTCACCCTGATTCTGCACCCTTTATCCATGGGAAACACCAGTGAGAAACAGGGAGACTCTGGCAAAGATGTAGCAGGAGCTGGAGCATCCTATTTGCAGCAGTGTCCTGGCACAGAGCTCTTTGCATACACAGAACCCTGGATTGGTTTGGGTCGGAAGAGACCTTAAAGATTATCCAGCTCCACCCCCTGCCACAGGCAGGGACACTTTCCACTCTCCCAGGCTGCTCCAAGTGCCATCCAAGCTGGGAATTCCAGGGATGGAGCAGCCACAGCTTCTCTGGACAAGCTGTTCCTCCTTGTCTGAGGCAATGGTCTGTAGGACACCAGGCAGAGGCACCCGTTATAAAGGCAAAATAAGGTTTGGAATTCCAGGGAAGCGCCCAGAGCTGAGGCTCTGACATGGGAATGTGGGATTGTAGAAACCCAGTCTCAGCAGGGCACAGATGATGCCCCACACCCCATGGGGAGGCCGGAGACATGACCATGTTTCACAAGAATGTTTGGATTTCTTCTTAAGATAAATCTATGGTTTTTCTTTTGTCTCTTAAATAATAATGGTGATGCTGATGGTTGCAATAATAAAAGGAAGAAAAAGAAGGAGAAGTAGAAGAAAAAGGAGGAGGGGAAGAAGAAGAAGAAGAAGAAGAAGAAGAAGAACAAGAACAAGAACAAGAACAAGCAATAAGCTTCTGCCTTGGAGGCCATAGCTCTGGTGAAGCTGATGTCTGCAGTCCCAGCCCAGGCTGCAGAGACCCCTGAGGAAATGCATCCCTCCAGGTCCTCCCATTTTCCATCCTCAGGCACCCAGGTGACCCTCTCTGCCATCCGGATGCTCTCCCTGCACGCCACCTCTTTCCAAGCCCTGCTTCACACCAATGCCTGCTTTGCACCCCGCCCAGAGCACTCAGAAATCAAGGCCAGCTCCTCCAAGGGACAGCCCTGGGCACTCCTGACCCCTGGAGGGGGGCTGAGCATCCCTCCCGCAGGCAGGAGGTCCTGGGTGCCACGGGCTGGGTGCCCCGCGGGTGCCAGGCCCAGGGGCTTGGGAGCGCCCAAGGGGAGAGGGAAGGAAGCGACTAGAAACAGCCACTTAGTGTCTATTTAGAGCCTGGGAGCATCTGTGAAAGCCATCCCCATTACTGTTGAAAAGATGCAAATTTGGTGAAATAATCAGCTGTATGGCTGCAGGCTGTTTCTCAAGTACCCTGATTCCTTACAGGAGGGAAGGTATTAGTGTAAGACACGCAGCAAGGCCAAGTTCATGTTGCTCAGAGGTAGCCCCTAACCAAACTCCACCAAGTGCTATAAAACAAGATTTGTTATCCCGGCAAGCACTGACAGTTCCTCCAATAAAGCCCCCAAAAAAACCAGAGCCCTTCGGGCGGGTTGCAGGGGTGCGGAAAGCGGCGCTCACAGGCACGGCTGCCGCGGGGGACCCGCCGTGGCCGCCCCGCAGCCCCTGCCCCGGCCCGGCCGGGCACCGGCAATCAAAGCATCGCCTGCATCCCCTCCGCCACCCCAAACCCCCGCCGGTGCTTCAGGAGCCATTCATCTCCCGCGAGAAAGAGCATAAAGTAGCCCGAGCGCAGGGCTTTGTGCTGAAAGCCGGGGAACAGGCGAGGAGGAGCCGCGCGTTAAAATCCCGGGGAAATCGCTGAATGCGTGGCTCAGTGCAAGGTGTAATCCGCTTCGTGTCTCCAGGCTTCCTTCCTTCCCCACCTCCCTGCTGCACCAGGCTGAACTTTGGGAAAAAATAATGATGCGTTTGAGAAAAGGATAAAATTTAACAGCAAAACCCTATTCCTCTGGCGTTTCTTGTTTTAAAGATTGTACAAAGAAGCTTAAAATGCTGGAATATTTAAACAATATATTTAGTTCCAGGAGCATCAAATATATTCTTAAACCAGCAGTGGAGGTGAGCCTTCAGTCAAGCAGTCTAATCATTGCAATTCCAGCTCTCCCTAAAATCAGTTTTGCAGCCAATGGCTTAAAATAACAGCGTGGAAACAAAAATACACCCTATAAACAAAAACATATCCGATCATCAAACCCTCATTGTGGTGTGTTTATGCTGTGCCTGCAGTGGGACAGGAGATAACAATGTAAGGCATCATTTCAAATTTGGAAAGATTCTTTTCCTGGATGGCAAAAGGAAAAAAAAAAAAACAACCAACCCAGTTCAAGTGGCTTTTATAGCAGAGTAATGGAATAAAGTGGAGTTGGAGAGGGTGTGTTTGTGTGCACGACAGGGTCGGTGCTCCAATATGCATCTTTATGTATTATGGATCCTGTTTTCTCACATTTTTCTCAGTGGACAGATATTGTGCTGTAGCTCTCAGAGTACCTGAGAAAAACATTCCAACAAATTGCATTCCTTGTCTATACAGATCCTATAAGGAGCACAAAATAGGCAAGGAGAGTCTTCATCAGAGAAAGCCTTTTTTGATTCCTCCTCCCCCCCCCCCAATCTTCTGTAACAACATAAAAGATACTGTTATGACAAGTACTCTGGTAGTTCATTCTTTCATTTATAATTTAACCACAGCCTATATAACCTAATCAGAAAAATGTGGAGCATGATTAGTACAACAATCGAATGCAGTTGGGCTCCTTGAACAACTCAAAGAACAATACAAAAGAAAGCAAAAAAAAAAAAAAAAAGAAAAAGAAAAAAAGAAAAAGGGGGAAAAAAAATCAAGGCAAACCATCGCAGGCATATCAGAAAATATGTGGTATTTCTTTAATATTTCATTTTAAACTACCTAATTGTGTTTTTAAGCTTCGGTTCCTGTAATTTTGCAAGATGAGGCATTCCAGTGAGAAAACATATGGTAAGGGATTTTTAAACCACATAGCTAGAGTGCATCATAGACTTATCTGCTGCTTTAGTGTCACAAAAATCCACCACTGAATTTATCCAGTCACCCATTAAAGAAAGAAAAGAATTAAAGGAAAAGGAGTTTAAAAATCCCCAAATGCTCCAAAAAAACCCCCAAAACACCCTATTGGAAAGTGCCATCGGGTTCAAGGCAGGAGCTAGGTGGGTCTGTGAGGCTTCCCACGGCAGGAAAAGTGGCCATTAGCCAGTTATTTTGGGATCCTGCCTAGCAAATATTGCACACAGCGGTGACAAACTGTCACGAGCAACAACTTGTGCCGGCACCTCGGCTAAAATGAGTTTTAATGAACCTCGTGCCTGGGATCCAGGAGAACTTCCCATCCTGGCCCTTCCCAGAGCTTTTCCCGTGAGGAGAAATCCAAGGGAGGCTTTAGTGGGAGCAGGCAAGGAGACATTTTCCAGGAGAGGCACTGAATCAGCACCTCGTGTGGCACTTTCCAAGGGGGTGTCGAGGCACGAGAGCGACAAACTTTGACATTTGCGTGTGGCAGGGAGAGCTGGGGGCCCTGAGGATGCTGCGGCTCCCGGGGATGTGCAGCCAGGCTGGCTGGAGGGTGCTGCTCCCACCCAGCTGCTCCTCCCGGATCCCTGGTGCTGCCTGGAGAGGGAAGGGTTTCCTTGAGCCGAGCCTGAGGTAAGAGGAGGACACGGCCAGGCTGGGCTGTGGGGGAATTTCAGGCGATGTCTGGAACAATGTCACTGCCGTGAGCGCCGAAGGAAATCACAATGCCTTGGCACCGACATCAAGCGCTCGGGTTCTGTGGGAAGTGGAATGAAAAGGAACTTTTGGAGGCCGCTGGTGAACTCTCGGTGCCAAGGCAGGCTGTGCCACCGGCCCCTGAGCCAGGCCGGGTGAAGGCTCTGGAATCGGGGTGACAAAGCTCCAAGTTCCCGGTTATCCGTCCAAAAACGCTGCGCCACAAATCATCCCCTGGAAAAGCTTCCCCTCGCATCCCTGGGAAGTCAGGAGTGTCACCACGTGTGCACCCACACCAGCTCCTGCCTCCTCGTCCTGTTATTGTCTAAAATTCACCTGGAGTCGGTCTCTCCTGGTGTTTTTTGGTTTTTTTTTTTTACTGCTTATCTTGCTTTTAAAAGACAAACTCTTAACCCCTTGCACTTAAGGGATTCCCCCAAGGTTGTCTGCCTTTTCCCACCGGGAATTTCTAAGTGTAAGGACCGAGAAAAGCGTAAGGTGTTAATCTTGATAATTAGTGCACAAAACCAATTAGAGGGCCAAAAAACCTTAAGGCACAGAAAGTGATTTTTTTGTTTATTTGCTTACCTTATTAAGTTAAATATCTGTCTGAATTAATCACTAATGAACGTGAAGAAGGCTCAATAGCACCGGCTTAATGAACAGCAGTGTCAGATGCATTTTACAGGGCACCAAATCACTGGGCAGAGGGAGCCAAGTGGCTCCTCAAAAATCACTTTTCTGCCCAATTTTCTGTTTGCAAAGCAGTAAATTGTCTACGTTTATTGTGCTGATTTAAGCACTTAAATACTATGAATGGAGCACAGGTTTTAAAAATAGAGGATCACTGCACAACCCTGCTGCTGGAAATTCACGGTTTTTTCCCCTAAAGGCTGCCCCCACCCCCCCCAAAAAATTTCTTCTGCAATTCTTGCAACACCCTCTTATTAGATTAAACATATTTTTGTCTGTAATTTATGATTTTCCAGACTTCCAGTGCTGCAGGAATCAAATTGTGCATGCTACCAGCAGTCCCCTTCATACTTGCCTGGTGGCTTGAACAAAGTTGGGGTGTTTTCCAGATGAAACCATTCTATATTTCCCCAAAACAACGGCATTTCCCCCTCTTTTCCCGTCTATTATTCACATGGCAGACATCTGCATTGTAAACGCCAGATGTATTAATTGTCGTGTCCCCAGCTCGGGGCATGGAGTGAATGCGCTCAACATCCCTCCTAAAAAATATTTCCCATTTTTCTATTAATATCTCCACGTGCCTCTCCCTTTATTTCCGAGCAGGCACGGAGGTTTCGCGGCTCTTGCGCTGGGTGGGTTTTTTTTCCTCCCTTGCTTTGGAAAGCCTTCCTGAAATCTTTTCCTGCTGCAGGTTTTTGGCTGCACGGACACACAGGAGGAAGGTGAGCTGATTCCTCAGCCCTGCGTTAGAGCCACATAATGGAATAGGACGGAAGGGAAAAGCCTCATAGCAGAGCAGCAGAAAAAGTGGGAACCCAGAGCTTTCTAGGATCTCCTGAAAGGTGATTTTTAATTTTGCTTTTTTAATTGCAGCCTATGGAACGATGGATGCTTTGTAGTAAAATGCGCCCAAATATTTGCAGGAGAAGAACTTTGCTCTTTATTTCAGCGCTGAGCTGCTTTGTGTGAGCTCACACACAGCCCCTGGTGTGGCTACTCACAGCTCCTTACTCGGTGTGTAAGTCCTTCCCTACCTTGCCTTAATAAAATAAACACTAACAACCCTTTGGAAGAAATGTGGGAGCGTTTAAAGGGGGAGAAACTGCAAACTGCATCCCGCAGGTTTAACCATTTCAGCGATTTGGGCTAAACGCTCTTCAAGCACCAGTAATGGGGAAAGTGCCCCCGCTATTCACAGGAGATACTCCAGGAGTAAACACCACCCTGCCTGCGAGCAGCTAATTAAGGGGATCGGCCGCAACCGAGAGAATCCCGAGCAAAAATAATGGTGCTGCTGGAATGGCTGGGAATGCGCAGCCCAGGATGGGACGGAGCGGTGCTGGGATCAGAGCAGCCCAGCTCCTGCATCTCCAAACTCCTCTGCTCTTTGTTACTTAATGCGATGCAGGAGATCAAAGATCCGCACAGGCTGTGCCGGGGTGTTGCTGCAGTCCCTGTCACACCGGGATTTTTGCTTTTTTTTTTTTGCTTTTTTCCCCCCCCCTTTTTTTTGACTTGATGTTTTGGGAGGAGGGGGCTATTTTATTTTTAGCCTTTTTTCTTGGCCATTTTGGGGGACGCTTTTTCTGGGTTTTTTTTTCTTTTATTTTTTCTTTTTTTTCTTCCGTTTCTTTTTTTTTTTTTCTTTTTTTGCTGGTCTGCTTTACCCCCCCTCTTCTTCCTTTATTTTTCCTCCTCTTTTTTTTCCTCCCTTTTATTCTTCCTTTTTTTGGCCCTTTTCCCCATTTTTTCTTTTTTTTGTCTTTTTTTTCATTTCCTCTTCTTCTTTACCTTTTCTTACTCCCCCTTTTTTCTTTTCTTTTCTTTTCTTTTTCATTGTGCCTCATTTCCCCATTTTAATTTTTTTCTTTTCCCTTTTTTTTTTTTTTAGTTTTCCTTTTCTTTTGACTCTTTTCTCCACCCTTTTTATTCCCCCTACTACCTTTTTTTAATACATCATTTCCCCTCTAACTCCTTTCCATTTCCCCCCTTTCCCCCTTTTTTTTATTTCCCTTTTTTTTCATTATTATTTTTTTTCCCCCCTTCACCCCACCAACAAAACAACGCGGAAAAAAAAAGAAAAAAGGCGGAAAATTCAACAGAACCGCTCTGGGGCTTCTCGCTGTTTTCACGCGAGCCTCGGAGCGGTTCCAGAGGTTCTGTCCCACCCCGGAGCCGCTTCCCCCCCTTCCCAAAATTCCCGCCGAGGCCACGGAGCGGCGCTGTGGCTCCGCCCGGAGCGGCGGCGATCCCGGGGATGGAGCGGGCAGGGAGAGGAGGGAGAGGAGGGAAAAGAGGGAAAGGAGGGAAAAGAGGGAGAGGAGGAGGAGGAGGAGGAGGAGGAGGGAGCCGCGCTTTACAAGTTCCTGAATTTTATGGCTGCGCTGCAGCAGCGGAATGTCCACTCAATCTGTTGAGAAGTTGCACAGCAAACATGCGCCGGGCATATTAAACGCGGGCTGGAACGGCGCAGTGAATATTTATTAGCGAAAATATAGGTTCTCAAAAACAGAAATAAAACAGGGTAATGGATGAAGGGGAGAATAGATTTAACACTGAAATAAATATCAAAGGTGCAAAGAAAAGGCAAAATATAGTGTTCAAACAAAGCTGCGAATTGGGCCCAGATTTAATGCGTCCCCCGGGATGAAAAGGTTGGACAGACTGTTGGAATTGAGATACTACTTTTAGTACACAGCCCCTGTAATGCTGTCAGCTTTATTTCCTTTGACAAATGTGAAATAAAATTTGTCAAAGTTAGGGCTTGGTAAGTTTGCTATTGAAAATTCAATTGGTAATAACTAGTAGAGCCTGGCACTCAGGACATTTTTAAAGGAAAGGAATGTTTAAGATGCTGGGAGGGAGGGGGGAAAAAAGTGCACTACAGATTGCAGCTCGCTTTTAAAAATTTAACAGCTGACTTAGGCAAAGAGATTCCTCTGTTTATTATTAGTTGTAATCAAGAGCGGAGATGCCACTTTGCTTTTTTGGTGTTACATCTGCCGTAGAAACAGGGTTTAAAAGAAGACTTTGAGTGATGCGGGAAAGAGGAGGAATATCCATGGTCTGAACCACCTCCAAACC
>JACSVZ010000008.1:34722365-34727365 GCA_014706295.1 Lycocorax pyrrhopterus obiensis
AAAGAAAGAAAGAAAGAAAATGAAAATAGGAAAGAATGAAAATTAAAATTAAAATAAGAATGAAAGAAAATAGGAAGAAGGAGGAAAGAGAAAGCAAGGAAGAAAAGAAAGGGAGAAAGGAAGGAAGAAGGGAAAGGAGGAGAGAATGGCAATTTAGGATGTCACTAACAATAGTAAAATAGCTCAGCAAACAGTTCAATAAATGGTTCAATACTTGTGATACTATCCAAACAAAGACTCGCAGCCATTAATTTTAAAAAGTTCTGTGGATCTTCTTGGAGCAGTAAATATTTAATCATGGCAATATGTAAGCTGCCCTCTCATATTTTATCTCCTAACCAGGACTGGGTAGTGAACCTGCCCTTAATAACTTTGACCAAAGCAATATTTTGCCATTCCCCTCCTGCCAGGGAGTGATGGAGTGCGGCCAGACACGGGGTGCCCGTCCTTCCTCGGGGGGCTCCACACCTCTCTGAGCAAGGAAAAGCAGGAAAAGGAGCTTTTAACACCTGAAAAGAAAGTATTTTTCCGCAGGAAAGGGTGGTTTTTTTAAAGAAAGGGAGCCCAAACAAAATCAAATGTCATCCTGTGTGCCTGAAAGCTGCATCTCCGCAGCGCCTGCTCTTCCAGAGGCTTGTACAGCAGTTAGGGATGTCATCTTTGGTCATATTTAATAATTGACGAGGAGGCCTTGCAGGTCTCCAAAGCTTATACAACCCTACAATATTTATTTATTTTCCCTTTTTTTTCCCCTGCCTTTTTTTTTTTCCTTCCCTTCCTTCCACGGGAATCACCCGCCGAGACCAAGATGTTAAATTCCGGGAGTCCCACTGGCAGGGAAATCAGACATCAGCGTCCATCCCCGGGGATCCAGGCACCCTCCAGCTCCCGGGGGTCACTTCCATGCTCCCCCCTCATCCCCCTGGAAACTTTGCTGCCGTGCCTCCAAGTTGTGGCAGCGTTGCCTTCGCCGCTCTGTTTGTTATCCTAATAAAAGTTTCTCGGCTCTGCCATAAAGTTGTCACTTGAAAGGCACGTTCTGAAACACAACCCCCGGTGTCGTGTGGGGTGAGCGTGGAGAAAAGGGGGCGAGGGGGGGGATTTAATAAAAGGAATTGAGGAATTAAGCTGCTGCATCCCAGCCTCGGGAAGGGTGGCTGCGAGGAAAATATTAATATTCCCTCTTAAGCCCCGCATCCTTCGCAGCGGGAAAACTTCGCGCCCCACGGAAACCCCAGGAGCTGAGCTGAGCTGAGCTGAGCTGAGCTGAGCTGAGCCCGGGTGTGCTCCAGGTTCCAGGCCTCACATTCCAGGGGTGGGCAGCCTTCATCCCACCGGCAGCATCCTCCCAGCCCGCCCGGCCGGCTCCTCTCCGGAGGGACAGCACCGGGAGGATGCTGCCGGTCAGGAACAAGGTGTGTGAGCAGAGCTGGGGACGGCGTGGCTGCCCGGGAAAGAAAGGAAAAGCAGAAAGCATTCCAAAACACTCCCTTGGAGCCAATGTTTTTTGAATTAAGCAAGGTGACTGCTTTTTGTAACAATTCCTTTTGTGTGCGTGCACAAAGTGAGTGAAACATGAACACAGGTCGGGCTGGTTTGCAAAAGCCTCCTAAAAAATGGTCTGCAGGCTCCAAAAAAACATCTTTAGGTGGGGAATGAACCTTGTCATCTATGAAGCAACACAATAAAACCCTGCAAGGCTTTCGCAGAGTCAGGAAAGTTCAGGCATGAACCAAGTTAACATAAAAATTGCTAGAAAACACAGGAATAGTAATTTGGGGATAAGAAAGGAGGGAGAACTCATGTTATAAGTGCAAGTGATCTGGAAATAGCTGTTTGTCTTGGACATTTGCAGGGAAGTGACATCATGCCGAGGGTCCATGGGGATATTAATTCTGCATTTTTCAGGCCAGATTCTGGCACTAAAGTTGGCAAAATTAGACCATTTTGTTGAAGGGATCTCCGAGCCGCCCACCCCCACCACACATTACAGCACACCTATGACATGACCCAAGAACAATGGGTGAAAAATGGGCTATAAAAACATGAATGGCCTGCTTCATATAAAGCAGATTTTATAGTGCAGGTGTGCCTTCATTTATCGATACTGTAAAGCAGTGAGATCATACTGGCAGTAAAACACAACATTTGTAAAACAACAACCAAAAAAAAAAAAGGGAGGGAAAAAATTCTATTAATTAAAAATGTAATGGCACAGATAAAAACTCATCGGGGTGTTTTAGAAATATATTTGATATTTTGTCATCAGATGCTTTACATCAGCTCACACAGAATTCAGCCGGCTCTGAGAAGGAGATCTGGAAAAGGGAAAAAAAAAACTTAATTGAACTGTAAAACTATATCCCACATTTAGGAAAAACCAGGCATGTAAAAATATCTATTTAATAAGTGCCGTTTAAGTTGTTAAAGCTGGTGGAGGGTTTTTTTTTTTTTCCCTTCACCCATTAGGATATGAATGGGAAAAATTATGAATAGGAAATCCTGCTAGAGTTTTTATTGCCTATTTCCTTTCGGGAAGATGGCATTGTTCCTCTTTTAAAAAAGGGAAGGGGCGTAAAATAAGCGCAGGCATATGACAGACATCCTTCAAAGGCGGGCTGGCAGAAGTGTTGTTCTGTATTTTTGTTCCTCACAAGGCAAAGCCTGTTCTATTTTTAAGCAGGGCTGTGCTGCTGTGGACGTTTCCCTTCCCTCGAAAGGGGTTTTGGCATAATGTTGTTTTGATTAAGGCAGATTTCTGTTCTATTCTATTTAGTTTCTTATTTTTTTTTTTAATCACAATGCAGGAGCAAAGGATTGTATTCATTTTTTTTTTATTCCGTTGTTGTTGAGTTTTTCCTTTTTTATTATTTTTCCTGCGCTCATTCCAGGCCAGAGATTAAAATTTTTCTACCCACATCAACAGGTCCAAAAATCCTCACCCGTGCAGGAGGGTTTTGCCAAACCCACCTGTCGAGCCCAAATTTCAGCAGGTTTTAGGGTTTTCCCTGTCTTGCTTATTTTTTTGGGATGTGGCAAAAAAAAAATTTTGCAAACGACAGATTTCCTGGGCAAAGGCGTCACCCTCCAAACCTGGATTGATTTAATCACCCTGAGCTGCGTAAGGGGAGGGGAGGGATGTGCCTCCCACTCAGAGGCGACCCCAAACACATCTGGGGGTTTTGCTGAGGTGCCCAAAATGTGGGGGCACACCCTTGGCTGCAGCCTGGGGGCTCCTGCTTGACCCTGTCCCCTCGTTTGGGGACTGTCCTCACCCTGTGCTTCCCCTCCCTTCTTGCTCCCCCTCCCCAACAGCCACGATCCCAGCTTGTGTCATCATGTTCAGCACAGATGTTTCAGCAGCTGTACATGGTGAGCAGCTTTCAAAAGAGGTTTTTTTCCTATGATATTTTTTCCTAAGACTTTTTTCCCTATTGTTTCTTTTTCTTTAAGATTTTTGCCTTATTTCTTTTTAAGGATTTAATTTCTGATATTGTTTTTCTTTTCTGACACATCCTCATGGTCTGATAACAATCACCAGCCCCTGCCATTGGATATGGGACCACAGGGACCTCTACCATGGACACAGCTTCCTACACTCCCCACCTTTCCCTAAATTCACTGATTTTCCCTATTTTTTTTTTTATTTTGCCATGCTGGGTGCTGGCTTTGGTGGGCTCCTCACTCAGTGGCTGGGCCAAGGAGTTATTTTTATATATTGGCATTGCCAATAAAGTTCTGGTGATGGCCCAGAGCATTGTCATGGTGTGTGACACACATGGGACAGCCTGGGGCACGGCCAATGAGCCTCACACAGCGAGGGGAGCAGTTTTGGGGCACACTGTAATTGTCTCCAAGATGAAGCAAAGTCATGGAGATTTCTGAAATTTTGTCCATCAGTCTGCTGAGTTGAGGAGCTGAACAATGCCCCGGCTGCTGGTTTGATTTTCTTCAGGAGTTACGTTGGTGGCTGGAGTCTTAACCCAAAAAAACCCCAAAATATAAAAAGAATGAAATCCCATGAAACCCACAAGCTGTAGATATTCCCATCTCCAGGTTGTCCATCGGGATGGCTGAAAGCTCTGGCACAAGCACTCTTAGATAAATTATCTGTACCGTGGCTGTTCTGTTTAATTATATTTTTAAATGTCATTTTTCTTGTGTCACAGTAGACAATACTCTTCCTCTTCATTGAATGTAAGGGATTTATCCTGGAGATTCCCATGAATGATCCTATTTATACAAGCAGGGACATTCCAGGGGCTGGTGCCATGACTTATTGCTGAGCCTGCCTGCCAGTTCTTAAGTACCTTGTTTTCCTTTTTTGTTCTTTATGTGCGAGCGGGTTCTTATTTGTCTTTAATAATTAAAGACGAGGAGGAGGAAATGGAGTGGCTTTGGATTCCAACCCACCGCTCTTTTTTTGGAATACTGGCAACAAGTGCCCTCAGCCTCACTCCGTGCCAGCGCTTGGCCAAGCCCCACCATCCATCTGTTCCTCCCAAACCCTCCCAGTTCCACTGATTTACTGGAGGGTCAGGCAGGTTTCTTTGAGGAGCCAGAATTGAGTATTCCCACCCACATCCGAGCTTCTCCTTGGCTCGGAAAGGGATTTTGCTTTAAGTTCTCCCAAGAGAAGGCAGAGCTGCCCAGGGCTCACTTCGTGTGAGCAGCTCTGCACTGCCCAAAACCAGCACCCGAGGGGGCTCCCATGGCTGGAGCACAGCCCTGCTCTGGCATTCCCTGCTCCTCTCTCCTCTGAGGAAGGAGCTGGGGAAGTGGTGGTGGCATCACTGGAGCTTTCCTTCCGCAGGATGAATTTGTGGCCGGGGCGGGGGCTCATGGAAAATGGGGCAGCCAAGCTCTTCCCTGGAAACCTTTAGGTCCTTCACTAAGAGCAGGAACAGGAATGTGGCATTTTTTAAAAAACAAACCAAGCCTGGCCGCTTGGGTTCAGCACATGGCCTTTGCACCTTTGCCTTCGGAAAACTTCCGGGATT
>JACSVZ010000008.1:34732365-34749865 GCA_014706295.1 Lycocorax pyrrhopterus obiensis
ATTCATAACCTTAGAATGGAATTCAGATATTGCACAACATCTCCATGGCAGAATCACTTCCACCGTGTTCCCGTAATTAATCCAGAATTACAAATACAGCCACAAACCAGAGCAGAACTAACAAGTAAATAAATTCTTCCGTGGATCCCAGATGGACCAAATCCCGGCATGAGTTCCGTGATGTGCTGGTGCTGCTGCCGTGTCCTCCCCACGTCACAGGCAGGGGGGAGAACGAGGACAGGGCTGATGGAAGCAGTCTCTGGGATTGAGTCATGGTCAATTTTATTTTTTTATTAGTGAATATGTCTTCTTTTTTATTTACATATATGTGTTTTTAATTATTATTAACAAATATGACAGGTTTCTTGTTGTCAACATGATATTTTCCTTTTTTTATTAGTGGGAATACTGTAGCTTTTGTTTTCAGATATCACTTTTTATTTTTCATTAGCAGATACATCTTTTTTGTTGTTTTCAAATATGATCTTTTCGATTTTTATTAGCAGAGATGCCATTTTTTTGGTTTTCCAATACCATCACCTCACTGTCCTGCGAAGCATTAGGACAGCAATAACACTTTTAGCTGAAAAAGGGGCCAAAGTCACCAAAGAATTTTGTAGCCCACCTTATTTAATTACAGATATCATCCTGCAACACCGAACTTTCATACAGAGCAAAGCCCTCTGTAGCACCTGCCTTCCCCAACGCCTACAGACTCTCATTTCCAGCTCTCGCCTCTTCCCTCGCAGCACTAATGCCCATTAATATCCAGCAAGTGCCGGTTGTATCCAAAGTTTCAGGCTATTAAATCAATGAAAAATATATTGGATTTAATATGTTTGGCTTAGGAAATTTGTTTTGTGTGCTGCAGCCTAGCGCAGCTTGCTCTGAGCTTACCTCTGTTTGAATTAGAGGGTTTCGGCTCATGTGCAGCTCAGACATTGGCCCACAAGACCGTGAAGCGTAGCTGATTTTTGGAGGAACTACTAAGTAGTTTCTATAGTGATAATGATGTACTATGTGCACCTATTGGGAATATATAAAATTAGAGAGAATTTCTGTTTGCTTTGGTCCTCTTTCTAGAATAATTACAGGAACTGCCATTCATTCCCATTCTGTTACCCTGATTATTCTAGAATAACCTGGTTATTAAGGTTTAGGTGTGTTTAAGAACATACTGCAAAGTGACAACTTGTCATGTTGGTATTATCAATACTTTAAAATTTCCATATTAGTGACCCAATTTTCTCAAGATTCCTGAGTGTTTAATTTGGTGGGGGGAAGGAGGGAGGGGAGTAAATGATGCCTCTGCCTTTTCTCCATTCAAAGTAACCTTGATTTTCTGTTTCTGAATAGAAACCTTTCCCTGAGCGAATGAAAAAAAGAGTTGGAACAATTCTGTCTAAACATATTCTCAGCTCGGAAATCCTTCTGCTCCCATCAGATGTGGTGGGGAACAACTTGAAATTTCTCCCTGCCTGTGGCAGAAGTGCCAGTGCTAAATTCAGGGAATTATGGAAACCAGAAGTGCTGAATGGCCGACCCCAAACCTGCTTCCCTGCTTCACAGCCTTAAAAGCCCACCATGTTTAATGAAATACATTCCCTGAAATAGCACTTTCCCTCTGAGGCAAGATATCCTCCACGGGGCAGGTGTATAACAGCAGGTATTTGTGCTGTGATTCAGAATTTCCTTGGCTATGAGGAATTTCTCCCGCGGAAGGAGTGAAGTTTCACCGAATGAGGCACAGCAAAGGCTCTGCGCTGGTGAAGGTGCCCATAAAGCTGTCCAGAACCACACTTCGCTGACGTGGTGACAGATTGGGCAATTTTGCTGTGGTAATTACTCAATGCTTCAGCAAATGGTAACTAAATCCTTTGGAAATCAAAATGTCTAATTGCACACGCACATATGGTATCGCCCCAGCCATCCCGCAGAAGGTAATGGAACCAGCACACCCAAACCTTCCCGGAATTCCCCCAGCTCCGAAGCCACCAGTGACACAAAACAGTTGGCATTTGGAAGAGTGAAGCAAGCTGGGAATAAAAGAGCCTTCGGAAAACGCGGCATGCTACACGCAGACCTGGGGTACAACAGCCAAGTTTAGGTTAATTTTGTCAATAAAGAGGAAAAGGTCAATGCTGTGATGTTGCTGCTCTAATCTCTGTATAGGAACCATTTTACTGCCATAAATGGGCCAAAATTGCAGGGATGTGTTCAGTGTTTGGTCTGGGATGTTGATACACAAGGTTCAGAACCCACACAGATGGTGCCAGGGGAGCACTGAAGATTGCTGGGCAGCAACTTGCTCATACCAGGTCTGCTGGAGCCCAGGACCATGAGGGACACGTTTCCCAAGGCCCACATTGAGCACCACATCCTGGTGGCTGAGCAGGAGAGCAGGGAAAGGGCCTTGCCCAGCCCAGTACAACCAGCTCCCTCCAGCCTTCACAGTGAAGGAGAATCCAGACCAGAAAAGGACATGCAGGACTTAGTCCGAGAGCATTACTTGGCACAAACAGTGGTGGCAGATGATGCTGTGGGATAGAGAAGAGAAAATCAGGCCCTTTCATCACCTTAAAGCCAGAAATGTGGGACACCGTAATTAAACCAGGATTTAAGGTGAAATTCTTGATCCCCTTTTGCCCCTGATGGGGCTCAAAATCAGGAAACCCAATAAGAAATCCAGAAGGACAACACTCCTTGTGGGGGCTAAATGAATTCTAAAATGTTTATTTTAGAATTACTTCCTCTGAAGAATTGCTAAAATCTGACCTGTATGTCCGTCCATCCATCCATCCATCCATCCACCATCCATCCGCCATCCATCCATCCAACCACCATCCATCCAAACACTCCTATTTCTCCTCCACCAGGTTTTAAGCTCTTAGGCCTTCTGCTGTCAGAAAGAGTCAAAACCCCCCTTCTTATTTCAACTATCACCTTCAGTTACAAACTTTCAGCTTTAATGTAGGTGGGCAAGACTGAATTAATTATTAATTAAGGTTTCTGGACCAGCTTCATCCCCTTTTTCTGGAAGACACAGTCCTATGTTCTACATTTAATAATAACTAGGCTGAAAACCTGCATCCCTTATCTCTCTTCTTCTCCACAGAATCCCAACCCCCCGTTCTTGTGCCTCTCCTTGGAATTAGGAGTTCTTCTTTTTATTTCTTGCTATTAATGTTTAGAAACTCTGAGGGTGTATGATTAATGCAGGTAGTGTGACTTTGATATAGGACAAAGTAGCATTAATTGTATGATATACATTATTTTTAAAACAACTACATTGTCTTCATCTTGCATAATTATCTCTTTGTTGCTGTTAATCAGGATTTCCCAAAGTGGCACACAATAAAAAGCATTAAGGTTTATGTCAGCAGATCCAAATCTGGAATCAAATCTATCTGTACCATCAGGTGCCCATTAGGCTGGTGGAATTGCACATTAAAGACACTCAGACAATACAGACGCTTTTGTCTTGCAGTAACTGGGAGAAAGGAGAAATTGGAGCTCTGGAAAGAGATGTAGGAAAAGGCAGTTCCTGCCCAATCCATTACAGACAAGTGAAGAGAGGGAAAAGAGGTGAAATATTCACCCACTGATGTTTTTGAGTGGTGTCTTAGTGAATTTTGAGAATCTCTTGCCATTTAAAATATCTTTAAGATTTTTTTTCACTCAGATTTTAGGACGGCGTTGCTCTCTGTGAAATTGTAAATAAAGAAGCTGGGGACTGCTGCACTCAACGGGCTCCCAGGGGCAGCAGGACCGAGCAGTGCCTGTTCCATGGGTGCCATTCCAGCCTGGGGACAAGACTGGCCACAGCCCCACTTCCACATCTGAGACATGGGATGAGTGTGGAGCAGACAGGTCCAAGACAGGGCCAGAGCCAAGGACAAGGGATGCAGAAAACCATCCAATCATTGGGGCAGCCTGAGGAGCTGCTGCTCTGGTGCCACCAGCAGAGCTCAGCCTTTGCTCCGGGGGCAAGACCCATTTCCTAGAGGAAGAATGGACAACTGGACACAGATGTCCACGTGGGATTGGGATGAAGAGTATAAAGCTTACCAGTTTAAATGGCTTTATGGCAATTTTTTTCTGCGTTCTCTATGTTCATGGTGAAGGTAGGTGGGAATTTTTTCCAAAAAGCGTATTTAAAAGTGGTGGAAACAGAGGCTTCAAGCTTTCCTTTCCCTCCTGTTCTTTCAGCACCTTTTCCTTTTTTCTTCCTTTCTTTCTCTTTGTTCCTTTAAAAAAAAAAAATCAAAGGAACGACAAGGGGCCCTGGAATGTGCACACCTTGCCAACTGCCTCTCCAGTGCCCACCTCACCTGCCTGCTCCTTTTGTAAGAAACGCTGTTGACGGAGAGGCAGGAGGATTTCAGTGACCGTTTCCATCACTTCAGCCAGAAAACTCCCTGCAAAAACTGGGCTGTGCTTCTCCTGGAAGAAACAGGAGTCGAGAAGGAGCAAGGGTTGGCTCCTGTCCTTCTGCAGGTTTTCTGTGGACCCAAGTGCCACACAAGGAGCGAGCAAAGCGAGGCAGGGCAAGGGCACGACCTGGCAGGGCTGAGATGAGGAGAGGAGCTTTCAGAAAAGCAGGAAGGCACATCAGGCCAAAGGAGAAAATGAGCCTGGAGCAGCGAAGTAAGAATGATAATACCAAGCACTTATGTTCAAAGCACTGTACAAATATTAATTAATTAATCCTCAAAGCCCGCTCTGGAGTAGATAAGCAAGTGTTATTATCCCCTCCTTGACGGGGAGTCGGAGGCAGCAAGGTTAAGTGTCATGTCCAAGGCTACGGAGAAAGGCTTCAGAGGGTGTTTTTAAGGGATAAACACTCCAAACCCAGCCCTGTGCTGACTCCAGGACCTGGAGCCGTCCTGGCAGTGCGTTAACGCCAGGCAGGAAAGAGGAAGGGTCTGGAGAGCACCCACCATCCCAGAGAGATCCTAAACGCTTCTGCAATCACTTGTATCACAATTTTCACTCTTAGCACTCACAGTCGGGAGCAGCCCTTGAACCTGGCCAAGGATGGCCTGGTAAGAGACATGGACGAAGAGTCAGATGTGTCCGTGGGTCTGCCACACACCACCTCTCCTTGTTGTCACCTTAAGCATGACCAGTTCCTCCTGTGACACAGTGACATGTTTGTCATTAGCTTAAAGATAAACCAGAAAGCGAAATTCATAAATACATGAAGTTGTGTTGATAAGGAATTAAAAAAGAGGTTAACTCTGACTCATCCCGATGCTTTCAAGGCTGTGGCCCCAAAAGAGGGAGCTCCGCCATCTAGGGAAGCATCAGTGTTGTGTTTCTCCTGAAATTCCAACCATCTTGTGCACGTTTCCCAGCAGAAAATCAATTCTTGAGTGTTTTCCATCAGAAGGAAAAGAGGAAGAAGGGGTCTTTCTGGAACCTGACCCAGAAATTAAGTAACAATGGATCAAGGAACTCCAGTTTGACCCACTCCCCCTGTAAAAGGCTCCAGTTGGAAACGTTTCAGACTTGGGCCAATTTTTCAAAAGTAATGAATATTTAGAAAAAGTGAATAGGAGACTTGGAATATGCAGCCAGGAAAACACTTTTCTTGGAAAAAAAGGGCGTATAGGTCAAAGGTGTCTGCTGTTCACAATATGGATTGGAGGGGGATCTCAGTGAGTTCTGGAGGGAGCTGGGGGGAGGGACCAGGGAGAGGAATTGCCTTCAGTCTGTATTTGTTGCTCCAGTTCCTGTACTGACAGCAAAGCAGCTTTGATTGTAAGATGAATTGTGAGGCAGGAGCTGCAGCTCTGTTTTGGGATGTTGGTATTTTCTCCAGCGCTTTTGACTTCAGGGAGACAAGAAAAGTGAGGTGGGCGTAGAGCTGCCAGAAACAATAACAGGAACATTGGCCAATTAATCCATCACACACTGCAGCACCATTTACCTTTCACCTTCCCAGTTCTGAAGAGCCACTGTACAATCCAAATATCAAATTGTTCCTGGATACAGCAAAAAATGAGAGGATGTGGGGGTAAAAAAAGGGACCCATCAATAACAGGACAATGCTTCTAATTTCCCGTGCAGCTCGTTAGACGTGACCTCATCTGTAAATCTGGTCGCTATTTCCCCAATATTCCTTTTAAACACACATTTGCACAAGCCCTTCCCAGACCATC
The DNA here is from genome assembly GCA_014706295.1 of Lycocorax pyrrhopterus obiensis. Taxonomy (NCBI): domain Eukaryota; kingdom Metazoa; phylum Chordata; class Aves; order Passeriformes; family Paradisaeidae; genus Lycocorax; species Lycocorax pyrrhopterus. The sequence goes on from JACSVZ010000008.1 coordinate 34,738,530, forward strand.
TCCCCCACACTCATTGGGATATCTCGGCAGCAGCACAAGCACTGGATGTGCCTCAACCCCAAAAATTTGTGGTGGAAAATTTAGGATGGAAACTCTTCCAAGTTATTATTTAACCCTATCCTCTATTTTTGCTAGGATTCATAAACATGGGCAAAGAGAGATGTGTTTCCAGGTTTAACGAGCCATTTATAACTAATTACTGAAGCTTATTAAGTACAGCTTTGGCTTAGGCATTTTATCCCTACCTTTTCTCTACAGTATTCACCAAAATTTGGCTTCCTAAGAGGAACTAATTGAATTTCATGGTTTACACATTACTTGCACACTCTCTTTAATCCCCAGCTCTAGTTTTCCTCCTACAGATTGTCCCAGAAGAAAGCCAAAACATTAACTTTGTATTTACTGTGTAAATAAGGGTGTTTTTAAAAATTCTATCTACACACACACACGCGCACACACACACACACACACACACTGGGCTGGAGCCTTTTCTAATTCTTCAACTCCATTAAATCAGCACCCACACACCAGTATGGAAACTAAAGTAAGTGATTATGGACAAACAGGATCAGATCAGCCAAATATTTGTGAGCTTCCGGGGAAATTGGCTCCCACCTCAAGATTTGGCTTGATTTGACTCCTGTTCCTCTGTGCTGGGCATGGCTGAGGCACCTCCAGTCCAGTGCCCAGCTCTGGGCCCCTCAGGATAAGAAGGATGCTGAGGGGCTGGAGCGTGTCCAGAGAAGGGAACGGAGCTGGGAAAGGGCTGGAGAATTCCTGAGGGAGCTGGGAAAGGGGCTCAGCCTGGAGAAAAGGAGGCTCAGGGGGGACCTTGTGGCTCTGCACAACTCCCTGACAGGAGGGGGCAGCCGGGGGGGGTCGGGCTCTGCTCCCAGGGAACAGGGACAGGAGGAGAGGGAACGGCCTCAGGCTGGGCCAGGGGAGGCTCAGGGTGGAGATCAGCAGGAATTTCCCCATGGAAAGGGTGCTCAGGCCTTGGCAGGGGCTGCCCAGGGAGGTTTGGAGTCCCCATCCCTGGAGGTGTCCAAGGAATTCCTGGAGGTGGCACTCAGGGCTCTGGGCTGGGGACAAGGTGGGGATCAGGCCCAGGATGGACTTGATGGTCTTTTCTTCCCTCAGTGATTCTGTGATTCTTTATAACAAAATTTGGGTGATTAACAGTTCAATGCACTTGGGGAAGCTTCCGTCTTCCAGCTCCTCAAAGCTGACAGGTCCAGCCAAGCTCTGTGTATCTGGACACAGCATCTCCTCCCAAGTGCTGGAGGAAATCCTGGGCCTGATGATGTCAGAGGGAATTTGTCTTTACCATCAGCACAATCAATATTTCACCTCAAACTCGTGCCCCTGTAAGCACTTTGCTAACACCTGCTTTAGCACCTGGTACTGCCCAGGCAAAACCCCATCCAAGCAGTGATGCAATACCTCAGCTATTCCATTAAATGGGAGTATTTTTATATCCCAAAACACACAGTTTGTATTTGCAGGTATATTTTAAGGCACTATGAGGCAAGGCACAAGCTGCAGTCCAGCATTTTGAAGGAGAAGCAGCACAAGGAGGAATATTCCGGGTAAATTTTTAATAAATGTGTGTGTGCAATGAAACAGCTGCAGCCCAAGGCATTTTTAGCAAGTTCCAGCGCTGTGCTGCTTGATCTTTACCACAACATTTCCTACAGAAACAGAGTGAGGAAGCTTGCCCGGACTTTCCAGAGGGGCTGGGGAATGCAGGTGACCTCCTGAAAAGTTCAAGTAACAATTTCCAACACAAATGGAAACTTTTCCAGGCATCTTCCTCTCTTTTGTTAACTGCATCTTCAAGGGGTCTCTAAATGTGTGAGCGATAATGAAAAGCCATCTAGAGTTCACATTATTTGAAGTTTTAAGGAGGAAAATGTTGAAAGAAACAACCTCTCTTCAGTGATAATACAGCTCAGCCCACAAAATCATAGCCTAGAATTAAATTCTACTAACAACAATTTATTTGGGTTGATTTTATTTTTATGGGAACAGCCTGTGGGCTGCTATTGTGCAAATCAGCTTTCCCAGTGTGAATAAAAGCCAAAAAAATTGTCTCAAAAATCTTTTGAAAAATGCAAAATAACTCTTTTTTTTTTGTTCTATCCAGCCCTGTCTGAATAGCTGAGATGCACCACAATTAAAAAACACATGTCAAAGAAAACAAAACAAAAAAAAAGCTGAAGCAGCTACTCAGGCCTGGGAAAAATCAGCACTTCCAGTCAGATCTTGGCAAAGGTGAAAGCAGCAGAAGCTGAAGTCTCAAAGGAGGGACTCAGGTTACCACAGAGCTGGGGCCATCCTACCAACCCCACCTCCAGTAAAAGACTGACAGGGGATTTCAGGGCATGGGGCCTGTGTTTGCCATCTGCACGTGGGTAAATTGTATCCAAAGCGGTTGCCAAAACAAATAAATGGGGGGGAAAACAAAAAAGGAAAAATAATTTTCCATTGCTTTCAATTCTATGAATGCTCTGAGGCACTGGAACAGATTCCTCAGAGCAGTGGTGGCCCTGGAAGTGTCCAAGGCCAGTTTGGATGGGGCTTGGAGCGCCCTGGGACAGTGGAAGGTGTCCCTGCCCATGGCAGGGGTGGAATGGGATGAGCTTTGAGGTCCCTTCCAACCCAAACCTTCCTGGGAGTCTGTGATTTCCTGAGGAAAGAAAGGTTTTCAGCACAAGGTGTCTTGGTGCCTCCCTTGGGGACAGAATTTGGTATCTTCCATAATCCTGCTCCTGGTTATGTTGGTTTAATCTGGCTGTGATTTTACACCCTGCTGGGCAGGACAAGGGGGAAAAGCTGGAGAGTAAAAACTGATCAACTTAAAGTTTTCTCTCCATGCCTGTGTTATAAAAACAGCAAAGTGTGCAGGGAATGAACTGCTAAAATTGTATCCTTTGTTACAGTATTATTCCTCCATAAATTGTTCTAAGATTAATTTAAATAATATACTCAAAACCCACGTAATTGAACACACTTTATTTTTAGTACTCTGTTATAAATACACTCAGATGCACGTTGAAAGTTGCAAATAAAACATCCCTTCATTTGTACTTAGAGTCTTATACTAAATTTAAGCATCAACTTTAATTAAGTAAAAACTCATCTCTCTCACTGCCCAATCTGTTTGGGGTGGGCAAAAATGATCTTGCCTTATTTGCTCACTCAATATCAATTCTATCTCTGGAGGAAAAAACAAGGTGTGTGCACTAAAAAGTAGAGCAGAGAAGCAGAGAGAAATGTTCCTTAAAATATTTTAAGTGTTCTTTAGAGCTGAGATTTGAAACAGAGCAAAGGGAAGAGTTTAGCCAAAACCTGGTTGTAATTCATGGGGTTTGTGCGTGGGATTTGTTGGGGAGGGCAGCAGCCTGTGTGATCTTGAGCTGTACGTTTTTACACATATTCTGCAGATCCTTGTCTCAAAAATACATTCCAAAACGTGTGGATGTGGCACTTGGGGACAGGGGCCAGAGCTGGGCTTGGCGGTGCTGGGGAGCACGATGATCTTTGAGGACTTTTCCAACCTTAACGATGCTGTGATTCTCTGGCTCTATTATCTCCAAGTGTGAAAAACACATCATGGACGAATAAAACTTTATTTAAAATGGCCTCAGGCAGCGGAGCAAGTTTCACTGAGTGGCTTAATCCTGCTTCTTCCAAAAAAGCAGCCAAGTTGGAGAGGAGGTCAGTGTGGGACAGCCTGAGCAGTGCATGGTTCTGCCCCTTCCCTGCAGGGTTTTTGTTCTCCACCTGCCTCTGGACTGGCTGATCTGCAAGAAAACAATGCATGAAAACGCTGCAGGGACCCTCAGCGCTGTCATTGCTGCCCAGGCTTCAGAAATAACTCGTGGGTGAGGGCTGCAAGAATTGCATGGAGCCCCTTTGTGAAGGAGGGTGATCACCCACCCTAAATCACCCAGGAGTATTTTAAACTTTATATTCATTAAAATCTCCCCTGTGTCTCCTGAGAGCATTGAAAGTCCCATCACTGTCCACACTGCAACTCTGACCAAGAGCCAGCCCTGGTGACCTCCAGCCACCTGAATCCTTCCCTTGATGGTCAGGAACGGAGCAAGAATGCTGCAAGAGGATTTCTGGTTTGTCACAGGCGAGGTGTCTTCGAGCTGCGGTTCGGTTTCTCTCACTTGCCTGAAGTCAGCCACAAACAGTTCCTGTCACTCAGAGACCATTTCAGTGGTCACACTAAGGACCTTGAACACGTCCAGGGATGGGGCAGCCACAGCTTCCCTGGGAAAACACCTCTAGCTGAGAGAAGTGTGAACTCAGCAGTCAGGAACAGCACCAAACCCCATTATTCCTGTTAAAAGACAGCTTTTATGAATTCAAATGCCATAACAAAGTGACAGCTCCTGCCAGGTTCTGGGGAACATCCTTGCCAGGATTCCTTGCTTACCACACACTTGGAAGCCAAGGGATGGGGCTCTGCACATCCAAGACATGGACAATCCCCTTGGTCCCTGAAGATGTAGGACTGAAAAGCATCTCTGCTCTCTTTTTCTCCTTTTTAACTCCCATCTTTGGTACAGCTACAGAACCAGAATGCAACAAAATGGTGCAAGAAGGACATAAAAAGGCAACTTCACTCCCTCATGACAGGAAGTGCTGCCCATTCAGACCTGTCCTGTCTGCTCCTCTAGGACATGTCAGGGAGAGAGAGGATAAAATGGCCACCAAAGCTCTTCCTAGAGGTGGGAAACAGAGACCTCAGAAAAGGGAGGTTTTCATAGTTTTGAAGTGAGCACATTGTTTAAGTTCTTTCGTTGTTTTAAACTCATTATACTCAAAAACATTGAAAAAACCCCAAACAAACACACAAAATATTCTGATGGAATTTCTTCTACTCCTAAGAATAAACAGTGAGTAAAAAAACCCAACAAACCAACCAACCAAACAAAAAAATTCAAGTTGATCTTAATTGCTGCTTTATATCCAAGCCATAATGAAGCCCAGGAAGGGCATCAGGAAGGTGAGAGGCAGCTCAGGAGCAGTGTGGGGCCACAATCTCCTTCTCTCTCTGTCCGCACCCTCCCCTGGCCCAAGGTGTGTGCTGTGATCTCAGTTTTGCAGGAATGAAAGAGAAAAAGCCTTTTTTCAAACAGCTTTGCAGCACTCAGGGATTGCTGATACCAAGATCCAGCTCAAAACCTCCGCCACGTCCTCCCTTCACTCAGGCAGCATTTCATTAATTTAGAAAGCATGAGCTCATTAAGCAATTCCATTCCAAAGTTTCTGGAGTTGAAAAGCCGGGGAATTTCCCCAGGTTCTCAAAACCTTTGGCCAAAAAGAGCCAAGTTACTCCCTATTCCTCTTTAAACAAATAAGGTTAGCAACCCTTTTGCCATTCACAATTCAGCATTCACACTAAATTAATTTTTCCAAAAGTAATTCAAATAAAAGCTTTGCTGCTGCTACCCTTTTCAGAGCTGCAAGATTGAATAAGGCATCTGAATAAAATTGTGTATTACAGCCTTCTTTAATATTTAAGCATGACATTCATTGATTTGTTTCTTGTTTTCTGCAAACCTTGACAACATGATAAAATAAATCATAAGAAGAAAATATAGTGGTAACATCTTTTATGGACTTCACATAGTCATCAATCTCAAGCTGTGAGTGAATTATCAGTGCAGCAAAAAGATCTATGTTTTAAGAGCTCCAATAGCACACTAGCTAGAGGTTTTTCACAAGCAAACTCAAGGCGAGTGACTGATAAGCATCATTATTGTTTTCTGAGAGTCTGGTTTATAGTGTGTTGTGGAGGTGTTGGCATATATGTTTCAGAAGGAAAGGTTTGATCAATTCTAAGTAGACATCTACTAACATATAAAAAATATAACAAGGGCTCCTGCTGAGCAGTATTAAAGTACCTATTGCACCATGTCAGCATGACAGGCCCCATGTTGTGTTTTTGATTATATTTAATATAGAATTAACCTTTCTTAATGGAACATATTGTGCATGCAACGGGAGTGAAAAATATTTATTTTGACCAAAACAAATATCATCCTTATTTAGGTTTTAAGGAATACTTCTTTATTTTCAATTTATAAAACTTCTCGTCATAAAATTGTCGCAGCCCCGAACTGAGAGGAAGGAATAAAAGGGTTTTTTTTCCCCGTGGCTCGTGAGCCATAAGGAGAGGAAGCTGCTGAGGGCATCAGGAGCAGCTGGGAAAAATATCCGTGGGGCAGCAAATGGAGAAGGGAGGAATGTGGGCACCACCACCACCTTATCCACTGGTAATTCCACAAAATGCAAGGAGCCATCACACCAGAATTACCAGAGGATGCCAACACTCTCCATGCTGGTGGTTTCAACGGGGAGGCACATCCCCAAAAATGGGATCCGTCTGTGTGGAAAAGAACAGAATCGAGGGGATGGTCTGGGGCAATCAAAGGCTGGGAAGAGAAATGTGGGACTAGGAATTAATTCCACGGGATAAAGCAGCTCACTTGCAGGAGCTGGCACTGCTGCATAATGAGGTTATGCAAAGGTATCATCGTTTTGCTGTGAAAAATGCCACTCCCGAAAGTAACTCTTTCACCAGACTCCCAAATGTTTTATATCTGCTAAATGGGCTAATGAAAGCTTTAGGTTTAGAAAGCAGTAGCCTAGGGATTGTAAGAGTAAATATTAAGATGTTTTCTGACAAGCTGAATATATGTGGTTTCCCACAAAATCCCACAGTGCTTTGCACTCCATAAATATCACTCCTCTTCCCTCACAACTTTTACTCCATGAAATATGATGCCGCCATCCACTAAAACATAGCTGCACTTTCCTTGGGCTCGAGTCTCGGCACACATTTATTTACATAGGTTGAACGCCATTCATCACCCTCCTAATTAATGCAGTCAGTCAGGAGGGGTGAAGGATTTCCTTTGCCATCCCGTGCCGAGCAGGACACCGGCCTTTTCACGGGAATCTCCTCAATTAAAAGAAAACCCAACTCTAGAGGCCTTTGGGGTTTTGCGTCGATCGGAGCTCGCCAAATTCACCGGGCCAAATCTTCAAATGAATTTATGGGGCAATTTGATTGGTGGCCTGATGGGTTTGCTCAGGTAGGGATGCTCTGAACTATTGATATTCCAGGGTGAAATTCCTGCCACTTCAGGCCCAGCCCTTCAGGCTGGAGCTGGGGGAAGCTGTGGCCTGGAAGAGGAGACACGATGACTGTCTCAATGCCACTAACGACTGGAGAAAAGCTGCAAAAAGAGGTGAATATTATTTATATCCATTTTCTTCTTTTATTAAAGAAGCTGCCTGAAAGTTAAGCTTGAAGCAGTGCCCTGGCTCGGTCTCCTCAGGTTATGAGAGCAAGGCCTGCTCAATAGCAAAATTCAGAATCTCAGATGACGTCCAAGCTCTGCAAAATGCTTAACTTGGTGAGTGGGGAGATTTTCTTGTAAATTCAATTTTTCTTGTAATTCAATACCGCACCAGAGGTCTCACTTGATGGAAAAGAGGCTCTGTGTTCCTGGAGTGTTTTACAAATATGTAAATATTATACCTAAGCTGCCCCTGTTAATTAAATATGGCACTTTACACAAGCATATTGTTTCCAGTCTCAATGTTCTGGCTTAAATCCATCATCAGTAATTACGTTCTGCCCTTTTAAATTCTTTCCTGGCTTAATTAGCTAAATTATTCTACTTCACTTCCTGTCCCAAACTTCCACGCGGTGCTGGTGACCCGTCTCTGTGGCACCTGGGCTGTGTCCCCTCACAGGAGTTGTGGCATCATCACTCATCCGTGGGGAGCTGGGAATTCCACAAGGATGCTCTGGCTCCCAAGTGCTGTCACTGGGCTACCACCATTTACTCAACACATAACCCCGGTGTATATTTATATGTTTTACTTATGTTTTTCAACGCATTTTTACGTCATCTCTGCTTTGCCCAAATGTTTTTAATTCATAATAAATGTAATTCCTAGTGTAAAATCTGGAAAATACTCTGTTGCCAACTCTCCTCATACTTATTTAGATGAAGGAACTAAGCAAAAAAAATTATCCAAGCCATCAGACTATGCAAAATAAATCAGAAATGAATTCCTGTTAAAGCCAGAGATGCTGAACCAGAGGAGTACATTGGAGGCACTGGACAGTACAGAAAATCCAGGACTGCTAACGAGAACTCCACATTTTTAACTTCATGTTATTTGGATATTAAATTAATGACTCCAGGTCTGAGGAACATGGAACAGCACCACAGATGAGAGAAACTCCATTCAACTCTGAGAGGAGTTCTACGATTAATAAAGATAAAGCAGAGACAAGGTAGGAAGGGAGGGAGCTGCAGTTTAATATACTTATCCTATGAATATTTCTATAAAATCTCTTCAAGATTTTTAGTGAAACAAAGTCCTGAATAGAAATGGAATATTTATTTTCAATACCAGCTTTTAGCTACCCAGATTCCATTAAAATTATGCCGGAGAAAAAAAAAATTAAAGATATGTATCTTGCTAATAAAAATGCACTTTGGTGATAGATGTTGCGGAAGCAGAACCTCCTGTAAATTAGGTCACTTCTCCAGTAAACCATCTCCTGAACTCCTTTGTGGGAATTATGTAGGAAACAGGTTTTCTTTTCAAATCTTAATATAAAACTTGGAGAAGGAGCAAGTCTTCTACCTTATTCACATTCATAAAAAAATCATAATGTAGCATCAATATTCACTTAATAAAGAGACCATTTACACTGCTGGGCTGCTGTTCTTTTGTTTGCCAGGGTGGATTTTTTTTTTAATCATATGGAAGAGTCGGTGCAGCAACATCTGTGACTTGTCAGTCATTTAATTAACCACAGAAAAGCTAGCTATTCATTTTATTTCTGTATATGTTAATGCTAAAAACTAATAGAAAACAGCTAGTAAATTGTCCTCTGCATATATTGGACACAGCAACAATTACTCTGGCAGAGAAGATATAATAAAAGAGGAAATTTTAATAGTATTCTTATTCTATTTATTCTCAGGGGCTTCTGTTTCAAGGTACTGTAGAAATTAACAATTATTTCTTTTCATTGTTTTTGATGATCTTTTTCTATTATGGCCCTATCCGACTTAAAAGAAAATATAATTTGAACTTTTTTTTTTGTATTTTCTGTGGCACCTGGAGATTTCCTTTCTGGTTGGTTACGGGGAGGTCCTGAGAAGGTTCAGAAAAATAAGCAGCAAGTGTTTCTTTCAGACAGCTGGTTAAGGCATGTCAGTTATTGGGACAATCAAGATAACTCAGCTTAAACCCAGAACTTTCACATAATAAAATAATTTGCTTTTCCAGCCTTCATTTTATTGACAAATATGTCTTTCCCATATTTTTGGAATGTCTGTCATACGATATGTCTAAATACTTGCTATTGCTCTGCTATATAAAGCAATTAACTGACTTTATACAGCAAATTGTCAGAGGATTTCCCCAGAAAGCTTGGGGAAATCTAACCTACGGAACTATTCTCCAATTTATTGACATGCTACGATGGTGAAAAAAGTAGGACATCAATAAACAGCTTTAGCTGGAAAACTGGAACCTGATTATAAGTATTGGGAGCTGGAGACCAAAGCCTCAATTAAAATACATGGTGTGGCTTTAGTTTAAAGCAGAGAGGTGCTGGATTTTAATGGGGAAAAGCAAGGCTTGGTGAAGGGTGGGAATGCAGCAATGGAGAGTTTTACATCCAAAGTTCCCCATGGGTGTGTTTGAACTGGATCCAGGTTCAGCTCCTCATCCCAGACCATTCCTCTGCGGCTGGGAAGCTTCCACACAGCACGGGGAAAGAACCTTTAGGATTTTTTGCAGGAAATGATCTTGTCTTCCTTTTGAGGGCAGAGTGATGGTGCAAGAGGAAAGCAGGAGGAAAGATTGAAATAAAACAGCTCAGGACTGGCCCTAGATGGATTTCCCATCCACAAGGAAAGTCCTTCTACTTACTGCAGAATCCAAATCCCCTAAAACAGCAGGTTTGGAAATTTTGGTCTGAGAAAAGCAATCAAACCATAACCATTGAGGTTTATGCAGTAAATATTGATTAGGACTGAAACACCTGCATAAGAAAGGAGATTAAATAGTTCAGTAAGTGCTGGATCACTCACAGGAATCTACAAAATAGGCTGAAATCCCCATAATTCACAAATAGGATTTCAGGATCACAGAATCATTAAGATTGGAAAAGACCTCCAAGATGATCAAGTCCAACCTCTGACTGAGTACCACCAAAACTGCAGTAACAGACTAAAAACAAAGCAAATCAGATTTTACAGGACCAACCATGGCCAAAAAAGGGGGGGATAAATTACAGGAAAAAAAACAGATCCCTGATGTTAAGAAGGTAATTTTTAACACTGTGAAGGAAACTCTCCTACCTGAATTTCAACTTCATTACTTCTTCTAAAAGACCTTGTGCTGTGCCACTGGTGGTACCTCACCTCCTGTGCTGAGAGGACAAGGAAGGGCTGCTGAGACCGGCTGGAAATAATTGTTTTGTTAACAGATTATCTACACACACCTTTACACCTGTGTAACTTGAGCTTTTCAACACCTTCTTCTGCTCTTTTATCACCACTGCTGGTCACACTCGTTTGTAACCTCTTTTGTTGACTTTCAGAGTTGGTTTTACATTCCTTTGGCACAGAAGGAGCAATAGGTGTTTGATCCTGGTATAGCACAAAAAATAAAGAGGGAAAAAGCAGAGGAAGAAATTCCAAAATGAGCTGCAGCCCTTCCTTTGGAAGTGTTCCCCCTCGATGAAATTCATTTGTATGTGTCAGGAGCGCGGTGCCACCTTCACTGTATTGTTAATATTCTGGTTATCATGCAAGAAGTCATTGATGAACAAGTTTAAGCAGTGTGCAAACAACGTCACCTGCTGGGAAGTGTTAAGGTACCCATCATACCATGTCAACTTGACAGGCCTCATGTTGTGTTTCTGATTATATTTAGTCATATAAAATTAACTTTTCCTAATGTAACGGGTTGGGGAGGCAACGTGGACAGCACAAGAGTTATTTAGGCTAAAACCTATTTGTATTCAGATTTACTAATGAGAAGCACAATATGAGCAAAATCCCCGACTCATTGAATGCATTTATGGAGTGACAGGGCTGGAGTGCCTCGAGCCTTAATCCATGGAAGAGGTGATAAAGCAGGAGGGTTTTGTGATATTCCCGTTGTCCAGCAGTGCCAGCTCCGGGCCCCACACAGCTCCTGCCTGTCCATGGAAAGACTGAAGCTGTCTCCAACTTGCCTGGTGCTGTGCTCACTTCCATGTGGGATTTTTA